>JAJJWW010012017.1:0-176062 GCA_023531295.1 Papaver armeniacum | reverse complement strand
GGAGAATTTTGTCATTGAACAAGAAAAACGAAATTTTCTTAACCCCCAACAAGTTGGAGGTTAAGAGGGGGCGATGTTTGTACCATGAGTAAAAATGCCACATAATGGGCCAAATTGCTACTTGAATCATCTTTTGGACGTCATCCAAGCCTGCCATCCTGCCAACCGACGTAGCTACCAGCTAGTCCAAGCGTTTCGTACGCCATCCCCCCCCCGGGGCATCCCCCCCGGCCATGTTGCTCAGCCCTGCCCACAGGCGAAATCCTCCATCCATACTGCCATCCCGTTATGTCTGTGAACCAGTCAAGCCAGTCTGCCAACAAGTCATACCATTCAAAGCTTGATAGTCACAGTCAACATCAGAAAGGAGGCATGCAGAATTAATACAAGGAGGCATGCAGGGCAAATTAATACAGTTTATGGCCAGGAGGCATGCATGGAAACTTAATACAGTTTATGCCCAGGAGGCATGCAGAGAAACTTAATATAATTTAAGCCTACCTCGTAATTAGGGAAGATTCGAATTCGCAACTGTATAAATAAGGGGAATTATAACCCTTATAGGAAGAGGGGGAGATAGGAAAAGAGAGACCAGCAAACCCTAAAAGGGATCAAAAATTATTGTAACCGATACATCAATAGAATATCTCTCCCTACGGGGATTTGTCCATGGATGTAGGCAAACCATGCCGAACCACGTTAAATCTGTGTCTATAATCTTTAAGCTTGATTTGTGCATAACCATAGTTCTGATCATCATCACCAAAATCATCGTGTTTAGTGCCTGGAAATATTTCTGGGTACAAACAGTGATCCCAAACCTAAATAATTGAAAAACATTTAATTACGGTTTTCGGTTTTATATGTTTTAATACCAGCTAAACTAATAATAGAAATTTTCTATGAGAGATTTCGGAAATATTGTTTGACATTAATTGGAAATAGGAAAACCGAAATCAGTACTTATTGCATATCTTGAGAATCTTTCGGTTTTAGAATTTCCTTGTTGTCCAAATAACATTGGTTTATAAATACTTGAGTTTTCATTTCTTGCAAACTATCCTAAGAGCCAGGAAAACTTCATTCGTGTCGTTTCTGGTGGAGCCGTCTATCAGGAGAGAAAAGTAACCTAATTAGGCGAAATCTCTTACGACCGCTCGTTTAAAGACTTTTGTGGGATCAAGAAGCTCTACGAGTACCGTTGGTGGGAAACTAGATAATTGCATTGTTATTTTAGTTTTCGATTTATTGATTTAATGGACTAACGGTTGTTGAAACTTTGATTGCACCTAGTTTGACTATTCTTGGGAGCGTCTTCTCTTCTGACATAAGGGTTACTCAAACTAGATCAAAGTATCGACGGGGTCTTTAGAACTGTTGTTAGATCTAAATACAACCTGTGATCATCCATTGTTAACAGACTCCGTTCTGTGTGTAATAGATCATAAGCGTATTCAAGTTTTGTGTGCGGGTACAATTGAAGGAAATTGAAGATTTGAAGACAATAAGATATTTTTACTGGGTTTCATAATCTCGTGATTAGTGCACGCATCTTGATCGGCTAGGATTCAACTAGATCTTGTTTATCTTTGATAGACTTGTGATTATCTAGTTGATAAGATCGACCTCACCTTATAGTTTCTCTTTAGTTCTATATTGTTTCATTGCTAATCTGGAGTTTGATTATTTCGGTAATTAAGATTCAAATTGATTTGACCATACAAAGGATTTTATTAGATTAAACATAAGAGCCTTTGTCAACGACTCAACATATCTTTTCTTAAAGATCGAATAGAGTGGTTACCAAATAGATTTGTTCCTATACTGTTTGGAATACGATCAAAAAGAGTTGAGTACATAAGTATTTACTGTTAGAGCATTGCTCGGTAGAACTCACAAGTGGTGCTATCTCAAACTTTTTGTCAAATTTAGTTGTCAAAACTATATCTTGAGAAACGATCCAGTCATCATTTGCGTTCTACCATTTGAAGGCGAAGATCAACCGAAGCTTTTGGAGAACTTCATCAACTAAAGGTAAGTGAAGACTGAACCACCTATTTCTCAAGTTATATTCACTTTTCTATCCTTGAGATGATTGTCGCATAACTAATTAGACTAGCTTGCATAGAAAATAATTTCGAGTCGAGAACAAATTATTTAGTTTACGAATTTCTCGAAATATAATGACTAAGATTAATGAACATTTGTCCATACTTGTTCAAATTTCGGTGGAGAAAAATTTATTGTTCGAAACCATATCATGATTCAAGTTTATCATTCAAAAATAGCTTGGAACAGTGATATATGTCATTGATGTTATTCAGGAATGCGTTGAACTGATTTAGAGAAATATATAACTACTATATTCGGAATACAAGACAGTGTTATCAGTCTTACAAACTGAGAAAACTGTTATATGTCTGAAGCCGTATTACATGTACTTGTACACGTAGCGGAGTAGCTATATATCGACTTTCATATTTGTGTGATTTGCATACTCGTATGTACATCATGGGAAAATATATTTGTTTCATGATCCAGATACGTATGCATATTCTTATGCAAATAATTTTGGAAATGTGGTAAGGGAACCGGGTTAAAATAATCAAACCGGTAAGCGAGCCAATACAGTTCTATGTTATAGAACCAGTTAAGTACCCAAACCTATATATAAACTGAAAAATTTATGTGAACTCTGGAACCGGTAAAAGTCTTAAGTTTGCAAACCGGTACGTGAACTTGAAAAGTTCTGTCAACTCCAGAACTTTGAGTTGAACCTAAGTCTGCAAACCGGTACGTGAACTTGAAAAGTTCTGTCAACTCCGAAACTCGGTTATGCTAGTAAGTTTGCTTCCGCGTACTGTGACTCAACCGACTCACGAACGGTTCAAGTAATTGTACCTTGTACATTTACCAACTATGTCAATCTTGATTCAATTGTGACTAAATTATTTCTATGAGATGATTTGCATTTGATCAATTCTCTAATTAACACTAGACTCATTTGATCACATAATTGTGACTCAAGATTAATGTCTCAGTGAACATGAAAATGAGTGTTAAGCTTTTAAAGTTCAAATCGGCTAGTTTCGGCTAACCATGTTGAACATAGTCTTTATACGCGGTTCGGTTACGATTTACCTAACCACAGTGTATATCTTGTTTATGTGAATAAGATTCAAAGATTCCATCTAACGGTGAATATTGTTTGCTTGGTTCCAAAGCTATCATAGCTTAAACATAAAGCAACCTAGGGTTTGAAGTCTATATAAGAGGAACTCTTGGCAACTGGGATCTTTGAATCCTGACATTACTTTTTGGTGTGTCCTATTTGTATCTAGAGTCGTCCTCTCAAGAAACCCTTTTAGGGTTTACCGACTGTAAAGACTTCATTGGGATCCGTGAAGCCAGGTCCAATTATCTTTTATCTTGATAACTCGAGTATCCTGATCTTGATTGTTTGTAGAGCTCGATCCAACGATCAAGATAGATAGTAATCATCAAAGTTCTCTTTGTCTCAGACTTTGTTGATTCTGCAAGTTTTATACTTGCGAGGTGAATAATAATCTAGGATGCACTTCGGGTTGCATAAGTCCGGATTTTGAGGATAGCCAGACTTCTGTCAAGTTGCTATCGATTTTCATCACATGGATCTTTCGTTTGATCTGATCACCCGTTTAGATTGTAAATAAGGAAATCAATTATAGGCTTAATCTGTGGGAGGCAGATTTGGTTTAAAGTCTTCAATTGAGTTGAAACAACTCTTAGTCGTGTGTGATATCGTCTAAGGGAATCAATTGCGCGGAATCCTGCTGGGATTCAAGAGGCGTAAGAAGCGCGACTGTACCTGAATCAATGGGAGACTGAGTTCGGGCACAACTACATTCCAGACCGTAGTTGATTGGTAGGAGACTAGTGTATGTAGCGGCTTAATACATTTTGGTGTTCAATCTGGACTAGGTCCCGGGGTTTTTCTGCATTTGCGGTTTCCTCGTTAACAAAATTTCTGGTGTCTGTGTTATTTCTTTTTCCACATTACATTGTTTATCTTTATAATTAAAATATCACAGGTTGTGCGTTGATCAATCAAAGTAGATACGTCCGAGCTTGTTTGTTGGATAAGACTTGATTGATCTTGAACATTGGTCTTTGGTACCGTCCAAGAACTCTCTTTGTAGTTAGGTTTACGGATTCAGTTCTGTAAACATTTTAACAACAAGAGAGAAAGAGATATAACTTTAGACATTTTCCTTGATTTAGTTTTTACTCTCAAAGTTGTGTTGAGTTTGTCCATACAGATTGCATACGAAAAAGTTGGTGGTGTATTTTGGTACCCCTAGTGTTTCCAGTTCGCGTATACATTAGGTTTACCTAGTTAAAAAAATCTTACATACAGTTTCATAACCAAACTTATAGATTGTACAAGGATTTTCCATATAGATTCCCGAACTAAAAAGTTGGTGGTAAACTAGTTAACCTCTCCTTTTCACTTTGCCGTAATAAATACAACTCAAATAAAATGAGGGTTTGGCATCTTACTTACCCTTGAATGCTTCATCGAGAATATCCAATATCTTTTTTTTTATCTCTATCTCTATGCCAATAACCCGAAGAGAACTTGTTCACAGAGCCGTCCTAAATTTCCACGAGACCTAGGGAGAACATAAATGAGGTCCCTTTTTTTATTATTTTTTTTATTTCTTAAACTTTTTAAGTATACACATGATTAAACAAGGATGGAAAACTAAAACTCATAAAGTACTTTCCATTATACTCATAACAATAAAAACCAAATCGTGATTACAAGTAAGAAACTCAACAAACAAAAACCTAATGGTTATTTAACGTTTGGTACCCAGCAAATGTCCAACACCTAAGTTTGGTACCCAATATTCGAAATATTAGGGGTTGATACCTAAATCAACGGTTGACTGTTAAAACCCACGTTTGACCAGATTATTTCTATATTTTCTATTTTTCAATTAAAAAAAAAAGTAATTTTACAAGTTTACCCCGACCAAAATCCATTTCTTTTTCACTCTTCATCTTTCTTATGTTTCCCCGTCAATATATTCCACCATCACCACTGCGATTACAAAAATTATTTCTTCCCCGATCAGAAAATCATCTCCGACTAAAATCATGAGTCTTGCAGGAACAATATATCTATCTTTGCAAATCATGTTAAAATCTGGATTTAAGAGTGGTGATCGACTGATTTCGCAATTATATTTTGGTTAACAACTGCCCAGTCTAGCTAGCTCATTCAGGGTCTTAGCTCAATTACTTCCAGCATTTGAGAGACTGAAGGAAATATAAGAAACCGACGAAAGCATTTCCATTGATTTTAGTACGCACTATGAACTGCTCGAGATCAACTGTCTTAAGTCAAGTTTGCATTGAAGTTATGCTAGTACAATCATGAAACTCCGTTATAGACTACAACAACATACACCAAAGTATACATTTTCTCTGTCAACATCTTCTTGTGCTTGATTGTTGTTGTTTATTGAAGGATTAAAGATCCACTCGAGGTTGATTAAAAATGGGTTGGATTTAGGTTTGTTTATTTCCAATTCTATGATATATATAGAGTTTGTGAAAGAGGTATTTGTTAAAATGACTAACACAGATTTTTTTTTTTTCTGAGCGACTACGGAAGAAAATGCATTGTTATGTGTATGAAGTGGGCACAAATCAAATTTCATGGTTCAAATTAGTGGATATATACAATAAGTGTAGAGAATCAAAGCTAGCAGAGAAGGTCATACTACTCTACGCTTCATTGACGGAGGGATATAATATCCATTCATACATAACTAAACTACGTTTTGATGTGAATAATTTGGTATTTAATTCACTCATCTATAGTGGATGCATGGTTAATCATCTCGACACAGTCAATCTTGTTGGTGGAACTTGAAATTGTGTACATTAGGGAGACGGACAACCTTTTTTATAAACCTTATAATTTTTCAATAAGGGCAATTAATAATTTCTAATAAATAAAAAAGAAATAAAATTTTAAGATAGTCAAGTCAAACGGGTCTTTGACAATCAACTATTGGTCAAGGTACCAACCCTTAATATTTCAAATATTGGGTACCAAAGCTAGGTGTTGGACATTTGCTGGGTACCAAACGTTAAATACCCCAAAACCTAATAAAACAAACTACAATAAAATCTCCATATATTAATAGCCTTGGGACTTCACAAAATTTTTAATGTATGGAGTTCAGTAATATAGGAAGGTATGCCAAAATAATTATTTTTTTGCTTATCCAAAGTATGTAAATCATATAGGATAATGTACACACATATTTGTAGTTTCAATACACAAACACATGTATTTATTTACGCAATAAGAATTTTTTGATATTTTTTCTAGCCAATTCAAAAATATCCATCCTTGATGGAATTATAAATGCAGTTGCTTCATGGTCAATGGATGTAAAGCCACACACAATTGAAATTAAACACTGAAAATTCGAACCTGAATAATCAGCTGCAAATGAAATACATGGGTAGAATCAAAGAATAATCAAATTGAATAGATTCACTGCACTAATCAACTGCAAATGGATGTCTTCCTTAATCATCAAATGAGCAAAAAGTCGTATACGCTTTAACCAAAGAAGAAATCACCGATAAAATTAGAAAAGAAGCGGATGGAGATAATCCTGATGATGATAGTACAAAAATACCAAAAATCTCATGCCAAGAAGCTTTAAACATGCTCGGCAAGTTGGAAATGTTTAGACTTAAACAAGAAGGTTCCCGCAGTAATCAATGAGGTCTTACACATCCACAAATTAAAAGATGCGATAAGAATTCAAAAAGTTACATCCTTTTCTCAAACAACTATATATAAGTATTTTATTTCATCTTAGATTTTGATGTAACAAGATCTATAAGTTTCTAATATAATAATATATGGAGGTAAATTCCTTATAGCGGGACCAGAAAATGTTAAAATGTGGAGGTTATTACTATTTGTAACTGACCCAAGTTGGGACTATGATTTTTTATTTCTATATAGAGTTTATTAATATATGGATTTGTTACTGTATTCAAATATAATTAAACGATACATGTAGTTTCTTTTATTTTGAAATGCAAAAAGTATCACATAAATCACATATGAGAAGCAAGAAATTTGAGAGACATATATCGTGTAAGATGTTTGTTATGTTGCCCATACAAGATGTTTATTGTCAGTAATACGAGAATCTAAGATAATATACTGGCAGTAGTACCAAAAACCTATTAATAGTATTACGAGAAACCTATAATATACCTTCCTATGTTAACAATTTAATATTTTTCAAAATTAAAGATAAAATAATACAAAATTGCGTGCAGATATAAAGAGTGATGATATATTTTCTCTCGGTCTCTTCATCTTTTGGGCCTAGGGCGGTCAACCATCCAGCCCTACCTGAAAAAAGGCCATGCTTGTTCATAATAAAACCATCATTGTTTAATTTTGCAAAATGAAGATTGTACATTAACATTGCAGATCTACCATAATAACTAACCCCATCATCATCTTCATATTCTCGACCAACCTAATCATATTTTATCAACCACTAATTGAATTCATGACTCATATTTTGGTCCTTTACAATTATTTGTTTTAGCAGCATCTCCTCCTTCGGCCATGACACTATGTTCTCCATTAATTGCTGAGCCACCATGACCTCTCGAGGAATTCATTGTTTAACTCCAGTACTTCTTCAAGAAGGAAAATCAAAATGTTGTTTCTGAAATGAATAGGAAGGAGTCAAGGATTTATAGAAGAAAGTAAAGCAGAAGAAGAGAAAAATAGAAAAAACATGGAGTCAGAGAGCGTTAACAGTTGTTTATGACGATGATGACCAGAAACATCTCCAATTTATTCCTTTATACAAATAGCATGAATATGTTTCTTGCTTATCTACTTTCACTCCAATTACAAGCATGCATTTCATTTCTTCAAGTAAGAAGAAGCTAAGTGGTGGGAAACACGTCATGAAATATTTATTAGTTATTTGTTTTCAAAAGGAGTTGAGTCGCTATCGTATCTTCTTTCTTAATTTTAGAAGATTTAGTATATTATGTGCAAAGAACTTCAAATATCGAAGAGAAAGTGAATGTTGGGAATATATAGAAAATCAATATCGAGTCGTACAATATTTATATTATATACATGAAATATCGAAAGTTCAGATGGGTAAATCTTTAATATTGTATAAATGTATATATATATATATATATATATATATATATATATGAGGAACCTACTTGATGAGACTATGATATTGGACGGTCCTAGGAATGTTGTTCTGAAGCTGGTAAAGAAGATGAGTCCTGCTATTTTTGTCCATGGTATTGTGAACGGTGCCTTTAGTCCTCCATTCTTGTGACACGGTTCAGGGAGGCTCTCTCTCACTATTCTTCTTTGTTTGATATGCTTGAAGCAAATGTCCCATGTGAACATCCAGAGAGGGCACTCCTAAAGGGAGGGCTTTTTGGGAAGGAGGCTCTGAATGTCATTGCATGTGAAGGGTCAGAGAGGGTTGAGAGGTCAGAGACCTATAAACAGTGGCAGGTGAGAATGTGATGGTTGGGTTTGTGCAACTCCCGCTAAAGAAGGACATCATGAAGAAGGTGAAAGACAAAGCAAAAATATATAAATAAAATAAATATATAGGGCTGTAGCTGATAGACGAATTTATGTGTCTAATTTGTCCTCAATGTTTCGTATTGTTAGTACTCGTTTTTGTCCTTATTATGGTGTTTTGCGTGCTTGTAGGTATTTTTGGAAATAAAGATTGTTGGAAAATTCGGCTCGAAAAGTTGCTCGGAACACCCCCGGAGGACATTTGCTATTCGGACTCCCACTTTGGATAAGGGGTAACCCAATTGCTAAGGGGCAACCCATTGCTATTCGCACCCCAGCTGTTGGATAAGGGGAAACCCTTTCTTCTTCGTTTGAAAACATTTTTTTGGCGGGAAATTATTGTTTGAAAACCCGTCATCTTCTGAGTTGATTTTGGAGGAATTACAGTGAGACTCAATCGCTGTTTTCGATTGGGATGAACTTGTTAGGCCCAAACAGGGTTGGTATGGGCTTTTGGCTCGATTAGTTTTGGATGAATCGTCGGAAGTAAAGAAAACAGAGACGTGAACTTTTTCCCGGGAAATAATCTTGAGGATTTTCTTATCTTTGGAAGATGGCGTGTGTCTTCTGCGAGTTGTACATACTCTAGAACACGTATTCTGCATGATTGGAGTTTGCCAGAGACAAAATAACGCGTGAAGGAACTGTAAAAGAAAATTATTCCCGTGACTGGCAAAGGAGAATCATCGAATTCAATGAAGGATATCTGGAGTTATGGAGAGTATTTTCGATGCTGTTGACTATATATAGGGTACCAAGGTGTTTCAGAGGGACGGAGAGAGTTTGGGAGCATTACAGAGCTCAGAACGTCGAGTTGCAGAATCACCATTTCTGCTGCTGCTGAAGAACACGAAGAACATAAGACGCACAACGGACCGTCGTTTTCTCTACAGTGACAACGACACATCTGAGGGTCGTAGTTCAGAAGACAGTCTTAAAACTACAACAACATCAACACTTTACATTTATCGTTCTCTGTAACAGTGTTTGCAACAATTATAAACGTTGCAAACACCCGATTTTCATCATTTTCTCCTTTTCATCATTTGTAAACACCTTTTTGAGCAATGAAAAAAATCCTTTGAGAGTGTTTTCACCATGCGGAGCTAGAACCCATCACTGGGACGATGGAGGAAGTTTATTTTGCACCCATTCTATTTAATTCCTTTATGACTATTTGCACTATTATAATTGATTTATGATTTTTCTTGATTATTTGTGAATTCGTTAGATGTCGCATGCTTAGTCTTAGGTACTTTAGATGCGTCATGCTTGTGAATTACATATAATTCTTTATAAAATCTACCTTGGCAAAGAATTAGAGTCGATGTTTGTTATTTTATGAGCTTTAATTGTCCGGAATTAATAGATGAACCGCATGAATGTGAGAATTGGTGGAATCCCGAGTCCCAAAGAACTCTCTTCATCTTGTGACATAAATTGTATATTTTCTCTATTTTTATTATTTTTCTTTATTAAATCCTAGAATCGATTTCAACAAGTCCGAGTGAACGACAAATCTACTTACCACTATAAAAAATACATCAATTTTTGGCGCCGCCGATGCGGACTTGTGTATAGATTTGTTTTTAGGTTTTATTTTTATTTTTATTATTTTTGTTCTTTTTTACGCCTTTTGGTATTTCTTGTTTGTTTTCAGATTTGGAACTAAGCTGAAGAAAAAGGGAGAAAGCGCTGAAAACAAAAGCGAAGCCAAAGAAGGAAAGAAAAGAGGAATCCAAAATGAGTGAAGAAGAAGATTTTGTATATTATTTTATTTTATTTTTTTTAGAAACTGTAATTAAGGTTTTTATTTTTGTAATATTTTATTTTTGGACATTTTTTCCTTCTTTGGGACATTGAACATTGGACTTTATTTTAAAACCCTAAAAAGGGTTGGTTTAAATATAAATTGCACAGGAAGGACGACAGGTTCACGATCTATTGTCTCGGCCCCTCGGGTTCGTACATGACATAGGAGTTGTGGCCCGAGTCGACCTCAACGGTTCATCCCCGTCCGGAATGGGAGGTAAGAATTCTAAACACCCGCGAATCCCCGTCGGCGGGTTTACTTGGATGATTTTGTATGCATATATGTTGAGGACCTGAAATCGGATTTAATTTTCTAGTAAAGGGCAAGGCCTAGCCATATAAGATAAGGGTTCGGATTTCATCACCGTTCTCTTCTTGCCCGCCTTAGGAACACGTAACCTACGCGAACCTAAGCCTTAAAATTTGGACTAGAACGAGACCGATAGGGTAACGAGCTTAATAGGAAAGTCATTCGAAAAATATTGGTTACTCTTTTAAGCATACTTCAAGTTCATGATGGTTTCGTGAGTTGAATGCGTGATTGCGCCGCTTGTAATGCGGTGAGGCCTTGGGTATCAAAGCTCCACGCAGCTTCCCTCGCCTCTATTTAACTTACTTAAACTCGGATTGATTCCGAGAGGGTTTGCTCGGATTGTAACGAATTCCCTTTCGAAGGATTAGAAGTCTGGTCTAGAAACAATCTAAGTGGAGCCATCATGCTTTTTGTTTGCTAGAAATCGCAGGTTTGTTGTGGTCGAGTCAGCCTTGTTTGTGCTTGTGTAGAATTCCCTTGCAGTTAGGATATCAAACTGGTATTATAATAGCCATCACAATGAATATGAATATCCAACTGAACAATATGGACATCACTCTTTTTATGACCAGAGTGTGAATAGTGGTTGGGAACGCTAACCTTTTGAAGTTTATGGCTCATACCATGGTGAGCCCAATTACTATTCACATGAATACCGGTCATACGAGCAAAATTCCTATAATTCCTCTTCTCTAGATGAAGCACGTAAGATACTTGAGTCAACGTGTAAGTTAACTGAGACAACACGTGAGTTTGCTGATAGAGACGGAAGAAAGAATTGCTCGAATTACTCTTGATTGCTAATACATTCTTTCCAATATCACCCGTGAAAATGAGAACCATTTTTATAATCAGGATGACGAGGTTAAATTTGGTAACACTAATTTAGATGAGGTTCAACCATTTTCATGTTATGATTATGATGAGGATAGTGTTGATGAAGAATTTAAAATATGTAGGCATAGTGATCAGGAATTTGTTACTCCAATTGAACTTTATAATGATAGTACTATTTCTGGTTCACATCCCAATAATTTTAATGATTATTCACCTATTCGAAAGGATGAGGATTTGACTAGAGATACCCCCGTTTTAGACGATGTAGTATTTCCTTTTGATTACGAAGCCAATGATGGTTTAGAGGAACGAGTATATTTTAAGTCTAGCGATTTAGAAACAATAGACTTAGAAAAAGAAAATGAACTCGTAGAGATGAGTGGGGATGTACCTGACTTAGAAGAATCAATTGAGCATTTTCAGGAATCAGATGACCTTGAAATTAGGAAAGTTGTGACTAGTTTTTTTAGAGACACTGAAAACTCTAAATTTGGGGGTGATTATCATTCTCCATGTGCCTTAACTCTTAGAAAGGTCCCTAACTTGGGACTTGACATATGTGCCTCAACCATTTTAAAAGATTATCTTCATACACTTTTTCCTGAACCTAGTTGTGTCCATAAAGAAGTTCAGTTGTTAAGAACCCATCCTATGGTTGATGTGGTTAACCCAGGCTATGATACCACGATTGATTTTGTTTTCCCACCAAATATTTTTCAACCAATTGTGGGAACGTATAAGTTTTAGATGTGTCAAATATTAAGTTTTAAGACTAAACCTAATTACTTTAGGAGATTAGGGTTGACACATTTGATTAAGAATGACCACCACTGTGGTGAACTGTGTGAGTCAAGTCTGATTGACTTAGAGGATCCCCAGTTATTCAGGTTATTGTTATGTGCTTCTAAGTTCTTAATTGAGTATTTCCAGACTCTACAACCTGATCTTAAGAATCCTTCTTTTGAGGAAGTCCAGCCCATGAAAACATTTTATTTAGACCCTTTTATAGAGCCTGAACCCGAACCACAACTAGATGTAGTTGTCTTAAACAAAACAATATATAAGGGTGTGTTGGATATCTTCCTGGTATGTGGCAGTTTCCTCTTCTTGTGGTTAGCACTTTTTGATCCAGATGACCCGCAGTTATTCCGGCTGCTGCTATATGATTCTTCGAGGTGACTAATCTCTTCCATTGTCTGGCTGAAGACTTTAAACTTAGCACTTCTTGGGAGGTAACCCAATATTCTTGCGACACGGTAATATCTTTCCTTATGTCTTTTGCTTCAAATGGTAACAGTTTCTCCTTGTTCATGTTTTTAATTTCATCTTAGAACATTGAGGACAATATTAGATTTAAGTTTGGGGGTATGGGAGAAACTTTTTAGTTGCAATAAATAAACTCCAAAGACTAGAAATTTATGCTTATTAAGGTTGGCACTAACTAATCTAAGTGGATGGGAACATCTTGGTTGTAGGAGTTGAGGAACCAATCTGATTAGATGGAAACATCTAGAAGAGTCTATTCATAAAAGCACAAAGCTCAGGTGTTAGAAAAGAAAACATGGTAGTTTCGCCATATCCTCGTGATGGAAACATCGAAAGAATCCTGATCACTTCTTTTTTTTTCTTTTTACCATTACTAGGGTGAAATTGAGTGACTGAGCAAAAAAAAAAAAAAAAAAAAAAAAAAAAAAAAAAAAAAAAAGAGACCAGACCATCAGACCAACCGAAATAAATAAATTCAATAAATTCGACCACTGGTGCCCTTGTATATGCCAGTTGTGTTGATCTAGATTTAGGATTATCACCCGCTGGTTCCCTTGTATATGCCAGTTGTGTTGATATTAGTCAGACCGGTATCTCAGTCCATTAAGATAGGCTCACCTTAGTCAACATCATCTACGTTTTTCTCTATATCCATCTTCTTAATCTATCCATGTGATTGGTTGACTCCGGTTTATGATGTCCAGAAACTATCTGAGTAGAGCTCTGTCACTTTATATGAATTTTAGTATGCTTGAGTGCAAACTCGTGTACCACAATTGGAAATTCGCATCAGGGTACTTCCTCCTATAGTCAATATTGTATGCCAACCAAGGAGATTCTTTAGTGCCTTCCAAGGTTCTGCGTAGATAGCTAGGGTCTAGAGTAAAGGTTTTGTGGGTACACCTCTGGTAAACCCTCAGGAGACAACACTCCGCCGCTAGGGCTAACTAGCGGTTTAACGGCTTGATGCACGTGCTAATGTAGTCATTTTTATTTTCTAGATTAGATTTGCTCGGGACTAGCAAATAATAAGTTTGGGGGTATTTGATAGACGCATTTATGTGTCTAATTTGTCCTCAATGTTTCGTATTGTTAGTACTCGTTTTTGTCCTTATTATGGTGTTTTGCGTGCTTGTAGGTATTTTTTGGAAATAAAGATTGTTGGAAAATTCGGTTCGAAAAGTTTCTCGGAACACCCCCGGAGGACATTTGCTATTCGGACTCCCACTTTGGATAAGGGGTAACCCAATTGCTAAGGGGCAACCCATTGTTATTCGCACCCCAGCTGTTGGATAAGGGGAAACCCTTTCTTCTTCGTTTGAAAATATATTTTTTGGCGGGAAATTATTGTTTGAAAACCCGTCATCTTCTGAGTTGATTTTGGAGGAATTACAGTGAGACTCAATCGCTCTTTTCGATTGGGATGAACTTGTTAGGCCCAAACAGGGTTGGTAAGGGATTTTGGCTCGATTAGTTTTGGCTGAATCGTCGGAAGTAAAGAAAACAGAGACGTGAACTTTTTCCCGGGAAATAATCTTGGGGATTTTCTTATCTTTGGAAGGTGGCGTGTGTCTTCTGCGAGTTGTACATACTCTAGAACACGTATTCTGCATGATTGGAGTTTGCCAGAGACAAAATAACGCGTGAAGGAACTGTAAAAGAAAATTATTCCCGTGACTGGCAAAGGAGAATAATCGAATTCAATGAAGGATATCTGGAGTTATGGAGAGTATTTTCGATGTTGTTGACTATATATAGGGTACCAAGGTGTTTCAGAGGGACGGAGATAGTTTGGGAGCATTACAGAGCTCAGAACGTCGAGTTGCAGAATCACCATTTCTGCTGCTGCTGAAGAACACGAAGAACATAAGACGCACAACGGACCGTCGTTTTCTCTACAGTGACAACGACACATCTGAGGGTCGTAGTTCAGAAGACAGGTCTTAAAACTACAAAGAACATCAACACTTTACATTTATCGTTCTTCAGTAATAAGTGTTTGCAACAATTATAAACGTTGCAAACACCCGATTTTCATCATTTGTAAACACCTTTTTGAGCAATGAAAAAAATCCTTTGAGAGTGTTTTCACCATGCGGAGCTAGAACCCATCACTGGGACGATGGAGGAAGCTGTTTTGCACCCATTCTATTTAATTCCTTTATGACTATTTGCACTATTATAATTGATTTATGATTTTTCTTGATTATTTGTGAATTCGTTAGATGTCGCATGCTTAGTCTTAGGTACTTTAGATGCGTCATGCTTGTGAATTACATATAATTCTTTATAAAATCTACCTTGGCAAAGAATTAGAGTCGATGTTTGTTATTTTATGAGCTTTAATTGTCCTAATTAATAGATGAACCGCATGAATGTGAGAATTGGTGGAATCCCGAGTCCCAGTAACTCTTTTCATCTTGTGACATAAATTGTATATTTTCTCTATTTTTATTATTTTTTTTATTAAATCCTAGAATCGATTTCAACAAGTCCGAGTGAACGACAACTCTACTTACCACTATCTAAAATTCGATTAGTAGCTATTAATAGAATTTGTATTCTCAATTCTCTTGTGGAATATATAGGATAAAAAAAACACAAAATTCATGATTTTGGGCCTGTAACAAAAACATGAATTTTGTGTTTTTCTATATATATATATATATATATATATATGTTTTTGGCCCTGTAACAAAAAACATGAATTACATATATATATATAAATATTTATATGTTTCTACTACTGAGCTGAGAAGGTTTTACAATTTTTACCTTTGTCAAAAATCTACCATCAACATTAAGTCCCCTGCTTAGTGTGGAATAATAATGTTTCGTAGTAAACACTAGATGATAAGAAACATGCAAGTGCAACCTTGATACCAAAGATAGAGCAGCTTCGGCAGAAAACTTCGGGTTGCGCTAGTAAGAATTATGTGAATAAGATCAATCACTAATAGAATGTTAGAGAAATCTATGAAGCTCTCGCCGTCAATCAACCCTTGTGCACAGCCGTATTTCTGACACGCTGGTTCTAAAGATATATTCGAAGACTATCCCGGTGGTAGGTTGAAACCTTCATTGATTAGAAGTTAAGTGTTGCAATTAAAAAAAAAAGTGTGGCCTAAAAGTTAACACTAGTTCTCTCTCCTAGCATGTGCTCGCAGTTGAACTAGTAGCGAGATTGAAGCCCTGAATGGTTCAGCGCCACAAAAATCACCTTTACGCTGAATGGTTCAACGCTCACAAAATTACAAAATCACAAAATTTGATATGACGGCTGAAATTGGTTGCGCTGAACCAAACAACGCTGGGCAGTGGTCCAAGCTGACGTGGGCTGCTAATCTAGCTTCTAGATTAGCACTCCCATAGGACTTAAGAAGTAGTCCTGGCTGACGTGGACTGCTAATCTAGCTGCTAGATTAGCACCCATAAGACTAAGCCTAAGCAAGGAATGAAACCATGGATTTGGACACATCTTTCCCAGGTAGGACTTGGGTGAGGTTGTCTGGCAAGAGTTGGGATCAGTGTAGTCAATTTTGCTCGTACCGGCCGAAATATCGGCGATATTATCGGTTTCGGTGGTAGAGCGAAACGGAAAGAGTAATATCGCGATACGATATTTTGCCGATAATATCGACCGATATACGCGAAAACGATACAACCGATTTTCCGATATATGATGGTTTCAGAATTTGCTGTAGGAATTTCAAGTGAAAAGAAGGGTTAAAATCCCTAAATCTCATCGAACGTTCATTAGAACAATTATCAGAAACCACCAGGTCCCTGATTCAACCATCAAACACTCCCGAGAGAAATCTCAACCTCTTGTAATTGAAGATGACGATGATCATATTGATGATTAAAACTCAAACCAATTTCACCAAGGTATGTTTTTTCTGCTATTTCATAGTTTATTCAGTTTATGTAAATGAGGGTTTTCTAAATAGGGCAAAATTTAGGTTTTTTTTAATACTGAGCTCTAGATATTTGGTCTTATCCTGATGCAGATTCGGTTAGTTTAGATTGATTTTAGAATTGGGTTTTGGCTGAATCGTCGGAAGTAAAGAAAACAGAGACGTGAACTTTTTCCCGGGAAATAATCTTGGGGATTTTCTTATCTTTGGAAGGTGGCGTGTGTCTTCTGCGAGTTGTACATACTCTAGAACACGTATTCTGCATGATTGGAGTTTGCCAGAGACAAAATAACGCGTGAAGGAACTGTAAAAGAAAATTATTCCCGTGACTGGCAAAGGAGAATAATCGAATTCAATGAAGGATATCTGGAGTTATGGAGAGTATTTTCGATGTTGTTGACTATATATAGGGTACCAAGGTGTTTCAGAGGGACGGAGATAGTTTGGGAGCATTACAGAGCTCAGAACGTCGAGTTGCAGAATCACCATTTCTGCTGCTGCTGAAGAACACGAAGAACATAATACGCACAACGGACCGTCGTTTTCTACAAAGGACAACGACACATCCGAGGGTCGTAGTTCGGAAGACAGATCTTAAAACTACAACAACAAGAACACTTTACATTTATCGTTCTTCAGTAATGGGTGTTTGCAACGTTTATAAACGTTGCAAACACCCGATTTTCATCATTTTCTCCTTTTCATCATTTGTAAACACCTTTTTGAGCAATGAAAAAAATCCTTTGAGAGTGTTTTCACCATGCGGAGCTAGAACCCATCACTGGGACGATGGAGGAAGCTGTTTTGCACCCATTCTATTTAATTCCTTTATGACTATTTGCACTATTATAATTGATTTATGATTTTTCTTGATTATTTGTGAATTCGTTAGATGTCGCATGCTTAGTCTTAGGTACTTTAGATGCGTCATGCTTGTGAATTACATATAATTCTTTATAAAATCTACCTTGGCAAAGAATTAGAGTCGATGTTTGTTATTTTATGAGCTTTAATTGTCCTAATTAATAGATGAACCGCATGAATGTGAGAATTGGTGGAATCCTTAGTCCAAGAACTCTCTTCATCTTGTGACATAAATTGTATATTTTCTCTATTTTTATTATTTTTCTTTATTAAATCCTAGAATCGATTTCAACAAGTCCGAGTGAACGACAACTCTACTTACCACTATCTAAAATTCGATTAGTAGCTATTAATAGAATTTGTATTCTCAATTCTCTTGTGGAATATATAGGATAAAAAAAACACAAAATTCATGATTTTGGGCCTGTAACAAAAACATGAATTTTGTGTTTTTCTATATATATATATATGTTTTTGGCCCTGTAACAAAAACATGAATTATATATATATATATATTATATGTTTCTATATATTTATATGTTTCTACTACTGAGCTGAGAAGGTTTTACAATTTTTACCTTTGTCAAAAATCTACCATCAACATTAAGTCCCCTGCTTAGTGTGGAATAATAATGTTTCGTAGTAAACACTAGATGATAAGAAACATGCAAGTGCAACCTTGATACCAAAGATAAAGCATCTTCGGCAGAAAACTTCGGGTTGCGCTAGTAAGAATTATGTGAATAAGATCAATCACTAATAGAATGTTAGAGAAATCTATGAAGCTCTCGCCGTCAATCAACCCTTGTGCACAGCCGCATTTCTGACACGCTGGTTCTAAAGATATATTCGAAGACTATCCCGGTGGTAGGTTGAAACCTTCATTGATTAGCAGTTAAGTGTTGCAATTAAAAAAAAAGTGTGGCCTAAAAGTTAACACTAGTTCTCTCTCCTAGCATGTGCTCGCAGTTGAACTAGCAGCGAGATTGAAGCCCTGAATGGTTCAGCGCCACAAAAATCACCTTTACGCTGAATGGTTCAACGCTCACAAAATTACACAGATCACAAAATTTGATATGACGGCTGAAATTGGTTGCGCTGAACCAAACAACGCTGGGCAGTGGTCCAAGCTGACGTGGGCTGCTAATCTAGATTCTAGATTAGCACTCCCATAGGACTTAAGAAGTAGTCCTGGCTGACGTGGACTGCTAATCTAGCTGCTAGATTAGCACCCATAAGACTAAGCCTAAGCAAGGAATGAAACCTTTAATTTGGACACATCTTTCCCAGGTAGGACTTGGGTGAGGTTGTCATGCAAGAGTTGGGATCAGTGTAGTCAATTTCGCTCATACCGGCCGAAATATCGGTGATATTATCGGTTTCGGTGGTAGAGCGAAACGGAAAGAGTAATATCGCGATATGATATTTTGCCGATAATATCGGCCGATATACGCGAAAACGATACAACCGATTTTCCGATATATGATGGTTTCATAATTTGCTGTAGGAATTTCAAGTGAAAAGAAGGGTTAAAATCCCTAAATCTCATCGAACGTTCATTAGAACAATTATCAGAAACCACCAGGTCCCTGATTCAACCATCAAACACTCCCGAGAAAAATCTCAACCTCTTGTAATTGAAGATGACGATGATCATACTGATGATTAAAACTCAACCAATTTCACCAAGGTATGTTTTTTCTGCTATTTCATAGTTTATTCAGTTTATGTAAATGAGGGTTTTCTAAATAGGGCAAAATTTAGGTTTTTTTTAATACTGAGCTCTAGATATTTGGTCTTATCCTGATGCAGATTCGGTTAGTTTAGATTGATTTTAGAATTGGGTTTTGGTTGTTGAAGGGTTGTAGTCTTGACTTCCAAAATGTGAAGTGAGTTTCAATTATAGAACGAGTTTTTTTTATTTTTTTTTTTCAAATCTGATTAACTGCTCTATTTCCTTTCCATTTCTAAACGGATTGCTGAGGAAGACCCTTAACATTAGTCATCAGCACCTAACAAGCCCTTCTCTTTAAACTCACTGGCACAGAGTTTATACATTCAAAAGATTAAAGGGTTTTTATTTGTCAATTTTCTTCTCTATCTCAATGGCGAGATTCAATTGATGGTCAAGGTGCTAACAACGGGTTGGGGTTTTGCTGTGATTTTGCTTTTCTTTGTATGATTTATTTGTATCTAAAATTGATTTATTTGCATCTAAAATTGATGGTATTTGAATATTATAAAAATTACAGATATAAATTTAGAACCGATACTGCACCGATATTTGAAACCGAGATCTCCCCAATACAATGTTGTACCAGTGTACCGGTCCCTGGCCGAGACAAACCGGTATCCTATAATAACTCCATTGGTTGGGATCCAACTTGAAGTCATCTACCGGGAATTCGTAGTGGAACAGACAGAGAGAGGAAAAAATGTCTTTACTTCAGCCTCCAACTCTAAAACCCTTCTTAAATCCTACCTCTTTAATCTCCAATACTTCCTACCATTTACGAATTCCAAACCCTAGCTTTCATAATTCCTCTCTCTTTTTCTTCTCTTCCTCTCATCTCAAACACCACAAAATCTCTCTCACTGTATCTGCATCAGACCCTAAAAAATCCACAAACCCTAACCCTAAAAAGAAAAATGTCAAGCAAAAGATTGATTCCAAAGTAGAAAATGAATCCGACGATGTCTTTCCGAGGACAATCCCGAGAAAGCCGAGGCGTGGTCGAAAGAGTGAAGCAGTTGCAGTAGAGGATTTTGTTAGAGATTCATTAGAGAAAACCTTTGAGAATATTCGTAAACAGAGTTCTGATGTTTTTGAAGAGAAAGAGAAGGTTTTGAAAGCGAAAGAAAGTGACCAGGACGATGATGATGATGAATTGGATAATGATGGTAAGAAGAAGAAGAAGAAGAAAGGAGAAGTGGTTGAAGAAGAGGATCCAAATTGGCCATTAGATGCTGACGTTGGATGGGGAACTAGGGCTTCTGAGTATTTCGATAAGCATGCAATTAAGAATGTAGTTGGAGAAGATGGTGAAGAGATTGATTGGGAAGGGGAAATTGATGAGGGTTGGGTTAAGGAGATTAATTGTTTGGAATGGGAGAGTTTTGCTTTTCATCCTAGTCCATTAATTGTTCTGGTCTTTGAAAGATATAACAGGTATCCTACTTAAATTCCTTCAGTTGATTATCTTGAATGCCTTCTTTATTTGATCGGTTTCATAATTTATCAAGCTGAAAATGTCGAATTGAGAATTACAAACACATTTTGGAGATAGAAAACTGGCCTAACCACAATGAACAAAGATTTCTGCATTTGTCCCTATAATTTTTTTTTATCTTTATTGTGGTATGTTGAGTGTTCGATACGTATGGCTTTGGTGACTTCGAGAATCTAATCTTCTCCATAGTGGTGCTAAGTTGGTAAGAATGTGGGATGTGTGGAATAGACATTTTTAGTAGCATATTTGGTCTAAATGTGGGTGCAATTTTTTCAGGGCAAGTGGTAACTGGAAGCTTTTGAAGGAGCTGGAGAAGGCCGCTAAAGTCTATTGGAGTGCCAAAGATCGGTTACCACCTCGAGTATGTTGGATTCCCTTGACTGTTCTTGTTGCTAAATATCTCTTTCTTTCTATTTTGCTAGTTTCTCATTAGACAGATAAGAGTGCTGAGTTGCAACAGATATGTGATATGCCATTCTTTTTTGAAACAGACAGTTAAGATTGATATCAACATTGAGAGGGACTTGGCCTATGCACTTAAAGTTAAAGAATGTCCGCAGCTATTATTCCTCAAAGGAAACAAAATCCTGTACCGAGAAAAAGGTTGGTGGTGATAATGATCTATTATGTAATTTTGACATGTGGTATTTTCATCATTCATTACATATTTAGAATGTTTTGGCAGTAGCAATTAGCAACCATTCAAATCATATTTCTGTTTTGCGCAGAAATGCGGACATCTGAAGAGTTGGTCCAAATGATTGCACATTTCTACTATAATGCGAAGAAGCCATCATGCATAGACAGTGCAAACGTGCCTCCACCTTATTGATTGGTATATTCTGGTATTCAACCAGTACACTTTAAGATATCTTTTTTTCTTTTTTTTCTTGCAGATTTGTGGTTTAAGTTGGTCGATGAGCTCTTTTATGTTTTATGGATATTATGGATACAATGTCACTATTATTTTGAGAGCTCATTCTTCAGCTTTTGGTCAATAGTTACTGTACATTTTTATATTGATGCCGGTGGAGCTGACGTTTAAGTTTCATTGATTACAGTAGCTTACATGGATCCTTTTCAATAATTTAATTTTACCATGATTGTATGCATGTGGTTATTGTGCCTTATTTCGTATGTCATTGGTTTGATTGTTTTGCACAGGCCTGTTAATCGAATGCAGATTAGCTGAATGTTTGTTAACTTCTCTCTGGAGTTCTGCTGCAGCTTGCCAGGTAAATTTTTCTGCGACCTGTCATTGATCTGTCACTAGAAAATTGCTGATTAAAAACTTCTTTAGCATGGCTACAGTGTAATTTAAAGTCTTAAACGAGTTAGATAGATATTGGGTCTGATTTTGGTTTGCACCCCAGTTTCGGTTTTGTTAACTTCAACTCATTCGATTAGGTGGCACAATACAAATGATAAGAGGATAATTCTAGTGAATATTCATCTCAACATTAGCCGTGTTCTGCATCTTTTTGATTTGCCCTAAGGATGCTGCAGGTAATCCAAAAGATTTCATGTGTCTGCATAACTTGACGTAGTCGGCCTGCAGCTTTCGAATCCAATGCGAGTATATAATAGACTGGACAAGTACAACTAGCACTTCCTATATTTGCTGATGAGAGCACAAGGAATACTTTCAAGTTTCAACACATGAAAAGAAAAACTGCTAGAGAGGAAGCTAAGAAGATCCAGGTAGTTTATAATTAATCACATTTTGCACTTTAACTGTGCAAGTGGTTCGATCGGAATAACTTTGTTGTAACACTGGTAGTATATAACAGTGATGGCATAAAAGGATATCTTTTGATTACCGGTTCTTCCTTGTAAATTTTAAAATTGTTTGTACTTGTTGAAGGTGGAGTGGAAGAAGAAGGGGTTTATCCTGTTCCGTTGACTCGTTAAAACTTGATCCAGAGATTACCACGTTAATATTAGCTTTCATTTTTCAACTGATTGCAGAACTCAAAAAAAATTAAAAAAAAAAAAAATTGTACTTTGTAGGGCTCCCATAAAGAGTGTTCCAGGTTTTATCATCTGAAGTCTGAATGCAAATTGGGTAGATGAGTACCCTTGTTCTCTCAGTATGAACGCACCATTAGAAACATTTTGAGAAACACTGCATAAAGCAGTGAGGTTTGGCCTGGAGTTCGGCAAGAACTCGTGCATCTCTTCAAGGCTTTAAGCCATTCCAATTGAATGTAACTGATTGGCTTCAAATCATCTCAACTTGTCCTTTAGCTGCCAGCTGGTCACATGGCACAGCAATTGCACGGCCTTACAAATTCCTTGGATGCATCTTATTTTCCTAGTTGCTATCAACGGAGTGAACGGATGGCTGACATTGGACCGCCTTGTGATTTTGCAAGGGATGGTAGTTACTTCGATACCTAATTAGCAAATCAAGTATGAAAGTCGTTTCCAGTTGGCGGGTCGCAATCCAGTTAGCAATTTGCCGTCTTATTCGCGAATAATTCGCTAATTTTTACGTACTATTCGGAACCAAACAATTCAGGCATATTATTGTAACTCCTAAACAATGTGCGTACATACAGACTTTTGTACAGTTCGGCAGTTGAATTCAGACCTACTGTTCACAAAAATCGCAAAAACTCTTCGTGGGATCAATGAATAGTACTTACTTCAATCTGAGCCACAGCAAACTATTTGGGTGCCCTAGGCAAATTTGTAAAATCATAGTATTAGGTGGTATATACTGTTTTGTATTTACAAAATACACCTAACCTAACAAAGCTCAACCTAACTGGATAGAAAAAGAAGCTGGCCAAGAACTCGTGCTAGGATGCTGATGAGAGGATTGCGTGTCTTGCTTTACCAGAGGGCGCACAACAAATACCTAAATCTAGACCATTGATAAGGGAATGTGCAAATTCAACCCTGAAACCTGTACCCGTATGATTCAAATTTAAAATTCAGTTCTAATTTGTAAGTTCCGTTGGGTATTGTTTGAATTAACACTTTTAGTTAACTGAGCTTTTTTTTACTTTTACTTTTAACTAATCAGCGGCTTGCCTTAAAAACTGACTTACGTATACTGTAAACCCGATTCCAGTTGTCTCTGTCTGCCATCATTGTTTTTGAACCCAGATTATTTTATTTTGTTTTGCTTTTGAGATATGCCAAATAAACAGAAAACAAAAGCACATTTCTATCAACAACAACAAAGAAATGAAACAAAATAAAAATAAAGAGAAAAGAGCACATAAAGAAGCAATATAAAAATATAACATAGCTCGACAATAACGAAAAAAAAAAGAGCACACAAAGAAACGATAGAAAAATATAACATTAGCTGAAAATACACGAAGAAACAAAGCAACGTGTGACAATAAATTAAGTTGTAGCTAACGTAGAATTTTCTATTTCCTCCAACCTTATCCCTGCTTTACATGAAATAAAATACTGTTGTTTAAAGTTGAACTCTCACAACTTCACAAGTAGGGGTGAGCATGGGCCGGTATGGACCGGTTTTCGCCTCATCCGCATCCAATCTATTGAACTACGGATTTTAAATTTGGCATCCGCATCCAATTTAGATCCAACGAATTTGCATCCAATGGATGCACGAATGGACAGATTGGATGCGGATAATCCAATTGATTTTTAGTTAAAAGTTACAGTAAAAAAAAATAAAGCGAACACAAATAACTCCTTATAAACCTACATATCTTATATATGTATACAAATATAAAAATGACATGTACAACACCCCAAGCAAACACCTTAAAAATTCTAAAATGATCCATAATATTTTCTAGAACTATATAAATGCCCTTAATTTAACAATGATATGGATGTCCAACGGATTTTCAAAGTTGCATCCGGCCCGATCCGTAATCTGTTGGATTTCAAAAATTCTATCCGCATCCAACCCATTAACAAACGGTCCGGGCATCCATCCGCAAAAAAACGATTGGTTCCGGTTAAATCCGCGGATTACGGACCAAATGCTCACCCCTAATCACAAGTAGTACAAGGAACATGGTTTCCCAAAACTTGGGCTTAATTGTTAGCTTATTCAGTCCACCTGTAATTGTTAGCTTAACATTTGTTTCCATTTTTGACATTAAGACAAGAGATCTTAGTGATAATCAAAACGCCCATACTGTTCAAGTTGTTCATTCTTCTGAACTCACACACAATTGCTTTTGAAAAGGTTGATTAGTGCAGATAGAATTCAACAAATATTTCTGTTTTTTTCCCTTTGAATATTATCAGTTTTGTCACGAATTCAACATCTGTATTAGTTAGTAATGTATATGAAGTTAGCACAATCATCAAACATGGGGATTCATGTTGTGTCCTATTCTGGACATCTGCCGACCACCTCCTCCTCACAAGAGAAGATCAAATTGAGTAACGTGCGGGGATGAGTCACTATTTCAACCTCATGTAAACTATTGAAGTGGAGTACCAATCCTACACAATATCATGATAATCATAGTATATTGTTGATGATGGTGGTTAATAAAATTATGAATGTTTTATTTGTTGATTTGGAGTGTACTTTTGTTAATGCATACATCATTCAGACTTTTTAACAGTCTTAACGGTATATTAATCAACAAACAATTGGAGTTAACTAAGAGTATATATATACTATGTATCGCCTAACATTAGGTAAAACCAAGCCTTTCTTCTCTAGAAGTCATTTCTATCATGTGCATTAAGACTCATGGATACACAACTATTCACTAGCACGTAGACGCAGTATACTAGTATTAATTACAGTATCATGCATGCTTTATAGATATACTACGACTTAACGTGCATGTTACAAGAAAACAGTTCTTCCATGAATGGTGGTGCGGCAAATAATAACCAAAAAGCAACAAGGAATGGCTATATTGCGTCCAAATCCTACCAATCAATATCTCTAGCTAGTCCAATTTAACCAACTCTCTATTCTCTCTCGTCTCGACCTCTATATAAGTCCATGGGTCTTTCCAAATCTATTCCATCTCATCATCAACAAATCTATTCTATCTCATCATCATCATCATTAGCAGCCTCCTTTCTCCCCTTCTCTCACTTTATCTTTACCAACATTAAAAATGATGAAGCTTAGTAGCAGTATTGCTTGTTTCTGTTACATGTTCATGATCATTATCAGTTTGTACTCAGTTAAGGCAACAGAAGTAGTCTACAATGTGGTAACTAAGTTTGGTGCAAACCCAGATGGAAAAACAGATACAACGAATTCATTTCTTAATGCATGGAAAACAGCTTGCAACTCAGCTGGTTATAGTTCCGCTATCATTTATGTACCACGTGGAAAATATGTTTTAAACCAGGCAATATTTAAGGGTCAGTGTAAGAATAATATCTATATCACCTTTCAAATTGATGGAATACTATTGTCTCCCAAAGATTATAGTGTTCTTGGTAAAACTGGAAAGTGGATTGCATTTGAAGATGTCTCTAGGGTGTCTATTAAAGGTGGTACTATTGATGCTCGTGGTATGGCTCTATGGTCTTGTAAACTTGCTGAGAAGAAATGTCCTCCAGGTGCCACGGTAAGTGAAGCTCTAAAAAAGTTTTTGATAACATCTCGATATTCGTTAATGATTTTATAGAAAGACATACGTTGGTAAGCATGAGTGATCACACTAGCTAACACAACTAACTGTACTTGCAGCAATCACTATTATTCAGCAACTCAAAAGACATTACAATTACTGGATTAACGTCCATAAACAGTCAGATGTTTCATATCGTAATTAACGGTTGCCAGAACGTGCACATGGAAGGTGTAAAAGTTAAAGCTTCAGGGACAAGCCCAAACACAGATGGTATACACGTTCAACAATCAACAAACGTAAATATCATCAGTGCTACTATCATGACTGGGGACGATTGTATCTCCATTGGACCTGGCACATTCCACTTATGGATCGAAAAAGTCGTTTGCGGACCTGGACACGGCATCAGGTAGTAATCTAGCTATCATTTCGTCCACCATATAAAATCGCAGTTTTAATGGTGATTATGCATTTTTACAGACTTTAATGTTTTTTTTTACAGCATTGGTAGTCTTGGGAAGGGATTTGATGAACCAGGAGTACAGAATGTGACAGTTAAATCGGTTACGTTCAGTAATACCGAAAATGGATTAAGGATAAAAACATGGGGAAGACCTAGTGATGGATTCGTTCGGGGGGTTAATTTTCAAGGCGCAAGAATGAATAATGTGAATAACCCAATTATAATTGATCAAAATTACTGCCCTCACAATGAAGATTGTCCTGACCAGGTATATATATTGACCTCCACATAACCAAATCCGAACCTATATATTTTTCTTCATTTGATTCACTAATTTTTTTTCAAATTGTTTGGTGTGGAACAATCAGATATCTGGAGTACAGATAAGTGATGTACATTACAAAGACATAAGTGGAACTTCAGCAACAAGAGTTGCAGTAAATTTCGATTGCAGTAGTAAGAATCCATGCAAAGACGTAACTTTGGAGAATATCAAACTTACTTATAGAAATCAGCCTGCACATGCTACCTGTATCAATGCCGACGGGTCTGCTTCTGGTTTCGTTGAACCTGCTAGTTGCCTCTCTAGGTGAAAGCCAAAGTAATTAACAACTTCTGTGAGTGGGATGATAAAATCGTTGGCTGGTGATGATATCAGAGGTCGAAATTCATCTACACACACATTTACTAATAAAACAGATATATAGTAAAGAACCTCTTAATCTGTATCTATATTATATATACATCAAATATATAACATCATATAATGTAACTGCTAAATTATACGCCATACATCAAGTGATTAGCTACAACCTACAGTATAATGTTTGTTGGAATCTTCCATTATAGGAGTAAAAAACTACAGTATAATATTTGTATTAGGGATTGAACTCTGAAGTAAATAAAGAACGTCTGCTTTAATGAATTCCTAATTTTAATCTAAATCCCAGTGACAGGAAATTTTGCTTGCTTTAATAAAAACTTGTACAATCTTAATCCTCATTAATATCATTGCTTCTGTCAAGATTTTCAATACCCAAACCCAGCAGCAGAGTACGTGGTGCCCAGAAACTAGTACCAGAGATGGGTTACTTGTAGGAGCTCTGGATTACCTCATAATACGAAGTCCTGAAAAAGACTCTTATCGACCATACTTTGATTGGTAGATTATTATCTTAATATGAAAAATATAAACGTGAAGGAAACAATAAGAAACAGTTCCAACTGGTAGATGTGAATCATGTGACAGATTGAAAAGCTATATTTTGATATAAGATGGCCATTCCAAAAAAAGTTAAGCATAAAGCTAGCTGTAAATTCCATAAGAGTTCTTCTACTCAATAGAATCCCATTTCCTGAAGTTTATTATCAGTTTTAATTTATATTTAATTTAATGAGAGAGGCAGAGAGTTCCCACTTCCAAATTTTTCCTGTATATGTAGAGCTTATGAATAACAGTTCACCAGAGGCACTTATGACTTATCAGCATCCATGCGTTCAAGGATTCTTCGTGCTTCCTCCTCCGTTGCAGGGACAACACTTCGAATACTCGACCCATTTTTCAATGTCTCCGGATTGCGAACACTGAATGTGAAATGGAATGTGTTTGAGACCTGTAATTAATTGGAGTATCCAAAGAACAAAAGTTAAATAATGAGACTAGGGTCATAAATGGTGCAAGAACTGTAGTTGTCTAGTTGACATTCAATTTCGTACTCAATTTATAGAAAAAATTCACATAGATTGCAGTTAAGGGAACACTAACGACTGACCTCACTAGTCCTGAGTTCAGGCCTTGTAACGTGAGCTACAACTTCAATGTTAATAAGAGGCTGCAGAGGGTTGTCGAGTTCGGTGTACAAAACACATGATTTGAAGCGCAAGAAGTCCCCAACATCCACCTGCATCGTTAGTAAATTAGTTCAACATCCCTCACGTATAATTTGATCATTAAACTAGTTGATTTCTTAGTGAAGCATAAAGAGCATAAAAGGTAAACCCCTAGAAGAGTGTTGTGATCACCAAAAATTAGTCTATAAGAAATCTTCATGCATGATTATAAACATGAAATCCAAATCAATAAAGAAACGCTACTCACAGGTCGTAAGAAATCCACATGATCAACTTCGAGGAAACATGGAACCAGGCCAGCAAAAGCATAAGCTGTTGAATAAGCCAACTCAAATGCCCGATGCATCAAAAATCCTCCAAAGATCCTCCCATGGATGTTTCGCTGTTGGGGTTGGCAAATTAAAGAGTACTCCAGGCATGTATCCTTTAGAAGAATGCTATCTCTGTTTGCTAATGCTGGCATGTCACAGAAGATCCTTCCTTCAGCCAACAAAGCCTTAAGTCTCTTATCCTCCCCGTTTTCAATCTCTATTTTTTTCTCTCCTCTCTTCCTCTTCCTCGTTTTATCTCTGGCTTCAGCTTCCTCCCAAAGCATCTTTTCTTGTTCAGATTCAGGTAAAACCCGGTTCACAGGAGCAGACTTATTTGTCTTAGAGTCGCGAGCTACGAATGTGAAGTTAGCAGTAAGTGCTACGTCCTCTGAAACCTGAGAACTGTCTGCAAGATAGGAAATAAAATTCATAACATCAAAATCAAGAAAGGAACCAAATAAGGTATGCTTACTGGAATATCAGAATATCAAATGGCGGAGACCTTCAAAAAACTTAGTTGCAGGAAGGCGATACTAGGAATATTTGTTACCTTGTGAGGGCTGAGTCACTTCTAACTGTATCTCAATGGATGAACGCCCAACCCATGTGACAGCCCCAGCTATTCTCAAATCAGCATCGACGCGGAGAGGCTTCCTTAAGACCATCTTGTCAACAGAAGCAGTGACCAACAAGAGAGGTCTTGTCGTGCTATCTTCGTCGGAGCAGTGCTAAACCAAATCAGACAAATGACCTTTTATAAACTGTAACAGTTCTAATATCCAAGGTGGTGATTCATACATCAAATTCAGGAACAACAAATAAAAATAATCTGCAGTATGTTTTGTAACAACTGATGAACATAACTCAAAAAGTGGTTAACAGACAATGATGGTTGTACAGCCTCTGAGAGTTTAGTTGTGTTTATGGAGCAGGACAATGACTTCGGCCGTCTTGAAATCATTGATCCTTTTTCTCAAATATGTCTTATCCAAATGGATCAAATTGTAATATACAAGAATCAAACTGTTTTTAATATCTTCATAGTGTAATTTACATCAGTGGAGAGTTGCAAACAGAATAGCCAGTTAAAATGAAACCATGAATCTAAGAGCTGAATAAAAACCAACCTGCATAGGTTTCCATCTTCTAATTGCAACACAATTTACACCGTGTTTAGGCAACTCTAAAGCTCAGGATTCTGACAGCTAAACCTTAATCATGGGCATACATCCAAGAAACTAAGAAAGTGAAAATGAAAACAATGATGGTGGTGAATCATAAACACTATCCCTATTCCCTTTCAAATGTCAATTTTGAAACCCAGCTACAGAGACTTTCAAAAGAAGTTCATGGGCATACATCCAAGAAACTAAGAAAGTGAAAAAACAATGATGGTGGTGAATCATAAACACTATCCCATAATGCCGTAGCAGTTCAAACAGGTAAATCGACAAAATTAAAAAAACCAACACCACATTTCATCTTCATTTATTCAAATTCCCTACCCTAACGTGCATTTTAAGCACTAGCAACTAATCAAAATCAGTGAAAAGCCGAAGAACCTGAACTCAGACCAAACCACCCAAAAAAAAAAAGAATTTCTCCATAAAAGCAAGCATTTTCATTGTAGAGTACGAGAAACAGCAAAGCTAAAACTAGAATCTTGTATTTGGGTCTATATGGATGCACCCTGTGGATTCCAAACATTTGGGAATTTTCTAACATAAACCCTAAACTTCAATTTCACATTTGTATGCAAACCCATGTCTTCAGAAAAATCAAAAGCAAAAGAAGAATTAGGGTACCTTAACAGAGATAGTACCAGCAAGGGCATCAAGATCTTCAAGCAATTTACCAATCCTAACACCATTCCAAGGATCTCTATACTGTTCTCTAAGTATATAATCATTAGAGAAGTTATAAACAATACTAGTCCGACTCTGAGAAGGTGTTTTCGTAAGCAATTCACTCTGTGGTGGAGCATTATTTGCAGCATCTGGATCTAACAATCTCTCAAAAATACTAGACCTTGCTTCCCACAAAGCATTTGTAACAGGTGAAGTATATGTACCTGGCCATAAACTAATTGGTTTCCTTAACAAAGACCCAGCATCTACTTCAAATGGAGATGACAATGTTGAAACTACAGGAATCACTTGCTCTTCTGTTGAAGAATCCATTTTCCGAGATGGGTTTTCAGGTACAGATGAGAAATTTTGATAAGAAATTTGACAAGTGTTAGAAAAGGGTTTCTTGGAAGAAGTGATTTTTGCAGGTACAGATGAGGAATTGAAGATATTGGTACTGGTTGATGAAACTAAATGGGGCTCATTTATGGGAGTTGAAAATTTCTTGTTTTGAGTTGGTTTTGTAACGTAGTCCAACAGTTTGGTTGAAATAGGCGTTTTTGTGAAATGTTGGAATTTTCTCGTTGATGATTTCATGATCCTTCTCCTGGCTGAGATGAGAATTTTGATTTTTTAATTTTTATTCTTCACCTCATGGAGAAGGAATGAATGAATTTTACTTCTTCATATTCTTATTCATTTTCAGATTTGTTAACTAATTAATTTAGATTTGGTTTAGAACTTGGTCGTGAGACTCGTGACTAGAAAAGTTTTAATATTTAGATCCCAAATTAATGGCTTGCGTATGCAAATATATTTAAGGCTGGTAGGTATAGGTGCACAAAGATGCACTGGACTTAAATGCAAAATGCCTGCAACTGCAGATGCAAATGCAAATACACGCAAATGCAGTGGACTTAAATTACCTTGAAAGAGATGGTGCCAGCAAGGGCATCAAGATCTTCAAGAAGCTTACCAAACCTAACTCCAACTATTGATGGATCTCTATATTGTTCTCTTGGTATATAATCAGTAGAGAAATTGTATAGGATACTAGTCCTGCTTCGAGATGGAGTTTTTCTTATTCCCGTCGGTTCTTTTTCTTCTGCTGCTTCCTCCGGTGTTGTTGCGCGCGATGTGGCTGATGATGATGATGATCTTGCTTCCCATAGAGCGTTTGTAACTGGAGAAGGATATGTTCCTGGCCATAAAGTGCTACCAAGTGGTTTTCTTATCGAAGAACTTGCATCAATGTCATGATTTATTATTTCTTTGTTATTTTCGTCGAGCTTATTAGCTTTGGAGAATTTGGGAGATATTTCACGAGAGGAATTACAATTTGGGTTCAAAGATGTGGAGAAATCTATCTTGTTTTTAGGTAGCTTTCGTGTAGTAGTATAGTGGTACTGGTGTTGAATAAAATGGTTGTAACGGGATTTAAAAACCTGTGTTCTTTTGAGCAGGATTTCATTACCATCATCATCCTGAACATGGCCGCGACTGGCTGAATGAGTATACTCTTTTCACAGTTTGCTTTAATGAATGGAAAAGACAAAACTAACAGAAATTTGATAACTAGACGTAAAATTGCTAATTAGATAATATAATTGCTTGTATAGAAATTGCAACATTTCCAAAGCTGTTGTAGACAACAATAAGAACGCGTAATTGGGGGATACGGGAATTAATTGGGGGATATGAATTACTTCCCCCAACCCATGATTTCGGCTAAGGGGTGACCATTGGTTATGAAAATACTAAAATACCCTTCCCACAAAATAAAAATCAAAAAACAAAATCATATCCCCCATTTCCATCTCCACTTCTTATTAATCTTATTTAGGGGTGGAGCTTTGAAACCCAAATATTTCCCATTCCCTTTCAAATTCTAAACTCTCCCACTCTATATCAAATTCTCTTCTCTTCACTTTGGAAACCAATTTTTTTTTATTCGGAAGTGATGAAGATCATCTTCAAAAAGTGATGATGACCATGCAGGAATTGATGAAGACCATGCCTGGTACCATGTTCGGCATATGGTCTTCATCAATTCCAAGATGGTCTTCATCACTTCCGTTTGAATTTTTTAAGTATTCCACTGCGGCATGGTCGGTTGATATGAAGACTATCTTGGGAAAACAATACCGGCATGGTCTTCATATCAATCGACCATGCGGCGGTGGACTGATTAATACCGAGAAAAAATTCAAAACGGAAGTGATGAAGACCATGCCGGAATTGATGAAGACCATATCTTGAACATGATACCCAGATGCTCGAGAATTTCCTATCAATGCCGGTAGTCTAGTGAAAAAAAAAAAATCAACATTCTCGGATACTTTTCATCCGGTTCCGGCATAGAAATTTAAGCAAAATACTATCTTTGAACATGTCCGGCATGCTCGAAAACTAGATTACCATGCCGGTACCTGTCCAAACCCCCACGGATAGTGGCAAACAATTTATGAACATTTCCAACAATTGCCCGCATGGGTTTTTTTGGTTGAATACCATGCCGGCACCAAGCTTTTTCAGCTGCAACAATGGTGGATTCAAAGAAAAAATCAATTTTTCAACCTCTTATTAGCGGTAATTCTCTCATCACAATCATCTTCCATTTTCAAAAAAAAAATCCACTCAGTTGTGAGTTGTTATCATTAATCGAAGATTGAAGATATGATTGTTGTTGTAATTGAGCTAAAGATTCAAAGCATTGCAAGTCTCTCATCACAATCATCTTCCATTTTCAAAAAAAAAAAAATTCTACTCAAAATTTTTTTCCCTCATTCTACTCTCAACTAACCCAAACAAATTCAAATAAACATAAAATACACAAATTATATCCCCCAAATCATTAATATTTTACTAATCAGGATTAATTACTAATTATGATTAGGGAGGGTTAGATTAGGAATTAATAATTTAATTATATAAGGGGTAACCCAGCTAGGATATTTGGATCCCTATTTTGTCATTTAGCTATATCCCCCAATTACGCGTTCAACAATAACTTTCAAGTTTTTGTTGTTTTATATTCCCTCCGTCTCTAAAAACCTGCCTATCTTTTAGAGACGGAGGGAGTACTATTTTTTTTATTTTTTTTATTTCATAAGGTTTTTCACGTTTTCCCGTCTGGTGAGAGTGAGAGTTCATCAAATTACAAATGACTAAGTAACATTCTCATGGCAAGCACTTGGTGGTAATTCAAAATCTGAGTGGGTGATAGAATTTCAGCTTTCTATTTAACTCGAAATTGTTAATAAGGATATGAGACTACTGGAAGGGTACCAAAATGCATATGAGACAAAACACTTTTTAGTTTGTTTTATATGCACTTTGATACCCTCCCTAATAATCCGGTATCCTCATTAGTAACCATGATTGAACTTGTGAGTTTAATCTGAATTTTAATTGATTTTTTTTCATAGGACCACCCATAATGGTGGTGTGGTAAAAGCTAAACTAAAAGCAATACTTACAGTGTCCGGGGTCATGGAGCGTGTTAGATATTGGTTCAATTTTAAGAAACAAACAAACTGATTTCCTAAATTAGTTTGACATGTGTTTAGAATCCTACATAAACAAGGGTTTTCCTATTCTTAGCTAGTTTAGGTTTTCTTGATAGATGTAAAGCTTGGTTTCCAAGTAATCACCCTATTGTAAGCCTATAAATAAAGGCATGAGTCTTAGGCTATAGGTATCTACATCAATTTTGTCTAAACCCTTAGGTTGTAGGCATCAATCTCCTCACAAAGAAGAAAAGTAATATGTCTATTAGCAAGATATAGATCCTCTCATAGTTTTAGGGCTGGGAAAGTTGGGAGACGGGTGCATGTGAGTTGAGAATGTGAAGAAGAACGGTGTTGAGTGTCAATTGTGTTGTGTATCTCTGGTATATGAATGAAGAAGACTGCATCTTTGTAAGATATTTGATCTTGTGAAGAAAACTTCGTTGGTATGAGGATACACCATATAGTTGCATGTGATGAAATATTGAACTGCACATTTAAAGATGAAGTGTTGGAATTTGAATAAGTAGGATAGAGGAAGAGCACAAATTTGAGAATTGAAGTCATGATTTGAATTCAAAGACTATCGGACAATTTGAAGTAAATGTGAAAGAATTGAATCTTGCAAGTTTGAAGTATACGTGCATGTGAAAATCTATGAAATTGGAGACGTTATGAAAGATAATTGGATCTGCTGAGAAATAAGTAAAGTTGCATAAGAAATGGTGGAGTTCAGGTAAGGCCTTCCTGGACTTAATCCATGTCTTTTGAGTGTGCTATACAGTTTGGGTGTTTTGTGTTTTTAAGACATGGTTGCAACCCTCCTATGAGAACGAATTTGTGAAGAACCTGTTAAAGCACACCGCAACCGTAAAAAGGTGTGTTGGTTTCAGTTAACACAATTGAACCTTAGACAATGATTTCAGAAGTTGTACCAGTGCAACATCTTGGGATGGTTGAAGTATCAAAGCATCATTAGATGATTGGAGAACGGAAGCCCTTAAAGGGATTGAAACATTTTCGGATGAGTGGCACCTATAGGTGAGCAATGTATCGAAGTTCTTTTATGAAATGAAGTATCTTCGGAGGACTGGTACCTCCGAGTGATTGAAGGAAGTAGAATACGAAGGCGTGAAAGGTGAATGTCGAGATTTCATGTCAAGGTGGAGAAATCAGAGAATAGTGAAGTTGAAATTGTCCTGGAAATCTTGCCAAGGTGGAGAATTTTTAAATTTTGGCTCAATTTTAGGAAACAACTAACTGATTTCCCAAATAAGTTTTAATAAATGTTTAGAACCCTATATAAACAAGGGTTTCTCTATTCTTAGCTAGTATAGGTTTCCTAAATTAAAGTAAGACTTGGTTTCCTAATCAAAGTAGAACTTGGTTTCCAAGTAATCACCTTATTATAGGTATTCGCATCATCTATATCAGTCCTGTCTAAACCCTTAGGTTGTAGGCATCTATCTTCTCACAAAGAAGAGAAGTAATTTCTCCATTAGCAGATGTAGATCTCATAGTTTTAGGGATGGGAGAGTTGGGAGAGAGGTGAAGGTGAGTTGAGAATGTGAAGAATAAGGGGTTTTGAGTGTCAATTGTGTTGTGTATTGTCTAGTATATGAATGAAGTGAATTTAAGTTTCATGTGGACGTAAGCACATTGCCGAACCACGTTAAATCTCTATATCTTTTGTGCTTTATATGTATTAGCTTCCGTTGAATGTTTAGTTTTCCTGTTTCTGATACCAGATCCTGGAATGCATTGCGTAACAATATGAACCTCTAGGCACAACAAAGCAGACTAAAGACTAAATATCAGACTAAAAGCTAAAATAGATTTGGTATTTTAAGACGTATATCACAACGGTAACAGACTATATTATAGTCAGACGCAAATAAAAATAGCGTCAGAGAACTTGCGCTAATTTAAGTGGTGTGTGATGGTCGGGCGTACGTAAAACTTACATTTGAATGGCCGCACTTATAAATATCGTTCGGTGTTGGGCGCACGTATAAGGCACGCCTGCTATGGGATGCTAATTATATGACCATCCAAAGGACAGAAGTAGATATTAACGGTGCACGTTCAAATCCATTATTCCATAGCCCCTAATCCACACGTAAATTATAAGTACACCTCAACTAGGCGCACTTAATAATTGCGCCTGGAGACAAGCATACGTATAGTTTTCGTTTCCTTGGGAGAAATATTGGCGTTTATAATGCGTATGCCTGATACTCAGGCGCAACTTCTAAACATGCTTACCTATAAACACAACTAATACCGCCGCATGCCCTCACACGCTCACTATACTTGTGCTTCAATGTATATGGTTATAGTCTGGGTTAACGACTACATTCGGTCTTAAACCCTAGAAATCCCATACCGTAAATGGTTTGGTCTCACCGACTACGGTTGATTCCAAGACCGAATTTGGTTATAGTTTAGGAATATGGTCGTGAATGTGGATGCTCTTAGCCTTATATTTGGGTTAGCATACAACCAATCGTAGTGGGTATAAGATATATTTTTTTTGGACCGTAGATGAGAGGAACTTTTATGCCAAATCATATCTGAATGGCATTTAATATAAAATCGTGGCTTACACAAATCCCCACCATATTAGGCTCACTCTCGGATAGCATCTTTATGCTAAAATAATTTTTAAACCTAGCTTGCAGCGAGGCTTCTTCTTCTAAGAAGTCGTCGGAGAGACACTCCTTCTCAAAAATAATCTGGTTATATATCGCAATCGTCATCATCATCCAACATATGATTTGTCCATCAATTGGATATTGGATTGGACGTAGATGTCAAACTTAAAATACACCATATATTTTGATTGGATGGGGGTGTTACTGATTCTAGTGGATCCCATCCGCTGCTCAGCCATACCAAATACTTAACATGAACCAAATTTTATTATCCAATATTTGTGAAAGAATTAAAATCTACCATGTGACAAAAAATTTATCACATGACCTTCCATTGGTTAAATGGCCCAAAATTGGTAATATCCTAAAAATCTATTTCTAAATCTGCATTCTGATCCAAAAATCGTTATAGTGACCCGATATTTGTTGGTGTCTCAAGAAAGAAATCCCTTATGACCCAAATTTGTATTCTAACCATAATTTGTTCCGCTAGTCCGCGACCTAAAACTAGCATCGATCTCGTATCGTGAGATAGTGACTCATAACCTATCATGTGAACGAAATTTTCTGTCTGACCCAAATTTGCTTCACGTCCTTCATGTCCTGTCAATCAAAATTTATCATGCGATTCAACTTATGTCATGCGACCCAAACTATCTCGTAAGCCAAATACGTCTAATGACCAAAATTGGTCTTGTGAGTTTGTGTCATTAGAATTTGCCTAGTTAACAAAATTGTAATATGGTTTACTTATTTTTGCAGTAAACCAAAACCATCCTTGTGATCTAAAATATGCAATTGCTACTCATGCCATGTGACCCAATATTTGTCTCGTGACACTAAATGGGCTATTTATCCCAAATTTACTAAGTGGCTCGAAATTCACTTCATAACACAAAAATTGCATCATAACTTCAAGTTTTCCTAGATCTATATTTTCACCTAAATTTTAGGTCATAAACTTTACTCCAATAGTCGTTACATAAACAATCTACACGATAACCCAAAATATACACTGTAACTTAGAGCATCTCGGACTCAACAAACTTGTAGTTTGTTCATTTTGCTCCCTCTATGGACTCAACAAACATGAAAAATGGATGGGCAGACCAACAAATTTGAGGGTTAGTTGAGTGAGATAGTGGAACAAACGCACGCTTGATGAAGAGCCGCGTGGGCTTACAAAATCCGTGCGTTTAATGAAAATCCGCATAAGGATTTCCTTCCCCCGCCAGCGTTTAATGAAGAACCGCTCACTTGAAATTCTGTTTCAAAAATATTAGTTTACTATTCTTTATATCACTTTATCCTATTTTATCTCACGTAAATCCAATATTTTAAACTTTCACTATATTCTACCAAAAGTTTTATATTAAAAAGAAATAGTAGTGGGACCCTAAAAAACCAGATTTGTTGATTTTGTTAGTACAAAAACGTGTTTGTTCATCCACGTGGGTCAACAAAAAAAATGTTGATTGCCATAGGAATTTCCCTTATAAACACAAAGTCTGTGACCCAAAATTATGACATGGGCCAAAATACATCTTGCAAAGCAAATTTGCACCATAACCCTGTAGAAACCACGGAGACCCATGTGATAGGAGTCCGCTGGCATCGAGTATCTTGTTTATTTTATATCATGGTAGTTGGGGGTGAAGTGTGTACAAGAAGTGCTCATTCGTTGTGAGTGTTTATGCACATGTTGTACAATGATAACTTCGTTATTAAGAGTTATCTCTGTAAAAATATATTTTAAGGGTGTCACCTAATTAAAAGGAGTCAAGACCCTTCAAACTAATTTGAATTTTTGTGATGAAACAAAAATATACTTATGACCTACATGTTCATGGTCTTATATCAAGAAATATGGGTAAGGGGATTCTGGTACAGACGAGAATGGGTTAGGCGTTGATCAACCGCCCAATCGTATGATTGTCATCTACTTCAAGATGAAATCGAAAATGATTATTATCTTATCAAAATATATGTATGCATGCTCGTGATTATTTGAAATTACGAGGATACCGAGTATGCCATAATTTTTTCGATATCAACCTATACAGACAGACCTTGTATCTTACAGAAATAATAACTACCAAAAGATTATTTCAACAAGGTGTAACTCGGTATATAGTTAAAGTTTTAGACCGCACTAACTATGGATCGTACCAAGTGGATTAAGGTATAAGTACTGAAAAGGAGAGGGAACCAAGTACACCACCAACTTTTTTGTTTGGCAACCTGTATGGATAATGCGTTTCGTAAATAAGTCCAACAAATTAGTTAAGATATTTTCCACTAATTAACTAGTAATATAGAGGTAGTAAAGATCGTTCCCACAAGGAGATGTGTAATTGATACATTGTTTGGATTGAATAAAATTGGTTTTGACCTCCTGCGGGAATGACTTGGAAGATCCAAAACCAAAATGAGTAACCCATTCTGGAGAATTAGGTGGTCTTTAGGAACTAAATTTTAGGAATATTATAACATGTTATATCCAAATATTTCATATTTAATTATTATTGAATAATGGTAGTTCTTTATTTATTTTTCCCTTACAAAAATTGATATATCTATGTAATAGATTATTGCATAATCGTGTAGTTAAATTTATTGACTGTATTTGCTTCTTTTCAATTCGCGATGAACCCACGGAGTAATAGTTAGCGAGTATTATAGTGTCATCTCTAGCTATGAGTAATTATTGTTAAATTGCTTTAATTTTTGTCCCCAGATATGCATATTAGTTTCATATGGTACAACACTTACATATATAATTGAACCTTTTTTTTAATCTTTTAGACTAATTAAAATATTGTGTGTATCAATTGCTTTATGTCCTATAAACCACCTTATTTAAGAACAATCAAACTTGATTCTTACCTTAGTTATCTAATTCGGTATGTATATATACATATGTGAATTTTCTCTTATTTTGAGACTCTGTTATTACGCGTATATACAAAATACATATGATACATGTGATTTGGACACGCAACCTAAAATAAAAATCGTATAAAAAAATGAGATAGTTACATTCTATAAGTTATTTTAACCTAATACTTTGACCTAGAATTCTTTATTCCTAATTGGGGTGGTAAGAAAAAATATTGATAAAGGATGATAATTGATCAATAATCTTCATTGTCTCCCTTAATTTAAGATCAAACCTCACTCATAATGTTTAAGTGTATCGAAAAATAACTTACAGTTTGTTATCGACTATATCAATTCATGTAATTTTTAATTCATAAGTTAATTAACTGATCGGAAAACACTTTCAAAAGCATTGAACAAAGCAATAATCAAAGCCATTAAGGGTGACGATGATGATATCATCGATTGTTATGATATATACAAACAACCTGCTTTCGACAATCCTTTGTTCCATATATTGAACACAGATGAGACCAAGTTCATACCATGGCAGTACACATACAGTGTTTAATTACCCTCTGCCCAATCTAATTTTATTGAGAGCCGGTACAATGTCAATTTTCTAGGATCAATCGACTGGAAACTGGTGAGTACAATTACAAGGTGTTAACGTGGGATATTGGTACAAGTTAAAGTAATTGATGGAAATCATACAACTAGATACCTTGTGACCGTTTTAACATATCAAACAAATCCAAATTGGTATGGTTTATATGTCATTCACCAATTCTTGACGGTTATGATCTTCCTAATGAATATCATGGTTTTAATTTATCGTTAGACGAACAAAATTTTCTAATAGTCGTTACTTTTATTAATTTGTTATGGATTTATATTTCACACATAAATTAAGATTAGATAATAAATGACATTTATCGTTCTTTTATTAAAAATAAAGTGTTAAATTACAAGTTGATTTTGGGTTTTTAGTTTTTGATTTTCAGTTATCAGTTGATTTTTAGCTTTAAATATCTCCTTTTTATTGTTTGTATATATTTTATTTCTTTGTGATATCTTATTAATCCAATTTTTAAATTTCTCAAAAAACAACTTTAATTAATAAAAAATTACAGTGAAGTTAAATATATATATATATTATACGACGGCTCGATTTAAAAGCTAAAAGTTGGATGATAACCAAAAATCAAAAACTACAAACTCAAACTTAACTGGTAGTCATTGTATATTTTTATAATCCAAGGTTTTATAAAATATTATTTTGAACTAAGTTATAATGCTAAATTATTGAATTTTTTTGTCATATTCTTTCATTTTTGTTTTTGCGAATCACAAATATCACATATATTTTGTATGTGTGTATAAAAGAAAAATCATGTATGTATATAGACATACTTAATTAAAACATAGATAGGAACCAAGTTGGTTGCAATTTATAGGTATCCCTATGATCATTTTGATTTAATCTTATCGTAACTTTAGATAAAATTTACATCTAATCCAATAACCATCTAGATGTATACATTTAGCCATTTTGGTTGAGATTTGTAGATATAAATAGAGTGCAATAAGAATAGTTTTTATGGTAGCCAATCTAACTTTATCCAAGTCTGATACGAGAAAAAATTAGGTCGAACACGCCAAGTCATGAGTAGAGTCCAAATTTGTGCACCCCTATTAAACTGGGTTGCATGTTACGGCACATCCTATTGATTAATACCACTTCTAACTGGTTTTGACAAACACGTTGGTTTTTTATTTTTTTTATTATTTTATCATATATTGGATCGAAGTAAAAGAAACTAGACACAGTTTCTACTTTCTATAACTCCATTAGCAATTCTTATTTCTAATATTTATTTTCAGTTTCCCTAACAAACGGTTCCATACTAAACATTTAAAAAGAAAATTGATGAGCCCCCCCAAAAAAATAAAACAAGATAATCATTTGAAATATATTTCTCTTTGTCTGAGTTATCTCTGTTTTTTATTTTTGATCCTTTTGTAGTAGTAGTTAATTAAAAGCTCTGATGGCGAGAAGAAATTAAGTTCTTGTTAATAAGATGGGACCAAATTAGATGACGAGCTTAAATCTCAATCAACTCAAATCTTCAATCTGATTAAGACATTTTTAAGTTGTTAAATAATTTTCTACAATTGCTGTGAATTTGGATACTTATATAATTCGGGCTATTGTTATTTTCTCAATATGAATTGAAATTTGAAATCAGAACCAACAATCAATTAGTAATCTCGATTAACATCACCATCGAAATAATAAACTCCATGTAATACCATGTTACTGCTAAGGTTTTTCAAAGGCGGAGGAGATTAATCGATAGTTCCTCTTGATGTCGTCGAGAATGTAAAAGAATCGCACCAACTTTCTTCTTCATTGTTGTTGGGATAAGATATAGGGAAACAAAATGGTGTTAATGGATATTTAAAAATTATTGGTCTTTACTCTTTATCTTTCGGTATTTTAGAATAAAAAATAAGAAAATAAAAAGTAAAAACAATTTTTGAAAACCAGAAAATGAAAACTTAAATCAATAAGATGAGCCGTAACGTGTATCCTGGTTTTATGGCGGTGCACACCATGAGTATTTACTAGGGATATCACAAGTATCTTTCCATCCTTGAATCCTGACGTATGATGATAAAACCTTAAAAGATTTTCAGTTATCCTTGTTTTTTCTTGATGATGACATTTTCATTTAGTCAAGGAACTCTCCATGAGAGGGATTATCACTCTATTTTTACGTTATACTCACTTTTCTCTTTGATTTAGCAAACACATATCCTTAAGAGTTCAAAGAATATTTGGTATAACAACATTGAAGAAGCTTTGTAACAATGTTACTTTGATTCCTTCTAAGGGTGTGTTTAGTATATGATAAGAACGTAGAAGAGTTTTTTTTGTCATACACCCACCATGGAATAAAAAAATAGCAAACATGAGATAGAATAAGCAATTTCCAAGGTTTTCTTATTGTGGTGAAAGAATAGTCGTTCGACTTTGTTTGTGGTCATTGTCCACTAGTCTACTTATCACCACTATATTATCTAATCCAACAGATATCATTACTTCAATCCCATGGCTATTACATTTGAATTCAATGAATAACACTGTTTTAGTCAACTATACTACTATTTTAATTCAATGCCTATTATTGGTTCAATCCAATAGATACGATTTGTTCAATTCAACGGATAAATTTGTTTAACTCAGACGTTACAGTTTTTGTTAAAGCTTAAATTTATATAGTAAAACTCAAGCAAGAGAAGTTGAAGTAAGTAAACTTATAAATTTTACATATAAGTCTAAAAAATGATAGGTACTTGTTTTGAATCTGACAATGAATAATACAATGTAATGTAAAGTTTTCATATTGTAGAGGTTCACAATGATAGCTGAGAAGGCGAGGGTGCCGAGCACACTACTAACTTTTTGTTTACAACCTATATATGGCAGTCCTTGAATGGTCTTATGTGGAAAGAGATCTTATAATAGACATGGATACAACCACCTAGCTTTTACTTATCAATTATAAATATAAAAACAATATAAAGCGGAATGAGAAAGTATAATTACACATGCAGATTTTATTGAAGAACTATCATGTGGCCTATTTGATGTTGATGGTTCTTTCGAGAATCTTCAATTTCGAGACCATGAATCTCTTAATTATCGTTCTATAAGACATGGTTGAATCGAGATTGCCTTCTGATTTGTGCTAACATTCTCATTTTCCTCGGCCAAGTAGCATTTTCATTTTTATTTGGGGTACTAGTGTTTTTTAATGGCTTTAAAGGAGATGTTTTTTTTATTTATTTTTCGGACTGGCGCTCATGGTCAAAGATTTTTAATTTACCAACTAGAGAACTTCTCGATAGTCTGGATATACCATTTACTTCTGGGAATACCATTTACTTCTGGGACAATCTAATAATTTACCAACAAAGGCATACTTCTTAGACTCACATCTTGGCGATAGAGACTTGAGAATTTCGCATATAATATCCTTCTCCGGGATAGATTTCCTAATAAATGTGGGTCGTTCATTCTTTCATAGAGCTTAAAAATGTATATCTGTTAATGAACGCTTTAGAGTTATGTGCGATCGTAAAAATTGTCGTAAAACAATTTTCTACTGCAAATAGTTTGTACCATCAAATTCTGAGGTACGTTAGTAGAGATTGGTTGTGCCATACTCGAACCCATGTTTGGGCGTAACAAACACCGATTGCTAAATCTTTTATATGATTTCATGTTGATGCCAATAGAGAAGGCGAGGGTACAGAGAATACCAACATCTTTTTATTTACAACTTATGTATGCAAATCCTTGAACGATCTTATAGCTAAACAAAAGATCTTAGCAAAAACAAGGATATCAACTACCTAAAATTTAGTTTCAATTATAAAGATAAAAACAATATAATGCGGAACAAGAAAGTAAAAATATACATGCTGGTTTTACTAATGAGGAAATCAGTAACTAGTAGAAAATCTTGAAATGTAGTCTAGAACGAACACCCACTAGATTAATTATACACTTGACTATTTTGTATATATAATGTATCCCAATGGGTCCTAGTCCATTTGCCTATTCTAACAGTACACTATTGCAAGGCAGCTCGTGTGAACCCCTTACACTAGTTCGTTAGTGCTTATGAATTTTTTCTCGGCATTTTTATTATACTTATGTTTATGGGTGAAAATTGTTTCTGCTGTTTTTGGTAAATTTGGGTGTGTGTGGTTGAGAAACGGATCTAAACCCTAAATAAATGCACTGCACGGGAGTGCTTTTTGATTCGAGAGATTAATCTATACAACTCTGGCCTAAACCAACAAATGGTCGTTCCATACTTGCTTCGGTCACAAAGTGAAGGAGATGGGGTTGATCTTAGGGAGGGAAGCGAAGAAGGTGTTGAGATTATGAAGGTGTTGGCTGTCTATGACTTGTATCAGAATGATGAACTGGCTTGCACAATGAAAGCTATCAGTTCTGGGTGTTTTCTGGATACTGATGACAACGCTTGGTTTTTTCTGTGTTGTGTTAAAATAGGTTGAAGAACCTATTTATACAAGTCATTTGAGCGCAATCCTCATCTCGTAGGAAGTTGAGTGATGGAGTAGTGGGGTCGTGTAGGTGATTGTCACACGATCACGCCTTTGCCCACTTCCCTCATCATCGTTAACCGTACATGCCTCCTGACACGTTCTCGTAATAGGTGTGTTGCATGCCGCACGTTGTAAACCGCCAGACCAATACCCCAGTAAGTATCCCCCACTTTGTGACATGTTTGATGTCTCGAATGAGTGGGTCGAGTCGTGGGACCCGCCGCAAGCAATAGCATATGGTGCTATCAGGTTAAATAACTAAGTTATTTTAGGATTTGGTATTCATGAAATACCGTGCATCAAGCAGCTCAAAACAATCGATATGCATAAAGCATCGTTGTTTTAAAGCTTGATCGAGTAAGTCGTAGATTAAGCGTCTTAAAATGACAGCACGTCCAACCATCTTCGAGTGATCGTTTGGAGGCCACGTAGGCGGACCACCATCTGGTCGATCACTCCCTGTGGCACAGTGGCAGACGATAATCATTGAGGCGCTTAATTGATCGCTTAACTTTTAGTCCAAACCGTCCGACCAAGCTGGCAAAGTTGGACCGGCGAGATGATTTCGGCACATATTTGCCGCCGTTGATGGATTTAGAGGTGCGCAAACATCCCCTCTTTGGCTTGATCGAATTCAAGCATGGGCGCTAATTTTGGTGGGACCGACCGGGCATGCGTGGATACAACCCACTGGCGTGCATGCCTACATCTCTCGGTCCCACAAAGATTCGATCTAGGCCACTCAATTTGACCGGCAAAGAAGAGTGGTCGTGATCGATCTACGCCAGATATGCATTACCACAAACCCTAATTAGGATTTTTAATCAATCACACATACGTGACTTTGGCCAAGCGGTTTGGCACACCGTGATCCTCCTTTGGAGAGGTCGATCATGCGGGGCCCATGTTGGGCTGACGGTGAACGCGTGTGCACCTTCCTGACGGTCCTAAATGTGATCTAAGCCATCCAAATAGGCTGGCTAAGTTGGATGGTTGTGATCGATTTAAGACACTAGTGGAATTCCGCGATCCTTAGAAGCATCACGCCTGCCATGGTTTGAGCAATCGTTTCATTGCTCCATGGCCTCGCAGTGATAAAACCGATCGGGTGAAGGAGAAGTGGGCCCGCCAACGTGTGCGTTAGCGCTTCCCTGATCATTCATGGGATGATCTAATCCGTCCAACCAGGCTGGCGAAGTTGGACGGTTGCGATGGCTTTAAGACTGTCCTAAACAGTTTTGCTCGTTCGAGCCTCTCCCAAAACAGCGCGGCCACCCTACTTTGAGTTGGTGTTTGACGACGCTGGGGAGTATGGTGTGGTGTTCAACCGGCTAGGGAATAAGTGGGCCCGCCGGTGATCATCAAAATAATTGCCTATTTTTGCCAGGGTTTGGCTAGGCTTGTTAAATTGCGCGTCCAACTTGCATGGCCGCGATCGTTTCTGAGACTGGTATGGACAGTCCAGATTTCCCTTAAGGAAACTAAGCATGCTCGATCGGGCTAACCAAAGTGCGTCGATGCGAGATTCTCTTTAGAGAGTGATGTAGCCTGTATGGGTATTTTGTGCACATCTCAATATTGGCACTTTGGGATATTCACGTTACTCTGCTGAGAGTGAACACTCAGTCGTCATGTCATGTCAATAATGATAGTTCGGCTAAGCACAACACAGAAAATACTAGGCAAATCATGCATTAATTAATAATGCTAAAAAACTCACTGAATATTTGGGATTGCTGTTGCACGCACAATTCTGGGTGAATTTTGTGTATTTATTGAATTGCTTCGAATAAATAAAGTGAAGAGGTTTTCTGCACTCATCACTTATCAAACGGCTTTCCCCTTTGCAGGATGTCAGCGCATTAAATTTGGTTTTACAATTTTAGCCCTGAACTAAAATCCACCATCAACATTAAGTCCCCTGCCTAGCACGTAATAGTTACACTATTGCGGGGTAGGCATTAGATGGTGACAGTTATAAATATTAGAACGATTAAGCTAAAGTAAATAAATATTTACCGCAGAGATGAACACCACCCTATGCCTCAAACGTCCCGTAGCTGGTCAAATCATTCCCTTTTAGATATCCAGCAGCTTTTCCGACCTTGATTAGGGTTTGAAAGAAAGCACGACTTGGTCGGTGTTGAATCCTTATTCATCGGATAAACCTCGCCGCAGCCGATTTGGTATTCCTTTAGGGTTTCCTCGACATATATGTACATGTAGGGATTTAGAAACACCCTTTAACATTTCGTGATAGGGTTTTCTTGCAGAAACTCCATCTTTTCATCATGTCCAACAGCAGCGGATCGTCTTCTTCATACCAACCAGGTTCTTATGCTAAGCGTACACGGCTTGCATCCGAGGTATGATTCCGAGCCATCTCTTGATTTCAAAAACGCTATTTTTTTCCTTTATTTTACTTATGTTACTTTTATTTCAGTGTGAACGAATCCCTGAGCTTCGCGATGGCTCCCCTGCTCGTATCCTCCGAGTTAAGAAGATCATACCGGTTCGTTTTTTTCCTTTTCTTTTTCCTTTCCGAACAATTGTTTGTTCTTCATGATCAGGTGAATAAACCTCCATTTTCGCAGATATATCCTACTAGAACATGTGTGACGGTGATCGATGATGATGACTTAACCACTCCTCTTCCTTCAAACTCAAACACGCCTACCCCCACGGATCTTGAAGATGCTGATCTGGGTATCTCATCTTATGAATATCCCAACGCATGCCTTTCATTCGATATCCACATGAGATGTCTATCTTACAGTTACCGAATTATCGGTGGATTCTTAGTGCGGAAGGAGTTTGTGCCTTTATACACAAAAGTATGGCCATATCGCAACCAGGAATGTAGTTCGACAATGTTCATCTGCTTTGGTTAGCACAGTAAACTGCCTTCTTCCAATGATTGCTGAGATGGATAATATCTATATCCGCAACGTTGCTGAATCAAACCTCGAAAAGTGGGAAAACATGGTGTATACCTGCGAATCCATGGAGTTCAACGTGGGTTGGTTGCGGAAGCGTCTTGACATCATCAAGGTTGATCGAGTTGGTATCCTCGTGAATGTAGTTCCTGCTGCGAAAGCTATCTTGGAGGAGGAGAAGGCTCTGGCTGCGGAATCAGAGAAGGTGGAGAAGGCAGTTCAAAACTTGAAGAATAGGACATAGAGATACCAAACTAGGTTGAAGATGATGCTCACAAGGAACTATAATCTGTTGGATGGTCTCTTCTAAGATGCACTCTCTTATTGTCAATGGTGCTCACGTCATCTTTTTTTTTTTTTTTTTTTTTTTAGAAATGAATTGCATTGGTTTTTGGTAGGTGGAAGGAGTTTTTTTTTATTTTTCCATTAATGTATCTTTGAATAAATTGATAATTCAGTTGTGTAATGAAAAAAATGCCTGTATTGCCATGTCATGAGACAGCGACAAGACAATGATCAAGCATGATATTCCTTGAGCCATTTTCCATTGATGACTTCTTCTAACTTGCCTCCATCCACCTTAATGATCTTGTAGTAGCCGGTACTGTAGGCCTTGGTAATCGCATAGGGACCTTCCCACTTCGGAGAGAACTTTGGTGCAGACATGTCTTGCTGAATGTGCTTGGCCGTCTTTAAGACCAAATCTCCTACTTCAAAAACACGTGGCCTTACAGTCTTGTCATATTCCCTGGAGATCCTATTTCTGTATGCCTGAGTACGTTCCTCTGCTTTACCTCTTCTGGAGTCTAGAGTGTCTAACTCGGCGATTCTGGAGTTCGATGCTTCAGCTTCATTCCAGTGGACCCCACTTGCTGCTGCAATCCTGGCTGACGGGATCTTGATTTCTGCTGGGAGGATCGCGCCTGCGTCGTAAACGAGCGAATATGGAGAAACTCTAATAGAGCTTCTAGGTGCTTTCTGATACGCCCATAGCGCCATCGGCAGCTTTTCGTGCCATTCTCTGGGATTGTCATGCACTGTTCGGATGAGAATCTGAATTGGTATTTTGTTGGTACTCTCAGCTTGTCCGTTTCCCTGGGGGTAATAAATAGTGGAGAAGACTTGTTTAATTCCATATCCCTCAAGCAACTCTCGTACTTGTTTGTTGGCGAAGGGAGTGCCGTTATCGGTGATGATATGCTTAGGCACGCCAAACCGACAAATTATGTACTCTTTAATGAAAGCCGCAATCGTTGCTCATGTAGTCCCTCGTAGAGGAATGGCTTCAACCCATTTGGTAAAGTATTCTGTCGCAGTTATGATATACTTGTGCTGCTTTGATGACGGCGTATTGATCTTCCCAATAATGTCAAGTCCCCAGCTATAAAATGGTCATGGACTGCTTATCGAGTGTAAAGGAGTGGAAGGTGCATGAACGAGGTTTCCATGAATTTGACATTTGTGGAAGCTTTGAACAAATGCAGCTGCATCATCCTCCATGGTCGACCAATAATATTTCTCGTGTATCTGGAGAAACAATTTCCTCTTCCCTTGATGTTCCCCTTCATGCATTTTTATCAACATAATTGGAATCTCTACCTCAACCAGGCACCGTAACAAATCGCCTCCAAATCTTTTGCGATACAGGATCCCTTCGTGAAATACGAATCGCTTCGCCTTTTGCTTCATCTTGACAACATCATTTTGATTAGCAGGAGCTACCCCATCGCGGAGATAGCTAATATATGGTTCTCTCCAGTCCCCAGCATGACTTATGTTGAAAACCTCCAATTGATGTGGCGACACTTGAAAATTAGAGCAAGACTTTTGGAGTAAACGAGATTGAGTTTCCATTTATGGCCAGTAATAGCCCAGGCGTTGAAGACGACGATAGAGCGTTACCACCAATATTTGTCCGCAAATTTCGTCGTGAACGCGGTTAAGCTGCAGCTGTGCTTCTTCATCTAAGACATCTTGATAGGGAACCATCCGGCTTTCAATGATATAGCATACCGTGAAGCATGAAGAAGTTCCGTAGGGTTTTGAGACTGACCTTTCCTTGAGAAAGCGAGTTGCCGAGCTCTTGAATGATCGGAGTTCGCCAATCGCAGGTTACAGTGTCTTTGCATTGTGAAAGCCATGTTGATTCTACCGTTCTCCTCTTCACCGTCAGGGTTTCTTCCAAACTTTCGAACTACAATTTGGATGCCGGCGTGGCTAAACAATTGGCGTGTCTGTTGTTGTTGCGACCGACATGGGTTATGGTTGCATCAGTAAAGTAGTTTAGTAACCTTTGCGCCTCTAATCGGTACGGGGCCAGTGTTACCTCCTTCAACACATATACTCCATTCATTTGATTAACTAGTAACTTATAGTAACCTCTTATTTCCAGACGCGTGGCCCCTGCTTGTTTGGCTAATGACAGTCCTATGAGGAAGGCTTCATACTCGGTTGAATTGTTGGTGCGTTGAAAGTCCAGCTTGAAGGAGTGCGAGAAGACTTCACCGGTTGGAGACACTAGGACCACGCCTGCCCCTACAGTGTTATTGCTAGGGGTGGCAGAGCCATCAAAATATAACATCCACGCTTCTTCTTCGACGACGGAGATGTCTGGAAATTCTCCAAGAAGGTCTTCGTGTAATGCATCAGTGCTTTCCCCGGGGAATGCTTCTAGTAAATCTGAAACTGCTTGTCCTTTGATAGCTCTTGGTGATGCACACGTTATGTCTAACTCTGACATTTGGAGAATCCACTTGGCCGACCTTCCCATCAAGGCCGGTTTTGAAAGCAAAAACTTCGCAGGATCAGATTTAGATACAAGTACCACCTTGTTGGATAGCAGATAATGTCTGAACTTCTGAATGGAATGAATTAGGGCTAAGCATGCCTTTTATGCCTAGGGATATCTGAGTTCAGCATCTCTCAATATTCGACTGAAATAGTATATAGGATGTTCGATTCCCTCGTCATCTTCTTGAGCGAGCAAAGCCCTGACGGTGGTATCACTGAAGGCAGTGTAGAGACATAGCGGTCTTCCTTGGACGGGAGACTTCATGATGGATGGAGATGACAATATTCGTTGAATCTTCCGAAACGATTCCTGTTGTAGTGCAGTCCATACGAAACTTGCTTCTTTCTTCAGCAAGGGGGTGAATGAAGCAACAGGCTGGGCTAAACCAGGTATAAAACGTCGAATGTAGTTCACTTTTCCCATGAAGCTTTGGAGCTACTTCACAGTTCGCGGTGGCGGCATCGTGAGGATAGATTGAGTCTTGGATGGGTCCAATTTGATCCCCTCAGCAGTTATCTGGAATCCCAGAAATTTGCCTGAAGAAACGCCGAAAGCGCATTTCAAAGGATTCATCTTCAATTTGTATTCACGGCACCTTTCGAACACTTGTCGTAGGACTCCTGCGTGGTCCACCCGAGCTTTTGATTTGACTACTATATCATCCTCGTAGTATTCAATTTGCTTATGTATCATGTCGTGGAAGATTGTCGTCATAGCGCGTTGATACGTTGCACCGACATTCTTTAAACCAAATGGCATTACAATATATTAAAATTTTCCGAGAGGAGTTCGAAAAGCTGTCTTACTGTCATGCTTATACATCCTTATCTGATTGTATCCATTATATCCGTCCATGAAGGAGAACATGTCGTGTCCGCTGGTAGCATCTACTAGCATGGGGAAGCATCTGTTCAAGTCTCTGAAATCCACGGAGCACCTGATCTGTCTGTTTTTATCTTTCACCGGAACCACATTAGCCAACCAAGTCGGATGATGAATGGGTTTAATGAAGCCAGCAGCTAGCAACTTCCGAATCTCAGTATTGATTTGCTCTTCTACCTCGTGCCTGAATTGCCTCGGAGATTGTTTGATCGTCTTGGATCCAGGTATGACATGTAGATGATGGGTGACCAATTTTTCATCTAAACCGGGCATTTCTTCATACGTCCAAGCGAATATGTCCTGGTATTCTTTGAGAAGTTCCACGAGCTTCGTGCGTTCATCCATACACAAGGTTGAGATGATGGAGATAGGCCTAGGAGATTCCTCATTCCCGATGTTAACGACTTCGAGCTCATCAGTTGTGGAGTTGGTGTCATCTTGCAGCTGTCATGGAGCATCTAACACTTCTTCTTGTTGCCCGTCGTTGTTGTAGCATTCTGTTGGGCGGAGAGACTGGGTAACAGTCTCCCCTGCTAATTGCTAACAGCGGCGTCGGTACACGGTTTTCCCTTTCTGGTCACGGCTTTTCACAAAAGTTCGTTCCCTTTTAGTGTGAGCGTGGGTCGCGGCTTCACATGATGAAGAAGAATTGGGACGCCTTGTCATCAAAGATGCATCATGGGGCTTAGCCTTTAATGATGCAAGTCTGTCCTCCTCCTGAATTGACGCCTACGTGGGGAGTGGGATGCAATGAACTTTGTCTGATTCTTCGCGCAGAGCTTCTCTTGGTTCAAACAATTCCACTCCACATATTGGTGCGAGAGGAGACAATGATGCAGGAATACGAACGACTTATTTATTCAGCATAGTCTTCAGGCATTGGTGATACGTCGAGGGGACAATCCTATTGTCATGAAGCCGTGGTCTCCCCGGTATCATATGGTAGTCCGGCTCATTTTCTATGACTTCGAATTTTACCTTTGATTGGACGGGCCCTACAGATAAATTCATATTGACATACCCGTACGTGTTGGTTTGGTTTCCTTCAAAGTCTGTCATCGTGGTAGGTTGTCGCACGATCTTGCTTGGGCGAACCTTGGCCGTCATGAGTGTCTTGAGAGTAATCACATTCGAAGACTCTCCCATGTCGATGAGGGCCTTCTTGAACTCTGAATCATTGATGCGTGCAGTAACATGTAGGGCCCGGTTGTGACCTTCTTCCGCCATCATGTCTTCTTCTATAAATGTAACATTATTCAAAGACATCTCTGGTGTTTTTGAGGCTTCTGGACGCAAAGGAGTTAAATGCACGTCCATGGCTATCTGGTTGATTGCAGCAAACGTGCCCGCCCGCTGATTCTTCAAGAGGTGTAAAAGTTCGCATAAACTTTCCACTAGCGAAGCCGCTTCCTGATCCACCGGCCTCTGGTTTATAGTGAACCTATTGACTTGAGGAGGATCGTTGCGAGGATCAGTCCCCAGTGTAGAAATCTCCGTGACAGGAGAACCGCTCATATCTGATGTCATCTTGATGAGGAGATCGAGTATGCCTTTTATTGCTTCTTTGATCAGGTCCATGTTCTTTGTGTGAATCTCCTGCACCTGTGCTAACTCGATCATTGTTGGGATTATTCCGGTTGCACCATCAGAAAAGCCGTTGGGAAGAGGGGTATCTTCATTGGGGGAACTTCGATCGGGATTTGAAATCATTGGGGGAGTCCTAAGACCGACCATCTTGAAATCAACCAAATGGGATTGGGTATTGAAGATTGACTTCACAACCGAGAGATTAATCTCTCACTGTGGTCGCCAATTTTTTATGGGTGAAAACTGTTTCTGCTGTTTTTGGTAAATTTGGGTGTGTGTGGATGAGAAACAAATCTAATTCCTAAACAAATGCACTGCACGGGAGTGCTTTTTGATTCGAGAGATTAATCTATACAACTCTGGCCTAAACCAAGAAATGGCCGTTCCAGACTTGCTTCGGTCACAAAGTGAAGGAGATGGGGTTGATCTTAGGGAGGGAAGCGAAGAAGGTGTTAAGATTATGAAGGTGTTGGCTGTTTATGACTTGTATCAGAATGATGATCTGGCTTGCACAATGAAAGCTATCAGTTCTGGATGTTTTCTGGATACTGATGACAACACTTGGTTTTTTCTGTGTTGTGTTAAAATAGGTTGAAGAACCTATTTATACAAGTCATTTGAGCGCAATCCTCATCTCGTAGGAAGTTGAGTGATGGAGTAGTGGGGTCGTGTAGGTGATTGTCACACGATCACGCATTTGCCCACTTCCCTCATCATCGTTAACCGTCCATGCCTCCTGACACGTTCTCGTAATGGGCGCGTTGCACGCCGCACGCTGTAAACAGCCAGACCAATACCCCAGTAAGTATCCTCTAGTTTGTGACATGTTTGATGTCTCGAATGAGTGGGTCGAGTCGTGGGACCCGCCGCAGGCAATAGCATATGGTGCTATCAGGTTAAATAACTAAGTTATTTAAGGATTTGGTATTCATGAAATACCGTGCATGCTTTAATGCAAACATCTCAAAACAATAAATATGCATAAAGCATCGCTGTTTTAAAGCTTGATCGAGTAAGTCGCAGATTAAGCGTCTTAAAATGACAACACGTTCAACCGTCTTCGAGTGATCGTTTGGAGGCCCCGTAGGCGGGCCACTATCGGGTCGATCACTTCCTGTGGCAGAGTGGCGGACGGTAATCATTGAGGCGCTTCATTGATCGCCTAACTTTTAATCCAAACCGTCCGACCAAGATGGCAAAGTTGGAAGGACGAGATGATTTACGGCACATATTTGCCGTCGTTGATGGATTTAGAGGTGCGCAAACATCCCCTTTTTGGCTTGATCGAATTCAAGCATGGGCGCTAATTTTGGTGGGACCAACCGGGCATGCGTGGAGACGGCCCACTGGCGTGCATGCCTACATCTCTCGGTCCCACAAAGATTCGATCTAGGCCACTCAATTTGACCGGCAAAGAAAGAGTGGTCGTGATCGATCTACGACAGATATGCATTGCCGCAAACCCTAATTAGGGTTTTGAATCAGTCACGCATACGTGACTTTGGCCAAGCGGTTTGGCACGTCGTGATCTTCCTTTGGAGAGGTCGATCATGTGGGGCCCATGTTGGGCTGACGGTGAACGCGTGTGCACCTTCCTGACGGTCCTAAATGCGATCTAAGCCATCCAAATAGGCTGGCTAAGTTGGATGGTTGTGATCGATTTAAGACACTAGTGGAATTCCGCGATCCTTAGAAGCATCACGCCTGCCATGGTTTGAGCAATCGTTTCATTGCTCCATGGCCTCGCCGTGAGAAAACCGATCGGGTGAAGGAGAAGTGGGCCCGCCAATGTGTGCGTTAGCGCTTCCCTGATTATTCATGGGATGATCTAATCCGTCCAACCAGGTTGGCGAAGTTGGACGGTTGCGATGGATTTAAGATTGTCCAGAACAGTTTTGCTCGTTCGAGCCTCTCCCAAAACAGGGCGGCCACCCTACTTTGAGTTGGCGTTTGACGGCGCTGGGTAGTATAGTGTGGTGTTCGTCCGGCTAGGGCATAAGTGGGCCCGCCGGTGATCATCACAACAATTGCTTATTTTTTAGAGGGTTTGGCTAGGCTTGTTAAGTTGCGCGGCCAACTTGCGTGGACGCGATCGTTTCTGAGACTGGTATGGACAGTCCAGATTTCCCTTAAGGAAATTAAGCATGCTCGATCGGGCTAACCAAATCGCGTCGATGCGAGATTCTCTTTAGAGAGTGATGTAGCATGTATGGGTATTTTTTGCACATCTCAATATTGGCACTTTGGGAGATTCATGTTACTTTGCTGAGAGTGAACACTCAGTCGTCATGTCATGTCAATAATGAGAGTTCGGCTGAGCACAACACAGAAAATACTAGGCAAATCATGCATTAATTAATAATGCTAAAAAACTCACAGAATATTTGGGATTGCTGTTGCACGCACCATTCTGGATGAATTTTGTGTATTTATTGAATTGCTTCGAATAAATAAAGTGAAGAGGTTTTCTGCACTCATCACTTATTAAACGGCTTTCCTCTTTGCAGGATGTCAGCGCATTAAATTTGGTTTTACAATTTTATCCCTGAACTAAAATCCACCATCAACAACTTAGTACATAATGTATCTTCCAAGCTACCAATATGCCCAGTCAGGATGTTTTCATAACCAAAGGTTTCCCGAAGCTAATGGTAATCCATAAACGTATAAATTCTTAATATTAAACACTTTAATCAAGGCTATAACGCATATTATGCATAGCTCATTAGTGATATATCTTCCAGTTCAACAAGATTATTAGCGTTCCCTCATAATCACTCCATGATCTATCTGATATACCAAGAAAATCTTGGATAATTACGATGTCTTTAAGTTCAACTAAGTTAATAATGTTCCCTACGAAACATGTTTAAATGTATGAATAATATTGCTTATGTTTCTCGATCTCCGGGAAAAATCGTTAATAATCACCTTAAGTTTAAGAATAAATTAGGTATGCATTATCAACCAAATGTATTCTTAAAATTTATCGAGAAAAGGATTGTTCATTACAAAAATCAAATTACATTGGAATAACTAAAATAATTGAAATGATAACAAAAAGTCTTAAATACTGTTCTTTAAACCATTGAATGATAACAACAAAAAATTAATAAAAACCAAACACTGTGAGAGTTCTTGGCTCTAAATTCAACCCAAAATATGTGTGCAGTGAGATCATCTCTTAGTTTAAATATAAACCCATATCTTGAATTTTATCTTTAGTCATTCTACATTTTCTTGTAGAAACTCCATATTGGGTTCGAACATCATGCACGGACAAGAAACGAAGTAACAAACATTGGTTTCATGATCCTAATTGCACGGACAAGAAAAAGTCATGATATAAGGAGCGTTAACAACTCAACAAAGACACGGCCGGGGACTTTACATTTTTCGATATCATTCTATGATCCTTATTTCTGGATTCTCCACTCCGAAGACTTACTGCTATTTCTGAGTAATCCACATCAATCGAACAAGGGCCCATTTGTCGAGCTTATTTATCGATGTTATATTCCTCCATCAGAGACTTCCCGTGCATTACTGATACTAAGTAATCAGGAGTACAACTTAGTATGAAGGATCTCTCACCATCACTCAGAGGTCCCAAAAGCACCATTTCTTGAAGCTGCATCTGTAGAGATATCATCTTTGGAAGTATCATTATGGGAACCAGTCATTCTTGCAAAGTTGTTATGACGTCCATACAACATTCCTACTTCAAGATATCATCCGTAGATGCATTTCATCAAAGCAAAGGGAATTAAAGCACAACAAAAGTAATTAGGATGCTCACATCAGCGTCTACAAAATGGTAACTCCCAACTCTTGCCTATTTACGGTTTCACGAACTTAGCGGTAATAACGTAAAATTTTGAAAATCTTGCTCGCTCCATCAAACCTGCAAACACGAGCAACACCCATTACTTAAAAGTCTGACACCTGACTTTTCGCGAAATTATGAATAATTCACATAACCCTTCATGTGAACATTCACTGATTTTCTACCGTGTGTGCATACACTATGAAATCACGAAATTCACGAAAACATTATTGTTTGCTTTTAACAATTGTTTAAAATCATTTTGCAAAAATTTTCATAAAATCGTGAACAACCCACGTAAATCTTTACTGTGTGAACGGTTTTTCAAAATTTGGACAGACGTCCATTCTAAAATTGTGAAAACTCACATACAGACATTATTTCACCATGTACAATTGTATACTTTCAACAGTTGTTCAAAATCAAAACATTGATTTTACAAAAAAATATACTCCCTCCGTTTCTGAAAAAGAGATACTTTCACTTTTTCAATTTGGCCTATTTTTAGGCTAAAATGAAAAAGTGAAAGTATCTCTTTTCCAAAAACAGAGGGAGTATATTTTAATGTGAAACTCACGTAACTTTGAAAATATATGTACATTTTTGCTCCCTCTCGCGAGCATTCGTCTTTGAAACGAGAGTTTATTCCATTTTGTGAAATCTCACAAATTAAAAAAAAAATTCTACTTTTGCTCAAACGAGCGTTCGTCTATGAAACGAGGGTCTTTTATACTTTTATAAAGCTCCACATATTCCAAATAAATTTTATCATGAGGTGCAGGTCTTTTCAAAAATTCCTTTAACTCGAAGGATCATTATTATCACTTTTACTACGAACCTACGTTCCTAAAAGTATTTGTGAAAGTTCATGCTTTGAAAATAAATTTTGGTTTTCATGAAACCTCATCAAAAAAGTTTTCTCTACTGCAACTAGACCATGTCTACTCAAGAATTCATGTATCTCTTTCATATTAGGGATTATTGCTCGTTTCTTAAACTAACGAACGAACGGGCATATGTTTTCTAAAACAAATTTTCATGAAACTTACGCATACATGCACACATGGAATTTTATTTTGAACAACTCATGAACAACTGAACTTTTAAAAAATTTAGGGCTTCTCTCCCTTTTATATTAATTTTATTTCCAAAACCTAATAAAACATGGGTTCCTTTTTGGGCTCGGGCCCGTAAATCCTAAATAGACCAAAACTGGACTTTTGACTGACCAAATCAGCGATGCTTCATCTCTTCGTGCTCACGGAATCACGCTCTATCGCACTATCAGGGTCCTCACCCGAACGTTTGCTCGTACATGACACCATTGGAGTAAATCGAGGATTCTGAATATACCTTTGTAGACTGAGTTCAACCACCGATCTCATCGATTGAAAATCACCATTCAATGCATTACTGCGGAACATGACTGTTCCCCACTAAGCAGGGGACTTAATGTTGATGGTGGATTTTTAACAAAGGGCAAAATCGTAAAATCATGATGCATGTTTCGACATGGCTTTCAGGCATGCAACGATTCATATTTTACGAAGCCAAGCCCCACTAGCTAAGCGATTTGATCCCTGGCACTTCATCATGACCTCTATGCAGAATAACATAATTGGGCGGTTCTCCGTAGATTGATAGCTTAACGCCTTCAGGACGTCGGTGACACTCACTGTTCCCTGACTGCAGAATATTTGGGATTGCTGTTGCACGCACCATTCTGGATGAATTTTGTGTATTTATTGAATTGCTTCGAATAAATAAAGTGAAGAGGTTTTCTGCACTCATCACTTATTAAACGGCTTTCCTCTTTGCAGGATGTCAGCGCATTAAATTTGGTTTTACAATTTTATCCCTGAACTAAAATCCACCATCAACAACTTAGTACATAATGTATCTTCCAAGCTACCAATATGCCCAGTCAGGATGTTTTCATAACCAAAGGTTTCCCGAAGCTAATGGTAATCCATAAACGTATAAATTCTTAATATTAAACACTTTAATCAAGGCTATAACGCATATTATGCATAGCTCATTAGTGATATATCTTCCAGTTCAACAAGATTATTAGCGTTCCCTCATAATCACTCCATGATCTATCTGATATACCAAGAAAATCTTGGATAATTACGATGTCTTTAAGTTCAACTAAGTTAATAATGTTCCCTACGAAACATGTTTAAATGTATGAATAATATTGCTTATGTTTCTCGATCTCCGGGAAAAATCATTAATAATCACCTTAAGTTTAAGAATGAATTAGGTATGCATTATCAACCAAATGTATTCTTAAAATTTATCGAGAAAAGGATTGTTCATTACAAAAATCAAATTACATTGGAATAACTAAAATAATTGAAATGATAACAAAAAGTCTTAAATACTGTTCTTTAAACCATTGAATGATAACAACAAAAAATTAATAAAAACCAAAAACTGTGAGAGTTCTTGGCTCTAAATTCAACCCAAAATATGTGTGCAGTGAGATCATCTCTTAGTTTAAATATAAACCCATATCTTGAATTTTATCTTTAGTCATTCTATATTTTCTTGAAGAAACTCCATATTGGGTTCGAACATCATGCACGGACAAGAAACGAAGTAACAAACATTGGTTTCATGATCCTAATTGCACGGACAAGAAAAAGTCATGATATAAGGAGCGTTAACAACTCACCAAAGACACGGCCGGGGACTTTACATTTTTCGATATCATTCTATGATCCTTATTCTAGATTCTCCACTCCGAAGACTTACTGCTATTTCTGAGTAATCCACATCAATCGAACAAGGGCCCATTTGTCGAGCTTCTTTATCGATGTTATATTCCTCCATCAGAGACTTCCCGTGCATTACTGATACTAAGTAATCAGGAGTACAACTCAGTATGAAGGATCTCTCACCATCACTCAGAGGTCCCGTAGCACCATTTCTTGAAGTCGCATCCAGTAGAGATATCATCTTTGGAAGTATCATTATGGGAACCAGTCATTCTTGCAAAGTTGTTATGACGTCCATACAACATTCCTACTTCAGTATATCATCCGTAGATGCAGATTTCATCAAAGAAGTGGAATTAAAGCACAACAAAAATAATTAGGATGCTCACATCAGCGTCTACAAAATGGTAACTCTCAACTCTTGCCTATTTACGGTTTCACGAACTTAGCGGTAATAACGTAAAATTTTGAAAATCTTGCTCGCTCCATCAAACTTGCAAACACGAGCAACACCCATTACTTAAAAGTCTGACACCTGACTTTTCGCGAAATTATGAATAATTCACATAACCCTTCATGTGAACATTCACTGATTTTCTACCGTGTGTGCATACACTATGAAATCACGAAATTCACGAAAACATTATTGTTTGCTTTTAACAATTGTTTAAAATCATTTTGCAAAATTTTTCATAAAATCGTGAACAACCCACGTAAATCTTTACTGTGTGAACGGTTTTACAAAATTTGGACAGACGTCCATTCTAAAATTGTGAAAACTCACATACAGACATTATTTCACCATGTACAATTGTCTACTTTCAACAGTTGTTCAAAATCAAAACATTGATTTTACAAAAAAATATACTCCCTCCATTTTTAGAAAAAAGATATTTTTACTTTTTCAATTTGACCTATTTTTAAGCTAAAATGGAAAAGTGAAAGGATCATTTTTATAAAAACAGAGGGAGTATATTTTAATGTGAAACTCACGTAACTTTGAAAATATATGTATATTTTTGCTCCCTCTCGCGAGCATTCGTCTTTGAAACGAGAGTTTATTCCATTTTGTGAAATCTCACAAATTAAAAAAAAAAATCTACTTTTGCTCAAACGAGCGTTCGCCTATGAAACGAGGGTCTTTTATACTTTTATAAAGGTCCACATATTCCAAATAATTTTTATCATGAGGTGCAGGTATTTTCAAAAATTCCTTTAACTCGAAGGATCATTATTATCACTTTTACTACGAACCTACGTTCCTAAAAGTATTTGTGAAAGTTCATGCTTTGAAAATAAATTTTGGTTTTCATGAAACCTCATCAAAAAAGTTTTCTCTCTGCAACTAGACCATGTCTACTCAAGAATTCATGTATCTCTTTCATATTAGGGATTATTGCTCGTTTCTTAAACTAACGAACGAACGGGCATATGTTTTCTAAAACAAATTTTCATGAAACTTACGCATACATGCACACATGGAATTTTATTTTGAACAACTCATGAACAATCGAACTTTTAAAAATTTAGGGCTTCTCTCCCTTTTATATTAATTTTATTTCCAAAACCTAATAAAACATGGGTTCTTTTTGGGCTCGGGCCCGTAAATCCTAAATAGACCAAAACGGACTTTTGATCGACCAAATCAGCGAATGCTTCATCTCTTCGTGCTCACGGAATCACGCTCTATCGCACTATCGTGGTCCTCACCCGAACGTTTGCTCGTACATGACACCATTGGAGCAAATCGAGGATTCTCGAATATACCTTTGTAGACCGAGTTCAACCACCGATCTCATCGACTTGAAAATCACCATTCAATGCATTACTGCGGACATGACTGTTCCCCACTAAGCGGGGACTTAATGTTGATGGTGGATTTTTAACAAAGGGCAAAACCGTAAAATCATGATGCATGTTTCGACATGGCTTTCAGGCATGCAACGATTCATATTTTACGAAGCCATGATGAATATGTTTTCGAAAAGCCCCACTAGCTAAGCGATTTGATCCCTGGCACTTCATCATGACCTCTATGCAGAATAACATAATTGGGCGGTTCTCCGTAGATTGATAGCTTAACGCCTTCAGGACGTCGGTGACACTCACTTTGTTCCTCGATCGCGAATATTTGGGATTCTTTGTTGCACGCACCATTCTCGATGAATTTTGTGTATTTATTGAATTGCTTCGAATAAATAAAGTGAAGAGGTTTTCTGCACTCATCACTTATTAAACGGCTTTCCTCTTTGCAGGATGTCAGCGCATTAAATTTGGTTTTACAATTTTATCCTCGAACTAAAATCCACCATCAACAACTTAGTACATAATGTATCTTCCAAGCTACCAATATGCCCATCGGGATGTTTTCATAACCAAAGGTTTCCCGAAGCTAATGGTAATCCATAAACGTATAAATTCTTAATATTAAACACTTTAATCAAGGCTATAAAGCATATTATGCATAGCTCATTAGTGATATATCTTCCAGTTCAACAAGATTATTAGCGTTCCCTCATAATCACTCCATGATCTATCTGATATACCAAGAAAATCTTGGATAATTACGATGTCTTTAAGTTCAACTAAGTTAATAATGTTCCCTACGAAACATGTTTAAATGTATGAATAATATTGCTTATGTTTCTCGATCTCCGGGAAAAATCGTTAATAATCACCTTAAGTTTAAGAATGAATTAGGTATGCATTATCAACCAAAATTCTTAAAATTTATCGAGAAAAGGATTGTTCATTACAAAAATCAAATTACATTGGAATAACTAAAATAATTGAAATGATAACAAAAAGTCTTAAATACTGTTCTTTAAACCATTGAATGATAACAACAAAAAATTAATAAAAACCAAACACTGTGAGAGTTCTTGGCTCTAAATTCAACCCAAAATATGTGTGCAGTGAGATCATCTCTTAGTTTAAATATAAACCCATATCTTGAATTTTATCTTTAGTCATTCTATATTTTCTTGTAGAAACTCCATATTGGGTTCGAACATCATGCACGGACAAGAAAAGAAGTAACAATTATTGGTTTCATGATCCTAATTGCACGGACAAGAAAAAGTCATGATATAAGGAGCGTTAACAACTCACCAAAGACACGGCCGGGGACTTTACATTTTTCGATATCATTCTATGATCCTTATTTCTGGATTCTCCACTCCGAAGACTTACTGCTATTTCTGAGTAATCCACATCAATTGAACAAGGGCCCATTTGTCGAGCTTCTTTATCGATGTTATATTCCTCCATCAGAGACTTCCCGTGCATTACTGATACTAAGTAATCAGGAGTACAACTCAGTATGAAGGATCTCTCACCATCACTCAGAGGTCCCAGAAGCACCATTTCTTGAAGCCGCATCTCAGAGATATCATCTTTGGAAGTATCATTATGGGAACCAGTCATTCTTGCAAAGTTGTTATGACGTCCATACAACATTCCTACTTCGAGATATCATCCGTAGATGCGATTTTCATCAAAGAAGTGGAATTAAAGCACAACAAAAATAATTAGGATGCTCACATCAGCGTCTACAAAATGGTAACTCTCAACTCTTGCCTATTTACGGTTTCACGAACTTAGCGGTAATAACGTAAAATTTCGAAAATCTTGCTCGCTCCATCAAACCTGCAAACACGAGCAACACCCATTACTTAAAAGTCTGACACCTGAATTTTCGCGAAATTATGAATAATTCACATAACCCTTCATGTGAACATTCACTGATTTTCTACCGTGTGTGCATACACTATGAAATCACGAAATTCACGAAAACATTATTGTTTGCTTTTAACAATTGTTTAAAATCATTTTGCAAAATTTTTCATAAAATCGTGAACAACCCACGTAAATCTTTACTTGTGTGAACGGTTTTTCAAAATTTGGACAGACGTCCATTCTAAAATTGTGAAAACTCACATACGAGACATTATTTCACCATGTACAATTGTCTACTTTCAACGATTGTTCAAAATCAAAACATTGATTTTACAAAAAATATACTCCCTCCATTTACGAAAAGAGATACTTTCACTTTTTCAGTTTGGCCTATTTTTAGGCTAAAATGAAAAAGTGAAAGTATCTCTTTTCCAAAAAACAGAGGGAGTATATTTTAATGTGAAACTCACGTAACTTTGAAAATATATGTATATTTTTGCTCCCTCTCATGAGCATTCGTCTTTGAAACGAGAGTTTATTCCATTTTGTGAAATCTCACAAATTAAAAAAAAAAAAATCTACTTTTGCTCAAACGAGCGTTCGTCTATGAAACGAGGGTCTTTTATACTTTTATAAAGCTCCACATATTCCAAATAAATTTTATCATGAGGTGCGGGTCTTTTCAAAAATTCCTTTAACTCGAAGGATCATTATTATCACTTTTACTACGAACCTACGTTCCTAAAAGTATTTGTGAAAGTTCATGCTTTGAAAATAAATTTTGGTTTTCATGAAACCTCATCAAAAAAGTTTTCTCTACTGCAACTAGACCATGTCTACTCAAGAATTCATGTATCTCTTTCATATTAGGGATTATTGCTCGTTTCTTAAACTAACGAACGAACGGGCATATGTTTTCTAAAACAAATTTTCATGAAACTTACGCATACATGCACACATGGAATTTTATTTTGAACAACTCATGAACAACTGAACTTTTAAAAATTTTAGGGCTTCTCTCCCTTTTATATTAATTTTATTTCCAAAACCTAATAAAATATGGGTTCCTTTTTGGGCTCGGGCCCGTAAATCCTAAATAGACCAAAACTGGACTTTTGACTGACCAAATCAGCGATGCTTCATCTCTTCTTTCTCACGGAATCACGCTCTATCGCACTATCAGGGTCCTCACCCGAACGTTTGCTCGTACATGACACCATTGGAGAAAATCGAGGATTCTGAATATACCTTTGTAGACTGAGTTCAACCACCAATCTCATCGACTGAAAATCACCATTCAATGCATTACTGCGGAACATGACTGTTCCCCACTAAGCAGGGGACTTAATGTTGATGGTGGATTTTTAACAAAGGGCAAAACCGTAAAATCATGATGCATGTTTCGACATGGCTTTCAGGCATGCAACGATTCATATTTTACGAAGCCATGATGAATATGTTTTCGAAAAGCCCCACTAGCTAAGCGATTTGATCCCTGGCACTTCATCATGACCTCTATGCAGAATAACATAATTGGGCGGTTCTCCGTAGATTGATAGCTTAACGCCTTCAGGACGTCGGTGACACTCACTGTTCCCTGACTGCAGGAGAGAGACCCCCCCTCCACATAGAATAATAGTTGGGCGGCGGATGCCTTCAGGACGTCGGTGACACTCACCGTTCCCTGACTATGTGGAGAGACCGTGCATAGATTCAGGCGGTTCTCCGCAGATTGAGAGCAGTAACGCCTTCAGGTCATAAACAACACCCATGACTCCCGACTATGCACCATTCGAGAATGGATGTGACGCTTAATCAAGCTAATATCTTTTCTGTAATAGATTAATTCTGCCGTGACATTCACCACTGAATTCCCAGAATGATCTATTATATCTCCTATTCCATGGTCGAATCCACGGCCTGATCCCATGGAATGGAAATAACAATTTCTCTTAGTCCATGGTCGAATCCATCGCCTGATCCCATGGAATGGCAATAACAATTGCTCCGATTCCATGATCGAATCTACGACTTGATCTCACGGAATGACAATAAACTACTATATTATCTTATTATTCCAATTTCATGATCGAATTCACTGCTAATCTCATGGAATGGTAATAGATAATTTTATTACTCCGATTCTATGGTTGAATCCACGATCCCATGGAATGGTAATGCCTGTTTTATTATTCCGAGTTCATGGTCGAATCCACAGCTGATACTATGAATTGATAATAAATAACTACTCATTTTATTGTTCCGTTTCATGAATTATTCTACACTGAATTTCATGAGTTAGCAATAAATACTCAACTATCGGGCATCTGGACCGTCACTGAGTATGCCCCACAAAAATGGTGCAAGTGTACTCGACAATGATGCACGACTGAGCACCCGGATGCACGAACGAGCATCCAAAAACATGGACAGATGAGGAATCCTACGCAAAACATGAGAAAGCAACAAATAATAATAAAATAAAAAGAGGCGCCCAGGGGCGGGGCCCTAGCCGTGGCCGGTCCCATGCCTCTTTTATTATTTTGTCTTATTTTGTTCATGACCCCTAGCCGTGGCCGGTCCCATGCCTCTTTTATTATTTTGTCTTATTTTGTTATTTTCATGAACTCATGAAAACTCCTTGATTTTAGCAACTTTCCTTGTTTTTGTGCAAAACTCATGAATTCCCCATAACTTCATGGATTCATGAAATAACATTATAAAATAGGAAAAGGTGTGCGGGACCGGGCAACCTAGCCGGCCGGCCATTCCCAAGCCGTGGCCGGCCCCACACCTCACAATCCCTAGCTTTTTATCCCCAAACTCATGAAACTCCTATGTTTCAACAAAAATTCATGGATTCTCCATAACTTCACGGATTCATGAAAAACAATATTATAAAATAGGGAAAGGTGTGCGGGACCAGGCAACATAGCCGGCCGGCCATGCACTAGATGTGGTCGGTCCCACACCTTGCAATCCCTGGTCTTTTATAATTATTATTTTCCTCAATTCATGAAACTCCTGGGTTTGAGCAAAAATCATGATTTCGTCATAACTTCTCAAATTTTGCTCGAATCATGAAAAGCCAAAAGCCAACATGGTCACACGACCGGCTAGCCTCCCACGGCAATTTTAAATGTTAAAATGCACTTATTTTAATATTTATAAAATATTGATCAATTGAGCATACATGCTCATTCCAACAAAAATCAAGAATTTTAGTCAAGATGAAACTCTTCTGAAAATTCATAATGTTGCTCGAACGCACATCAAAAAATACTGAAACTCTCAGTACGGAGACACGGACACCACGGCAACACGTGCATGCCTTCATGACCGACCAGAGTCATTCCTAGGGCTTGCACAAATCCGGTCCCACGCGTTTTCATAATTCTGACCTAATTTGCTCATATTGGGCCCAAACTCTCTTCAACCAACCTGGGGATTGCTTAAACGACCAACAACCGGTCACGTGACTACCAAGAGCCGGTCCTATGCTCTCTTGGTTGGTCCCCATCTTTCATACCTAGGTTTTATCACCTAATGTTGAACCCAGCAATATTTCAATAAAAGATGAAACCGGCATTTAATCATCATTCTGTCACCAACTGTTCAACTCGAAACCCTGGTGCACGCTCACTCGAGCATTGGGCACCACGTGGACACCCATCATCCAATGTGGTCGGTCCCTCTATCACTCATGACCTATTTTCAGCGATTCATCAACTATGATCTGAAATTAGGGTTTTGAATAAATGTTCTACGAATCATCATTCTGAGCAAGATTCAAACACTAATGAATTTATATTGATTCATCAACCAACATATGAATTAATCGTATAATATGTGGTAATCTACCAATATTTTAATATTTTATTATCTCACGTTACCAATAAATATTTCGTCGAATTGAGCAACACTTGCTCAGTTGCTCAAATATTGATCCAGCTATGAATATTCAGTAATTTGTCGAGTTGAGCAATACTTGCTCAATTGCAAGTCAAATTATCAATATTCAGTATTTTGTCGAATTGAGCAATACTTGCTTAGTTGCTCGTCAAATTCTCGATATTCATTAATTCGTCGGATTGAGCAATACTTGCTTAGTTGCTCGAATATTGATCCAACTATCAATATTCAGTAATTTATCAGTATTTCGTCGAATCGAGCAATACTTGCTCAGTTGCTCGAATAATCCACATATATTCAGTACCTCATCAATATTCAACAACTCGTTGAATTTACAATATTTGCTCGATGAGCAACATTAACATTCATGAATCGCTGAGCATTTTTCAAACATGCTCGATTCAACAAAACCTAGACTCATTGTCTAATCAGTCAACAACTGACAAACTAAATACACGTCTGTCATGCAGACTCCACAATTCGTGAGACATCAATCAGAAAATACTGAATCTCTCAGTACAGAGACACGGACACCACGGCAACACGTGCATGCCTTCATGACCGACCAGAGTCATTCCTAGGGCTTGCACAAAGCCGGTCCCACGCGTTTTCATAATTCTGACCTAATTTGCTCAATTGCTCATATTGGGCCCAAACTCTCTTCACCCAACCTGGGGATTGCTCAAACAACCAACAACCGTTCCCGTGACTACCAAGAGCCGGTCCCATGCTCTCTTGGTCGGTCCCCATCTTTCATACCAAAGTTTTATCACCTAATGTTGAACCCAACAATATTTCAATAAATGATGAAACCGGCATTTAATCATCATTCTATCACCAACTGTTCAACTCGGAACCCTGGTGCACGCTCACTCGAGCACTGGGCACCACGTGGACGCCCAACATCCCATGTGGTAGGTCCCTCTATCACTCATGACCTATTTTCAGCGATTCATCAACTATGATCTGAAATTAGGGTTTTGAATAAATGTTCTACGAATCATCATTCTGAGCAAGATTCAAACACTAATTAATTTATATTGATTCAACAACCAACATATGAATTAATCATATAATATTTGGTAATCTACCAATATTTTAATATTTTATTAGGTCACTTTACCAATAAATATTTCTTCGAATTGAGCAACACTTGCTCAGTTGCTCAAATATTGATCCAGCTATCAATATTCAGTAATTTATCAGTAATTTGTCGAGTTGAGAAATATTTGCTCAATTGCACGTCAAATTATCAATATTCAGTATTTTGTCGAATTGAGCAATACTTTCTTAGTTGCTCGTCAAATTCTCGATATTCAGTAATTCGTTGGATTGAGCAATACTTGCTCAGTTGCTCGAATATTGATCCAACTATCAATATTCAAAGAATTTATCGAGATTTCATCGAATCGAGCAATACTTGCTCGATTGCTCGAATAATCCACATATATTCGCAACTCATCAATATTCAACAACTCGTTGAATTTACAATATTTGCTCGGATTTGAGCAACATTAACATTCATGAATCACTGAGCATTTGTCAAACATGCTCGATTCAACAAAACCTAGACTCATTGTCTAATTAGTTAACAAATGACAAACTAAATACACGTCTGTCATGCAGATTCCACGATTCGTGAGACATCAATCACGTCAAATTGGGGGATAACAACTAGGGTTTTGGTCTGGCGGCCTACAGCACGTGGATTTCATCCACGACGAGAAATGTGCGTAAGTTGTGTAAATGGTTGAAGGAGTTAGCAAAGTAGTGGGTGCACGATCCATCAAGTCTCCACACGACATGGAACTGACTTTACCACGATCTTCCACTTTCCCACTCTTCCACTCATGAAACCGTCACACTTACAGGGATCAAGGTGTTCACAACTCTGACAATATAAATAAGTCTCTGAATCCATGATTGAGGACAAGGAATGATAACTAGCTATCAGCAATCGTCCACACAGAATTTCTCGAGTAACTACTCTCAAGAATTCATCAATATGTCAGAACTTATTCGAACTCAACAGTTCACAAATTATTGCAGAAACCTTCAACACATCCACAATCCTTGATCATCATTGATTCCACACAATTCTTAGCTTCCCTCCTACAGATCAACCCATCTCCCTCTTTGCGGCCGAATTGACTCTGGAACGGCCATTGACTTGGTTTAGGCCAGAGTCCTACAGATTGATCTATCGAATCTAAGTACTCCCTTTGCAGTGCATCTGTGTGAGGTTGAGCGGTTTGCTCGGTTCGAGGAGTCTCGACACGCTCGTCTCTTCATTTCCCCAAAAAACCAGCAAACCGTTTTTTCCCGATCCACAGATTGGCGACCACAGTGGGAGATTAATCTCTCGCTTGCAATATCAAACTCTCACAAAATGGTTGATCTTAGGTCAGGTTCAGTCACCAATACCAACACAAATAATGCTAGCATTTGCAACAATGGTGGTACTCCAGAAACTACTCCTACTTCCAACAACGGTGCTGGTGATACCACTCCTCCGCAAACCAACATTGGAGACAATCCTCTCTTCGGCCGGTCTCCCGAAGAAATTAAAGAAAACCACCTACCATAGGTGATCTCATGAAGGTGCAAGAAACTCTTGCCAAGAATCAGATTGACATGGCTAACACATGGAAAGAGCTGTGCAATTATCTCAAAACTCTCACTGACAAGATGTCATAGAAAGCTCACAAGAAAGGGAAAGCCAAAGAAACATCTCCGGCTGCTGATCCTGAAGTCACTCAGTTCCATGTAGTAGATGATGATGAGGTGCACAAAGCTGCAAATAATCCACCAACAAAGGAACCTGCAGGCTTCATCACTCGTGAGGACATGGAACGCTTCATGGAGGATCGAGGAAAAGATAAAGCATCATCTATTCATCGTCATCAACCTTTGTATCCAGCTCCTACACAAAGAATTCCTCTCCCGAAAGGCTGCACCTCCCAAAAATTCATATTGTACAATGGAACATGGAACGCTTGAGAACACATCTCTCGATTCCTGGAGGCACTAGGAGAGCACGAACAAAATCATGTCGTCCGTATAAAAGAATTATCGAAATCTCTGACAGGCCAAGCATACACCTGGTACAACAACATTGCACCTGGGAGCATCGTTAGTTAGGGAGAAATGGTTAATGCCTTCTACAGGAAATACTTCTTCGTCTCATAGCATATTACTCTCCCGACTTAAGAAGAATGTCTCAGAAGAGCAATGAACATCCGAACGATTATGTGAAGAGTTTTAGAGTCAAAGCTTTGGATTGTCATGACCCGAATGTCACTTAACAACAAATGGTGGACTTGTGCATCAATGAAATGATCCCAGTATACAGAGCCTTGCTGGAAAATCTCCGGTTCCATACTTTCTCAGAGCTTCATGAAGCAGCCAAACGATCAGCGACTCACCGAACTCGCTTTCATCAGAAAGAGCAAAGTCTGCAAGGTGGAGGAACCTCGAAGCAGTCGACGCCTAGTCAACAATCAGTACAATCTCCAGCCTTCAACAAATGTTGTTGCCGAAAGGAATGAAAGGAAAGCCGAGACACGGCATCATAGCGCTTCTCCAAACATCCCAGGCTCCTCTGAAGGCGCGAAGAAAAGATAACCAATCCTGAAATGCACAAACCTCGACCCGGCATCAACGAACGGGGAAATGATCAGACATACTCAAACTTCTCTGTTCTCATGAAGTAGTGATCGAGTTACTGGAAGTCTGGTTCAAGATGATGCAATCAAATTGTCGTTCATCAGGATTGAGCCAACTGAAGAAGAAATTGAGAATCACAGGTACTGTCGCCTTCATAGATTCATCGATCATCCAACAAGTAAATGCAATATTTGAAGCACATCTTCAAAGAGAAGGTTGATCCATAATAGCTTCAACTGGGGACTGAAGGAGTACACAAGAATCCTCTCCTAATCAGAACTTTTGCAATCTATGAACAACTGGTCAAAGAAGCAGATCAATCGTTGATTAAGTGTATCTGTGAAATTGCTCTATCTGTCTAAGACACAAAGGAAGGACATGTTCACAACACCAAATTATATTGTGTCAGACATCTTTCCATCCCGGAAATACTCCTTGAACCTTCATCCACAGACAAGGAGATGCATGACTGGGGACTGCTTACCACAGTCCATCTCAGAGGAAATGAATTTGGAAGAATGTTGATCGATGCTGACACCACCATCAACAACATTCCACTGAAAACCCTCAGAGTCGCAGGCATCACTCAACTAAGCTGCTACTCATCTCTTATCTCAATCAGAGACCATGAAGGAACGCTCAGAGATGCAAGCGGTTGCATCACTCTCAAAATGAAAGTTGGCTAAACCTGGACGAAACCAAGTTTCACATAATCAGGGAAGATCCCGGATATGACATGATTCTTGTATGGACGTGGATTCATGCCGAGAAGATGACTACTGACAAAGCGTCTTTGGTTGCACATCTCTCCAACGAATAAAGTTCTGATCCAAAAGATTTGGCGGACGTTCCATCATTAGAGCACTTGGAGGAATTTCGAACTTTGACGAGGTTGAAACAAGAACCTGCAAAAGATGCATAGACATTCATCAAAAAGTCCTGCACTCAGGCAAGTCTCGTTCCTCCCATGTCTATGTTATTTATTTCCTCACATGCTATTCTAGCATGGGGAATCAATTATGCTAGCATCTCTGCTATTGCAAGATGCTATAAGTTGGTAATCTCATTTCAGCAGTATTTTGCCAAGTGGTTGAATCTGACATTTTTCTGAATCGAGCATTGAGACATTCATTACTGAGATAATGTCCAAGCATGGCAAGGAAAACTTTGGGCGTTTCTCCGTAGCCTTTCAAGAGTTTCCATATGTCCCACAAAATCAGAAAGCTCTGATGTTTGCACAAGTGTTGAATCCCACTACCGCAGGGAAAGGAATGCTGAATCAACAGAAGATACTCGGGGCCTAGACGATCAAGCCTAAGACATTTGAAGCTTAAATAATACGACGCTTCAACGCTCAAGTATCTAAGAAGTCTTCAAATTGTACTCCCAATCAAAGAGTACACCTTCGATAATGGCGCCTCTGGATTCAGCACAAACATCTCGACGATGACACACTGATTCACCACCGACACGACCAAAGTGAAACTGAACTACAATCGCTGAGTCTTCACTATCTCCATGACAAGACTTCTGAAGCAGATGCAACATCATTCATCCATCGATGGCACGAATTCCTTCAACATGCACTGGGGACTTGATCTTATTGGACAAGATTCAAGACATAGCAAGTCATTGCAACCTGATGCGATTCCATGAAAACTTTATCAACGGAATCTCTCTACATCACGAACTTTGCACAACTAAGGAACTTCTCTCTTCATCGATCACACCTGCATGGAGATCGTTGATGCAATATGCCGCAACAACGTCGACTCATTGATGAAGCCAGTTCACGGTAAAGTCATACTGATCATGATAATTCGGGTTGTACTCCCAGTACACCTACATCTTAGGGATGCTCAACCCAACAACTAGTTCGTGAACGTGAAGGTTCACAGAGTGGAGGAACTCCACCCAGTATCGGCATAAACAAGGATATGAGGAGGAAATCTATTCATGGTCTCAGCATCAACAAGAATTTCTGGAGAGAATTCAATCGTGATCTCAACATCAATAACAGTCTCAGGTGCAACATCAGTCTTCATCAACTAACCATTCTCTGAAGCATTGCTCGATGAAGCGGGCTTCTCCAAGCATTAATGATTCGTGTCAATATGTGTAGACATGAAAATATGTTCACATGAAAGTCTTCCCAAAGCTTGCACGGCTGGTGGGCACAAGCCAAAGACTTCTACAAGATGTTCTCATCACCTCTGCAAATGAGATACAGCACACTTCAGGCCATGGGTTTACAAAAACGTACCAATGGGTGAGGAATGGGACAATGCTTCCTCAACGAAAGATGTTCGCCTATGTCTCTGCTACAACATACCAAAAGGTCACATCAATCGGACATACGAGTTGAAAGATACGGCCTTTACCGTCAGGTCTACGAAATCTGAGAAGTTTGTACGGGATTACAAATTACAAATGTGCACGCTTCGTTGGATGACCTCTACAACTGCAAATTGAGTGATTCTTATCTCATGTGATAACTCAGTCTCTTAGCTTCAAAATTTGGGGCCAAACATCGAATTCCGACGTCGTATGAGGTTCCTACAGCTTCCAGAGCGTACAACATGCAAGCAACAATTCTTAGACGGGATTCATAACTTCCACAGTCGATCAGTGTCCACCGGGTCTTTCCACTAAGTACTTCATCAAGGTACCTCCAACTTCGACCACCTAGGTCTTTACATCAATTTTTCTACATGGGTCCTCTATCCAAGTTTTGCCAAAAGAAGAGAAAATGAAAGGAGAGATTTAACAAACCTGGGATCGATAGTCCACTGATCATGACGATCAGTTTCACGGTCCAAGACCCGTGGCACCAGAATCTCATCATAAAAGGAATGCTACCACCGGGACATGAAACCATGGTAATTACACCACCCACTCTTGAGAGAAACCTCAGTTATGGTCCCGTTACTAGGGTTTTTAAGTGATGTTTCTATGACTGACAGAAACAAGATGGCTGCAAGCACCATGCTCATGTATCAATCAAGGGTTCCTGATCTCAAATGAATCAATGGCATTGAAATCCGTCACCAACCCTTCAAAACACAAGCGAATGGTCCAACGACACAACAGGGGTGTTTTACAACGAGCTCGTCGGAGACAATTTTACACTGTCCCGTACAAAGCAGCGAGCTTGGTGAAGTTGGTAAAGAATCCAGGGATGGGTCATATACCATTCTCTTCATACGTATGTCCTCTACAACATATCCAAAATTCACAACAATTGGAGAAACGAGCGAAGAGTTGTGGCCAAAACATTGGACCACATGCCAGCTGAAAATTTTCTGAAGGTCTCCTGGAAGTTTACTGTTTCGTCGATTTTGACCCCTACACGTGCTCAAAACTTAAAATTCTTTTGAGATAAAAATTGGAAATTTCCGGGGCATGAGGATACATGGGTAGATCGCGAAAAAATGATATCGGATGAAGATTTTACGGCGTTTTTGCTAAAAGGCTGAGTTCTGAATTTTCTGGTGACGTATTTCGGTAAAGCTTTTCACTTATTCATGAGAATCTTCATTCATTCATCAACAAATCAGCAATTTCATACTTCTATGAAGAAAATATACAATGGGTAATTACTGGAGTAGTCCCTAAAGTGCTCAAGGGACCGGAATTGCCAACATCACCATTGGAAACATCATTGCTTTCATTCGGTTTCGAAATCTGAGGTTTTCTTCTTCACCATCCTCCGAAGATGAATGGAAATCATCAGTACTCCCTTGTTCCATGGAAATCTCCTCCTGAATACATCAACAACAATTAGTGGTATTTCATTCAAGGAGTGTCATGAACGATTATACGAAGAGGTACTTACATTGAATTCTTCTTTGACGCTCGATTCAGAAATTGTTTGTTCAGCAGCAATGAATTGAAGACCGTCAAGGCTCGATGGAGCAAAGTTCTGAAACGAAGTAACAAACATTGGTTTCATGAACCTAATTGCACGGACAAGAAAAATTCATGATATAAGGAGCGCTAACAACTCACCAAAGAGACAGTCGGGGACTTTACATTGTTCGATATCATTCTATGATCCTTATTTCTGGATTCTCCACTCCGAAGACTTATTGTTATTTCTGAGTAATCCACATCAATCGAACAAGGGCCCATTGGTTGAGATGCTTTATCGATGTTATATTCCTCCATCAGAGACTTCCCGTGCATTACTGATACTAAGTAATCAGGAGTACAACTCAGTATGAAGGATCTCTCACCATGACTCAGAGGTCCCAGAAGCACCATTTCTTGAAGCTGCATCTGTAGAGATATCATCTTTGGAAGTATCATTATGGGAACCAGTCATTCTTGCAAAGTTGTTGTGACGTCCATACAACATTCCTACTTCAGTATATCATCCGTAGATGCAGATTTCATCAAAGCAGTGGAATTAAAGCACAACAAAAATAATTAGGATGCTCACATCAGCGTCTACAAAATGGTAACTCTCAACTCTTGCCTATTTACGGTTTCACGAACTTAGTGATAATAACGTAAAATTTCGAAAATCTTGCTCGCTCCATCAAACCTGCAAACACGAGCAACACCCATTACTTAAAAGTCTGACACCTGAATTTTCGCGAAATTATGAATAATTCACATAACCCTTCATGTGAACATTCACTGATTTTATACCGTGTGTGCATACACTATGAAATCACGAAATTCACGAAAACATTATTGTTTGCTTTTAACAATTGTTTAAAATCATTTTGCAAAATTTTTCATAAAATCGTGAACAACCCACGTAAATCTTTACTGTGTGAACGGTTTTTCAAAATTTGGACAGACGTCCATTCTACAATTGTGAAAACTCACATATAGACATTATTTCACCATGTACAATTGTCTACTTTCAACAGTTGTTCAAAATCAAAACACTGATTTTACAAAAAAAAAATATATTTTAATGTGAAACTCACGTAACTTTGAAAATACATATATATTTTTGCTCCCTCTTGCGAGCATCCGTCTTTGAAACGAGAGTTTATTCCATTTTGTGAAATCTCACAAATTAAAAAAAAAATTACTTTTGCTCAAACGAGTGTTCGTCTATGAAACGAGGGTCTTTTATACTTTTGTAAAGGTCCACATATTCCAAATAAATTTTATCATGAGGTGCATGTCTTTTCAAAAATTCCTTTAACTCTAAGGATCATTATTTATCACTTTTACTACGAACCTATGTTCCTAAAAGTATTTGTGAAAGTTCATGCTTTGAAAATAAATTTTGGTTTTCATGAAACCTCATCAACAAAATTTTCTCTCTTTGCAACTAGACCATGTCTACTCAAGAATTCATGTATCTCTTTCATATTAGGGATTATTGCTCGTTTCTTAAACTAACGAACGAACGGGCATATGTTTTCTAAAACAAATTTTCATGAAACTTACGCATACATGCACACATGGAATTTTATTTTGAACAACTCATGAACAACTGAACTTTTAAAAAATTTAGGGCTTCTCTCCCTTTTATATTAATTTTATTTCCAAAACCTAATAAAACATGGGTTCCTTTTTGGGCTCGGGCCCGTAAATCCTAAATCGACCAAAACTGAACTTTTGCCTGACCAAATCAGCGATGCTTCATCTCTCCATGTTCACGGAATCACGCTCTATCGCACTATCAGGGTCCTCACCCGAATATTTGCTCGTACATGACACCATTGGAGAAAATCGAGGATTCTGAATATACCTTTGTAGACTGAGTTCAACCACCGATCTCATCGACTGAAAATCACCATTCAATGCATTACTGCGGAACATTATTGTTCCCCACTAAGCAGGGGACTTAATGTTGATGGTGGATTTTCAACAAAGGGAAAAACCGTAAAATCATGATGCACGTTTCGACACGGCTTTCAGGCATGCAACAATTCATATTTTAAGAAGCCATGATGAATATGTTTTCGAAAAGCCCCACTAAATGAGCGATTCGATCCATGGCATTTCATCATGACCTCTATGCAGAATAACATAATTGGGCGGTTCTCCGTAGATTGAGACCTTAACGCCTTCAGGACGTCGGTGACACTCACTGTTCCCTGACTGCAAGAGAGAGACCCCCCCCCCTCCATATATAAGAATAGTTGGGTGGCGGACGCCTTCAGGACGTCGGTGACACTTACCGTTCCCTGACTATGTGGAGAGACCGTGCATATATTCAGGCGGTTCTCCGCAGATTGGGAGCAGTAACGCCTTCAGGTCGTAAACAACACCCGTGACTCCCTGACTATGCACCATTCAGAATGGATGTGACGCTTTAACTTGCTAATATCTTTTCTGTAATAGATTAATTCTACCGTGACATTCACCACTGAATTCCAAGAATGATCTATTATTGCTCCTATTCCATGGTCGAATCCACGGCCTGATCCCATGGAATGGCAATAACAATTGCTCATATTCCATGGTCGAATCCACGGCATGATCCCATGGAATGGCAATAACAATTGCTCCGATTCCATGATCGAATCTACGACTTGATCTCACGGAATGGCAATAAACTACTATATTATCTTATTATTCCAATTTCATGATCGAATTCACTGCTAATCTCATGGAATGGTAATAGATAATTTTATTACTCCGATTCTATGGTTGAATCCACGATCCCATGGAATGGTAATGCTTGTTTTATTATTCCGAGTTCATGGTCGAATCCACAGCTGATCCTATGAATTGATAATAAATAACTACTCATTTTATTGTTCTGTTTCATGAATTATTCTACACTGAATTTCATGAGTTAGCAATAAATACTCAACTATCAGGCATCTGGACCGTCACTGAGTATGCCCCACAAAAATGGTGCAAGTGTACTCGACAATGATGCACGACTGAGCACCCGGATGCACGAACGAGCATCCAAAAACATGGACAGATGAGGAATCCTACGCAAAACAGGAGAAAGCAACAAATAATAATAAATAAAAAGAGGCGCCCAGGGGCCGGGCCCTAGCCGTGGCCGGTCCCATGCCTCTTTTATTATTTTGTCTTATTTTGTTATTTTCATGAACTCATGAAAACTCCTTGATTTTAGCAACTTTCCTTGTTTTTGTGCAAAACTCATGAATTCCCCATAACTTCATGGATTCATGAAATAACATTATAAAATAGGGAAAGGTGTGAGGGACCGGGCAACCTAGCCGGCCGGCCGGCCATGCCCAAGCCGTGGCCGGCCCCCACCTCACAATCCCTAGCTTTTTATCCCCAAACTCATGAAACTCCTCCGTTTCAACAAAAATTCATGGATTCTCCATAACTTCACGGATTCATGAAAAACAATATTATAAAATAGGGAAAGGTGTGCGGGACCAGGCAACATAGCCGTCCGGCCATGCACTAGACGTGGTTGGTCCCACACCTTGCAATCCCTAGTCTTTTATAATTATTATTTTTATCAATTCATGAAACTCCTGGGTTTGAGCAAAAATCATGATTTCGTCATAACTTCTCAAATTTTGCTCGAATCATGAAAAACCAAAAGCCAACATGGTCACACGACCGCCTAGCCTCCCACGACAATTTTAAATGTTAAAATACACTTATTCTAATTTTTACAAAATATTGATCAATTGAGCATACATGCTCATTCCAACAAAAATCAAAAATTTCAGTCAAGATGAAACTCTTTTGAAAATTCATAATGTTGCTCGAACGCACATCAGAAAATACTGAATCTCTCAGTACAGAGACACGGACACCACGGCAACACGTGCATGCCTTCATGACCAACCAGAGTCATTCCTAGGGCTTGCACAAAGCCGGTCCCACGCGTTTTCATAATTCTAACCTAATTTGCTCAATTGCTCATATTGGGCCCAAACTCTCTTCACCCAACCTGGGGATTGCTCAAACAACCAACAACCGTTCCCGTGACTACCAAGAGCCGGTCCCATGCTCTCTTGGTCGGTCCCCATCTTTCATACCAAAGTTTTATCACCTAATGCTGAACCCAACAATATTTCAATAAATGATGAAACCGGCATTTAATCATCATTCTATCACCAACCTGTTCAACTCGGAACCACGGTGCACGCTCACTCGAGCACTTGGGCACCACGTGGACGCCTTGACATCCCATGTGGTAGGTCCCTCTATCACTCATGACCTATTTTCAGCGATTCATCAACTATGATCTGAAATTAGGGTTTTGAATAAATGTTCTACGAATCATCATTCTGAGCAAGATTCAAACACTAATTAATTTATATTGATTCAACAACCAACATATGAATTAATCATATAATATTTGGTAATCTACCAATATTTTAATATTTTATTAGGTCACGTTACCAATAAATATTTCTTCAAATTGAGCAACACTTGCTCAGTTGCTCAAATATTGATCCAGCTATCAATATTCAGTAATTTGTCGAGTTGAGAATATTTGCTCAATTGCACGTCAAATTATCAATATTCAGTATTTTGTCGAATTGAGCAATACTTGCTTAGTTGCTCGTCAAATTCTCGATATTCAGTAATTCGTCGGATTGAGCAATACTTGCTCAGTTTCTCGAATATTGATCCAACTATCAATATTCAGTAATTTATCAGTATTTCGTCGAATCGAGCAATACTTGCTCAGTTGCTCGATTAATCCACATATATTCAGTAACTCATCAATATTCAACAACTCGTTGAATTTACAGTATTTGCTCAGACGAGCAACATTAACATTCATGAATCACTGAGCATTTGTCAAACATGCTCGATTCAACAAAACCTAGACTCATTGTCTTAATCGATCAACAACTCGACAAACTAAATACACGTATGTATGCGAGACTCCACGATTCGTGAGACATCAATCACGTCAAATTGGGGATAACAACTAGGGTTTTGGTCTCAGCGGCCTCGAAGACGTGGATTTCATCCACGACGAGAAATGTGCGTAAGTTTTGTAAATGGTTGAAGGAGTTAGCAAAGTAGTGGGTGCACGATCCATCAAGTCTCCACACGACATGGAACTGACTTTACCACGATCTTCCACTTTCCCACTCTTCCACTCATGAAACCGTCACACTTACAGGGATCAAGGTGTTCACAACTCTGAAAATATAAATAAGTCTCTGAATCCATGATTGAGGACAAGGAATGATAACTAGCTATCAACAATCGTCCACACAGAATTTCTCGAGTAACTACTCTCAAGAATTCATCAATCTATCAGAACTTATTCGAACTCAACAGTTCACAAAGTATTGCAGAAACCTTCAACACATCCACAATCCTTGATCATCATTGATTCCACACAATTCTCAGCTTCCCTCCTACATATCAACCCATCTTCCTCTTTGCGGCCGAATTGACTCTGGAACGGCCATTGACTTGGTTTAGGCCGGAGTCCTACAGATTGATCTCTCGAATCTAAGCACTCCTTTTGTAGTGCATCTATGTGAGGTTGAGCAGTTTGCTCGGTTCGAGGAGTCTCGACACGCTCGTCTCTTCATTTCCCCAAAGTTCTCCAATAAATGATCAGATGACTCGCAATTGGAAGCTACGTCAAAAATCTTCATCAGAGCGCACACATCCGTCCATAAAATAAATCATGCATCATCTGTTGGTGGTCTTCCTCCACACATATCTTCTTGTCAATGATGCTCTTGTTCTAGAGCTCGGGGTATTTACCTTGTGTATAATTGTATCATGGTGTTGGTGATCATTCTCTCATCGTTTGAATCATCATTCATTGGATCCAACTGCTGCATATACACTTGTTATTATTGGAGAAAGATTTTCCCATCTATATGCATTTCCTCATATTCCAAATTAGGATCCATAAAAAAATAAAAGGTGATTGAAAAGACTGAAAACAAGTAATATATTGGAAAAATCGGATGAATTTTTGTGAAAATAGAAAATAGATAATAGTTGTGTGTGTTAATTTTTAAATGGTGTTACAGCACTGCTCGGTCGAACTCGCAAGCGTTGCTATCTCAAGCTTGTTTGTCAATGTTAGTGATCAAAACTATAAGTCTTGATTTCTAGTCTACTTATAGTGATGTCTCGGACTAGGATAGATTGTGTAGTTGAGCATTAGACTTCACGGCATTCATCAATTGAAGACGAAGAACTACTAAGGAGCTTGTGGAACTTCATCAACAAAATGTATGTGGAGACTAAAACTCATCCATCACTTGGAAAGTCTATTTCTACTCTATCTACTATATTGAGACAAAAGTCGTATTACTATATAGTATTCGATTATGCACATTTGAGATTCCGGGCTGAGTTTAACTCGCTTACATATTTCTCGAAATATGTTTTGGTAAGCTTTCGCTTCAACCAAGTTCATCTTATATTCTTGACGAAAGTCAAAAGATGATCATGTGAAAATTTCCGAGTAACATCTTACATGGTTTGTGTGATGAAATCATTTGGTGTAGACTTGGAATGTTTCGTTATGATTATTTCAATAACTTGAAAATTGCTTTGATGCTAATAGTGTGTGAAAATGGCTACTGTCATCCTCTAAGAAAGTTTCAATGATTGAAATATAGTTTAGAACTATTGGATTATAAGCATAGTGTGCATTCTTGCATGTATGTGATCCATGACCAGAACTAGAGTATGCATACCCGTATGCGTACTTGTAGTTGTGAAATTCCGTGTACCAAGTACACATACCGGTGTTGATGGTGGTTTTTAGTTCAGGGTTAAATTTGTAAAAGTCTATCCACCTGACCCGGCATCAGATGTAGTAGACATTGATATGTCTATATTCCACAGGGAATTTGGAGAATATATCAAAATCTGATGAGCGCCTATGTCTCTCTTCATGTTATATTGAAACTCAAGCTCCTAGATGAATTTTTCACTAGTATATAGCCTAGTGAGTGTATAAGTTCCTAACTGCATTACTCACAAATGCCAGAGCCTGCTGAGTACTTTTCTTGTGCTTATGATCCCAGGCAGAACCCTTAATATTGGTATGGCATTACGAATTTGTGTTCACTCGCAGCAGAGTAGCACGAATTTCCAAGTATCAAGGTTAAGGTCCTTGCATAAAGTACTCAATCAGAAAAGCGTATTGCTCTCTGGCAATAAAGAATTCTGTGTCAACACAGAGAATTCAATCAATTTTGTAATAGTTCACAAAATTTATAAACCTGACTAATTTGCAAAAATTAGGGATTTTACGCCCTGCGCAGTATATTAGGCCCCGTTGGTCGAAATTATGCTTAAGCAACTAAGCAATTGATCCGCCGTGGATTAGTAGGTGAGAAGTCCTACGCAAAATCAGAAAACAGAGAATAACGGAGCTGCGGAGTAGAAGCAGCAATGAGAGGGAACGTGGTCATGCCATAGGCTAGCCGGCGCCACTTGGCCACGTCCCATGCTACCCAACCGACCCTTATTCCTTTGTCGAGCAATCAGGTCGCTTTAAACCCACCACACTTCCATGAGTTGTGGTTGGGCCCATACTTGCCGGCCCCATTCCACATTGACCAATCAGGTCGTATTAAACCTGCCACGCGCAGAAAAAGGGTAGCCACGCCCGTGCTTGGCCGGCCCCTCACTTTTATTGACCAATCAGGTTGCTTTAAACCTGCCACAAATTTAAAAGAGGTGGAAATTGTGTCAAGAGGTCGCCGTACTAAGTTGGCCTCCCAAAACCGCGCCAAACATGCCAAAAAGCATGCCAATCGCACATGCCAAACGGGCATGCCAAGTGCACATGCCAAACATGCCACTTACCTCGGCAGCATGCCAAAAAGTGCCAACCCACTCTCTGTTCGTGGCCAGCATCATAACAGACTTCAATTTGGCTATCCTAAACCGTAAGCGCGACCATGCTCTAGTGGCGGTGGATGAAACCCTAATTTCTAAATCGTGGCACAAAACTATGCCACCTCGGGCCCACAACATGCCACAAGCCGTGCAGACTTAGGAAACCCTAAAAAAGGCGCCACACCATAGCCACTCGTGGAAATATTTGCTCATGTGGACGTTTCTACATGGTGGCCTACCTATGGCTCCTCTGGCGCGACTCAGGCACTGTTTGTATAAAATGTCGTTCCACGGCCACATACCGCATGCCGCATGTCATATGTGCTAATTAGGGTTTCGGCATGCCAAACCCTAATTTAGGCAAAGTTGCTACGCCAACCAAGCCAAATAATGTTCCACAGAGCATTGGGATCAATATGGCTACTAGAACTGATGTTGTCACATCACATTTGAGTTTAACATCAATGTGCTAAAATCCAGCGTCCATGGCTACGCCAGGCGCCACTTGCACCATCATGCCATTGCCATGATTAACTTATGCCAGCTATTCCACCGTGCCACTGGCATGCACGAACTATGCCAACCATGCCACAGTGCCACTAGCATGCGCTAAAAGCGCCACCATGCCATTGTCAGGCATCAACAGGGTGTGGCCATAATCTATGGCTACCCTTCCTCACGAAATGTAATCTCGACCGTCCAAGTTCGCTACTGAACTGACAGTCCTGTGGCAAGTTTTAGGCGACCAGCCAAGACGAGCCTAATAACATCACGTGCTATTTTCCTGCGGCAAGTCTCTTGACTTTGACTTGCCGCACGTAGCAAACTGCTACATGTTTTCCACGAAAACACTCGAGACATCAAACATGTCACAAACTAGGGGATACTCATCAGGGTATTGGTCTGGCGGTTTACAGCGTGCGGCGTGCAATACGCCCGTTATAAGAAAGTGACAGGAAGCGGGACAGTTAGTGGCGACAAGAAGTAATGGGTGTAAATGGATCCACTTCCTTCATCGTGGAAGCACGGTTTCTGACGGTTACACGTTACTCCACTCTTCCACCACTCAATTGTTCCCACTTCCTACGAGACCAGGGTACGTTTAATTATGACTTGTATAAATGGTTTCACCTATTTCCACCAAACAACAAGTTTTGGTTAGAGAACAACACAATATCCAGAAATCACCAAAGAACTGATAGCTTTTCATTCTGCAAGCCAGTTCCACTTTCTGATACAAGTCATAAAATAGCCATACCTTCAGAATTAACCATTATGGTCTGAACACCTTCTTTGCTTCCCTCCTTAAGACCAACACTTCTCCTTCACTTTGTGACTGAAGCAAGCCTGGAACGGCCATTTCTTGGTTTAGGCCGGGATTGTACAGATTAATCTCTCGAATCAAAAGTACTCCCGTTCAGTGCATTGTTTAAGGTTTAGATTTGTTTCTCATCCACACACACCCAAAATTACCAAAACCAGCAGAAACAGTTTTCACCCACAAACAATTGGCGACCGCAGTGGGAGATTAAATCTCTCGGTTGCAAATTCAATTCCTAATTTCATTTTCATCCCAATTGGTCTTAGGCCAAATTCAAAATCATTTTTAATTTTCTATATTTCTCAAGATGGTTGATCTTAGGAATGCTTCAAAAACCCTCAATCCCAATGTTACTTCTCCTAGCACCGAAAATACTCCACATGTTATCCCTGAATCAGTTCTTTCATTCAAAACCATTGTTGAGGCTATGGAGTCTCGATATTTAACAACTATTCACGACTTGACGAAAATCCTGAATGATATTGTCGAGAATCAAGATACTATTGTCAAGACGCGGGACGAAGTATTTACGCTTTTGAAAGCGCTCACGGATCAACAGTCAAAGAAACCAACGCGTATTCATTCTGTAGGAAACGCTATCAACCATTCATTTTGGATCAATGCTGATGGTGGTAGTCCTTTTTCCAAGATTCATATTCCTACTCCTAGTGAGGAGGATGAAGCCTATAGTCACGCTGAATGGAAAGGTATCCACCAAGCTAACTTGTCTGCTCATGAAGATCAAAAGATGTTTCCTCAAGATCAGAAAGAAGACTCGTGGGATTTATCACGTTCTCATCAGAGTCCTCGCAATGAAAAGGTGATTTCATTATGTACATCCTTCTTGGAAAATATCAATTCCCATATTGCATCAGAAGCTGCTAAGAGATCCGTTGCTGCTTTACTCAGTCGATCCGAACCGTTCCAAAATGAAGAAGCTCGTAAAGACGTTCAGGAAAGCAGGCGTCTTTCTAATAAAATATCCAGCCTCCAGTCAATCGCTAATGAAGGAAGAAAGAGAAAACTCCAGCAGCGGAACAACAACCCAAACGTGTGGCACCAGCGCATCAGGTGGCTTTACCCCAGAAGGTCACGGCTAAGGTCCTTTGCAACAACAAGAAACTGGATATGCTGCTCCAAACTTCCCGTTCCCGATCGAGAAAGTAATCGAACTCCTGGAAGTATGGATTCAAGACGATGCCGTCAAACTACCTCATGTTAGGCGCCTACCAACTGAAGAACAAATGGCAAATCCCAAGTATTGCCATTACCATAGGTTCTTTAATCATCCTACCATTGAATGCAATTATTTGAAACGCATCGTCCAAGAAAAGATAGATTCAGGGGAATTGCGCCTTGGGACTGGAGATCCTCCGTCTTTTCGCGGATCGGCATAAAGATGTTACACGGACAATAAAGGACGACTGGGGACTTCTCGCGGCCAGAATTGCGTGACACAATAAACTTGGATTTGCAACCTGAAAATTTAGATTTATGGAGAGACCCATAAGAGAATAGAGTACGTGGCTGTATCGGACGAGAGAAAAAAGGGAATGACCAACACTATGGCGTTACATCCTCCACCGCCGACACCAGCAACACCAAAAGCATCCCCTCTAACGTGACGCCTCTTATTACCAGAGCCAAAGCCGCCGCTACTCCTAATATTTCTTCGAGCATGACGCCTCCAATCATTACCAGGTCTTATACTACTTCTTCGTAAGGACGCGAGGTTGGAGGAGCCAGAGGGTCAATCTTTCCCATTACCATTATCGATTTGAGCGAGAGACAGGAAGTTCTTGCCAAGACCCAGACGGACATGACCACAACTTAGAAGTAGTCACCTCAACATTCTCTCCAGAAGCCGCTCCACTTTAATGTTTCGCTCCAGAAGCCGCTTTAACGTTCTCTCCAGGAGTCGACACTCCTCCCTGTCAAGGATCGTGATCACAACCAGCCAAGGTTCGTAGTTGTGGCCATTTTTTTTGATCCATCTCTCGAAAGCTCGTGGTCGTGGACAGTTTACTCGCTTATGCGTCCAGCCAATCCCTTTGCTTCCATGGACTCCCATGCAATTCCTGCCAACCTATTTTGTTTCCACGACAATTTAGTCTCTTCGGATCACATCTATTGCCAAGAACTGTTGTTGCTCGTTTGTTGATACCAGCCAGAGGTTTACCATAACAACAACCACTACAAAGATCAGGAGACACGGTCAACCCAAAAGTCATAGCCATGACGAGGTCATCTACTCTTCAAAGGTGTAGCGTAAGGATATCATCACCTCTCTGCCCAGAAGGCGTGTGCAACACTTTACGAGGCCCACGACGGATCCCAAGCCTACTCAGAGAAAAAAACTTCAGTAACCAAAGAGAAATGCGACTGGGGACTGCTCATCACGGTCCATCCTCGACAACAATCAAGCATTCATGAGATAACTCCAGAGACGTGGCTGAAACATTTTTCTTAGAGAGACAGAGGGAGCCACGATTAACGACATAACTCTCTCACTACTACCTCTTCGTTATCCAGAATTTTTTGTCCATGAGATGATTCCAAGAATCCCAGCATCACATCCAGAAGAGTACAATAAGCTTGTATCAAATCGTATAAGCGTGGATTCAAGGCGATGCAATTAAAGTAGGCTACAGTTGGGGACTGAAGCCTCCTTCAGGTTTAGAGGTTTGAACGCAGTCACCACCTTACCAGTGAATGTAGTAGAAGCACATCTTCCACGAGAAAATAGACTTAGGATAATTACACATGGGGACTACCAACATGGGATGCTTTTCACTCCCCTCAACCAGGTTATTTCTGATTTCAACATCATCATTGTCGAAGTTTTACGAGCCGCAGGAATTCCTCAACATGAAGCAGTACACGTGCATCAAAGACTCCAAAAGCACGCCACAGATATGCATTCACATATTCGGCCACGCCATTGGATCTAACAGAAGTATAACTGGGGACTGCTCACTGCATCCCATTCCATACAACAGTTCAAGATTCAAAAGATGGTTCAAAGGATGTCTCTTGGAACAAGACCTTGAATACTTGATAGCAGCACATCGGCAACGGAACGCTCTCAGCTCGTCTACTTCACCCAATGGCTCCACAAGATTTCGACCATGCAAGCATCCACAACATATAATCATCGCAATCAGAAAGTCCAGGCACCGGATAACCTAAAGTCAAGGATGGACCAACAACGCAACCACAATCTCCAAGATTAGCCCTGACATGATCACTGCCAAGCATATATTTCATCCATCCATCCCAAGAGTACAATGGAGTTTGGTAAATTTTGAAATCTACTGGAGAGTTCAGATACTCATTCTTCTGGAGTCAGAACCTTATTACACATTCTGGAGAAGATCGATGGTACTGTTAAGTGGTTACATGCGCAAAATGGAAAAGAGCACCTACCTTGAGTTCTCCTGGCTCGCCTTGCTGCTGATTACAACTGCCGGAGATTTCTTTGTTGTTGTTAATGCTCACTCTACCACCGCTAAAAAATGACGAAGAGGAGCCGGACGCTACAGACAAAAGCACGGAGCCGGACGTGCAACAAAAACAGAAGAGGGTAGATACCCCTTTTCATACGAACGGAGTTTCTAGAGTTTGAATAGAAGCAGGATTCCTCCTTGATCCATGATCGGGAATAGATGACTGGGCGTATCACACTCATGATCCATAGACGAACAAGCCGTGTGCCAATATCTCTGCTCCCTGTACGAACCAGCAGCGCGCCAGTACGAGGAACACCAGTCGCTCAACCTACAACGCTCTGTGGTCAGGTCAGCGCCAACGCTCCATGCCACCAACACTCCATGGTCAAGCCAGCGCCAACGCTCTGAGCGCCAACATCAACAGTTCGTGTTCGAAGTTGCAGCACCATCATCACCGCTCCGTGGCCGAAGTAGCAGCGTTATCCATCGTTCCACGGACTGAAGCCAAGTGTCGTTTTCACCATCCCACGGGCTGAAGCCAAGTGCCATTTCCACCATTCCACGAACCAGGAGCCATCAACACCATCTCCATCCTCCAGCTCCACGGTCGAGCCAAAGTTTCAACGCCATCTCTACCCGTCCCGTGGTCAAGAAAACGAATCTGTTTCCACCATTCCATGGACTAAAGCCGTTTCCACCATTCCACGGACTGAAGCCGTTTCCACCATTCCAAGGACTGAAGTCATTTACACGACTCCACGGACTGGAGCCAAGCGCCATCTCTGCTGATCAGTAGCCAAAATTCCAGCGTCATCTCCGCTCATTGCGTGGTCAAGCCAGTCATCATCATCATTCTGTAGCTAAGGTTGCAACGCCAGCATTAGCATTCCGCAGCCGAACCTGTATCACCAGTGTTAGCACTCCGTGACCAAAGTGGCAGCGCCAACGCCATCAACCTATGGCCAAGCCGAAATTACGCAAAGCCACCAACGCAAGGATCACAGATTCCTCATTCCTCCTGCCAAAGGTTAATCGAATTTTTCCTGACAATCTTTCCATGTCATGCCTTTTAGATTTTACCCTTGTCTGTCACCATCTCATGCTTACCCCGCAACAATGCCACTGTTACGAGCTAAGAAGGGGACTTAATGTTGATGGTGGTTTTTAGTTCAGGGTTAAATTTATAAAAGTCTATCTACCTGACCCGGCATCAGATGTAGTAGACATTGATATGTCTATATTCTGCAGGGAATTTGGAGAATATATCAAAATATGATGAGCGTCTATGTCTCTCTTCATATTATATTGAAACTCAAGCTCCCTAGATGAATTTTTCACTAGTATAGAGCCTAATGAGTGTATAAGCTCCTAGATGCATTACTCACAAATGCCAGAGCCTGCTGAGTACTTTTCTTGTGCTTATGTTCCCCGGCAGAACCCTTAATATTGGTATGGCATGACGAATTTGTGTTCACTCGTAGCAGAGTAGCACTAATTTCCAAGTATCAAGGTTAAGGTCCTTGCATAAAGTACTCAATCAGAAAAGCGTATTGCTCTCTGGCAATAAAGAATTCCGTATCAACACATATATAGAATTCAATCAATTTTGTAATAGTTCACAAAATTCATAAGCCTGACTAATTTGCAAAAATTAGGGATTTTACGCCCTGCATAGTATATTAGGCCACGTTGGTCGAAATTATGCTTAAGCAACTAAGCAATTGATCCGTCGTGGATTAGTAGGTGCGAAGTCCTACCCAAAATCAGAAAACAGAGAATAACGAAGCCGCGGAGTAGGAGCAGCAATGAGAGGGAATGTGGCCATGCCATAGGCTAGCCGGCGCCACTTGGCCACGCCCCATGCTACCCAACCGGCCCTTATTCCTTTGTCGACCAATCAGGTCGCTTTATACCCGCCACACTTCCATGAGTTGTGGTTGGTCCCATACTTGCCGGCCCCATTCCCCATTGACCAATCAGGTCGCATTAAACCTGACACGCGCACCAAAAGGGTAGCCACGCCCGTGCTTGGACGGCCCCCACTTTTATTGACCAATCAGGTTGCTCTAAACCTGCCACAACTTTAAAAGAGGTGGAAATTGTGTCAAGAGGTCGCCGTACTAAGTTGGCCTCCCAAAACCGCGCCAAACATGCCAAAAAAAAGCATGCCAATCGCACATGCCAAACGGGCATGCCAAGTGCACATGCCAAACGTGCCACTTACCGCGACAGCATGCCAAAACGTGCCAACCCACTCTCTGTTCGTGGCCAGCATCACAACAGACTTCAATTTGGCTATCCTATACCGTAAGCGCAACCATGCTCTAGTGACGGTGGATGAAACCCTAATTTCTAAATCGTGGCACAACTATGTCACCTCGGGCCCACAACATGCCACAAGCCGTGCGGACTTAGCAAACCCTAAAAAAGGCGTCACACCATAGCCACTCGTGGAAATATTTTCTCTTGTGGTTGTTTCTACATGGTGGCCTACTATGGCTCCTTTGGCGCGACTCTGGTACCGTTTGTATAAAACGTCGTGCCACGGCCACATTTCGCATGCCGCATGCAATATGTGCTAATTAGGGTTACGACATGCCAAACCCAAATTTAGGCAAAGTTGCTACGCCAACCAAGCCAAATAATGTTCCACATAGCATTGGGATCAATATGGATACTATAACTGATGTTGCCACATCACATTAACATCAATGAGCTAAAATACAGCAGCCATGGCTACGCCAGGCGCCACTTGTACCATCGTGCCATTGGCATGCGTAACTTATGCCATCTATTCCACCGTGCCACTGGCATGCACGAAATATGCCAACCATGCCACAATGCCACTGGCATGCGATAAAAGCACAACCATGCCATTGTCAGGCATCAATAGGGTGTGGCCATAATATATGGCTACCCTTCCTCACGAGATGTAATCTCGGCCTTCCAAGTTCGCTACTGAACTGACAGGCCTGTGGCAAGTTTTAGGCGACCAGCCAAGACGAGCCTAATAACATCACGTGTTATTTTCCTGCGGCAAGTCTCTTGACTTTGACTTGCCACACGTAGCAAACTGCTACATATTTTCCACGAAAATACTCGAGACATCAAACATCTCACAAACTGGGGGATACTCATCAGGGTATTGGTCTGGCGGTTTACAGCGTGCGGCGTGCAATACGCCCGTTATAAGAAAGTGTCAGGAACCGGGACAATTAGTGGAGGAAAGAAGTAATGGGTGTAAATGGATCCACTTCCTTCATCGTGGAAGCACGGTTTCTGGCGGTTACATGTTACTCCACTCTTCCATCACTCAATCGTTCCCACTTCCTACGAGACCAGGGTATGTTTAATTATGACTTGTATAAATAGATTTCACCTATTTCCACCAAACAACAAGTTTTGGTTAGAGAACAACACAGTATCCAGAAATCACCAAAGAACTGATAGCTTTTCATTATGTAAGCCAGTTCCACTTTCTGATACAAGTCATAAAACAACCACACCTTCAGAATTAACCATTCTGGTCTCAACACCTTATTCGCTTCCCTTCCTAAGACCAACCATTCTCCTTCACTTTGTGACCGAAGCAAGCCTGGAACGGCCATTTCTTGGTTTAGGCCAAGATTGTACAGATTGATCTCTCGAATTAAAAGTACTCATGTGTAGTGCATTGTTTAGGGTTTAGATTTTTTTCTCATCCACACACACCCAGAATTAGTAAAACCAGCAGAAAAAGTTTTCACCCACAAACAACCGGTACGCATACTTGCGTAAGGTATAGGTCCGGGAAATTATGTTGGGTTTTGGAAGTGTACTGAGGTATGCGTAGACGTTCGCATACTGGCAAACCCAAACTCAGACCGGCTACTTAGGGATTAACGACTTAAAGACTTTATTTGGAAGATGATTTTTGCACTATTAATCTTTATGATTTTATGTATTGCAAATTATTATGGGATATGTTGTTTACGTCCGTGAACCTTGACTGTACCATGTTTGTTCAAAAGTTAGCTCTATTATATGTCGGTATGAAAGTATTGATAAATATAGAATGAACTTTTGACTACAAAGTTAAGCCTATTATGTCCTTATGCAAATATTTATGGAAGATAGGATGAACTTTTGTTTACAAAGATTAAGTCTATTATATATGTCACTGTGCAAATAGTGATGAAAAATATAATGAATCTTTGATTATTCCGCAGTATTGGTCCTGCCCTGATCCACATATTTGTGTATATACTGTGTTGCTCCGTAAGTTCTCTTATATTGAGCATGACCAATTGAATTGATCATATTCTTTGTGGTTAATTCAATTGAGATTTTTGGATACAAATTCATATTCTTATGTGATTTGTTAATGTCCAAAGAAATCCTTATTTTCTTGTAAAAGTAATGTCGCTCTTGTTGTTCTTTCGGGAATGACATATTATGGGGGAGAGTTCCTAATTGAACTTGTGCTTAATTGCCAAATCTTTGTGGGCAGTGCGGATGTGTAATATTGTAGGAGTTATCTTGTATCTTTATAAACTCCTTGATGAATACACTAAGTTTCGACTATGTGAAATCATCGAAACAAGTATGTATGTTGTTCTCTTTTGGTCATGAAGTATCTCTATGAAAATTTCATGAGGATCCCACTAGTTTTCGTACCTTTGCCAATTTATATTGAAAAAAAGAGGGAGAATTAATGTGTAGTTCACACTACAAATACATATGGTTTACGGATCATAATGTAAGGGGGAGTGGTTTTCATTGTCAGATGAAGTATTGACTAAGGGGGAGCGATACATATCACCATAGTGTTGTTGTCAAAGTTGGTGATACAATTGAACTTTAATGTTGTGTAATGATACTATGACACTGTATAACAATGATGGAGAGCAACTATTTTCTCATTGTTATTGCTACGGATTTTCAACAACTATAATGCTGAGTTGAACACATTTGGAATCATTGGAGTACTTGGAAGTGACAAAGATTTTGAGTAATGTTGAAGAACCAAGGATATCAAGCATTTGGATGAGAAGCTACAAATTTTATTTATTTTGTAATCTATATGTATTGATAGTTTTGTCACTAAAATTGACAAAGGGGGAGATTGTTAGAGCACTGCTCGGTCGAACTCGCAAGCTTGTTTGTCAAGGTTATTGATCAAAACTATAAGTCTTGATTTCTAGTCTACTTATAGTGATGTCTCGGACTAGGATAGATTGTGTAGTTGAGCATTAGACTTCACGGCGTTCATCAATTAAAGACGAAGAACTACTAAGGAGATTGTGGAACTTGATCAAAAAAAGGTATGTGGAGACTAAAACTCATCTATCACTTGGAAAGTCTATTTCTACTCTATCTCCTATATTAAGACAAAATTCGTATTACTATATAGTATTCGATTATGCACATTTGAGATTTCGAGTTGAGTTTAACTCGCTTACATATTTCTCGAAATATGTGTTGGTAAGCTTTCGCTTCAACCATGTTCATCTTATATTCTTGACTAAAGTCAAAAGATGATCATGTGAAAATTGCCGAGTAACATCTTACATGGTTTGTGTGATACAATCATTTGGTGGAGACTTGGAATGTTTCGTTATGATTATTTCAATAACCTAAAAATTGCTTTGATGCTTATAGTGTGTGAAAACGGCTATTGTCATCCTATAAGAATAATGTGCATTCTTGCATGTATGTGATCCATGACCGGAACTAGAGTATGCGTACTAGTAATTGTGAAATTTCGTGTACCAAGATACCGTACGCATACTTGCGTAAGGTATAGGTCCGGAAATTTCTGCTGGGTTTTGGAAGTGTACTTAGGTATGCGTACACATTCGCATACTGGCGAACCCAAACTCAGACCGACTATTTAGGTATGCGTACGTGTATGCATACTTGAGTGGTTAAAGTTCTAAAATCAGTTTGTTCATGAACTAATACATTTATATATTTATATATTAAGAAATGCATTCTTTGCAAACCGTGGCTATAATGCTCATGAATTGATTCGAGTGAATCAAACCGATTTTGCTTCAATTGTGTTCTTGTATACTTCTATGAGAATATAGCAATTGAACAACTCTTTAACTAGTTTCATTTGAGTCATTTTAACTAGTTATGGTTAAGATGAATAAGGTTGATATGAGAGTGTTCATATAGCTAACCTCGGTTAACTACCATTGAGCCAACATGGTGTACATGTTTAGGTACGGTTACTAAACCTAAATGAAGGTACATTTCATTTGTGTATAACAAGCTAATTTCGATCTAACGGTTGAAATATATTAGCTTGAATCTAATCAGGATTTCATCTAACGGTGAATATTGAATGCTTTGTTACCAAGGTAACTTAGATTGCAAACCATGATTTGAAAACTATATAAAGGAGAACTTTAGCAACTGGGAAACCTAATCCCCACACCTCCTGTGTGATACTAGTTGTATAAGCTAGAGTCGATTCTCCTTTAACCTTAGGTTTTTCACGAAACCCTGTAGGTTAATGACTTAAAGACTTCATTGGGATTGTGAAGCCAGACCCAACTATTTTCTCTGTAGTTGCGTGTTCTGATCTTGATGTTTCTATCGTATTGAGTACTATCTTCTCTAAGATTTGCTCGAGATTTAATCTCCGATATGCAAGATAAAAAGTAGTCACAAACATCTTCGTCTCATCGTTTGTGATTCCACAATATCTTGTAAGGTGATTGATATTTCTAAGATGTTCTTCGGGAATATAAGTCTGGTATATCAATTGGTTCATGTTCACCTTGATTTATCAAAAGACGAAACAAAACTCGTAGGTCTTTCTGTGGGAGATATATTTATCTATTTCTGTGTGAGACAAATTTGTTTATCAAGTCTTCGACTTTGGGTCGTAGAAACTCTTGGTTGTGGGTGAGATCAGCTAAAGGAATCAAGTGTGAAGTATCCTGCTGGGATCAGAGACGTAAGGAGCGCAACGGTACCTTGAATCAGTGTGAGATTCATTAGTGTTCAACTACATTCAAGTCTGAAGTTCATTGGTAGTAGGCTAGTGTCTGTAGTGGCTTAATACAGTATGGTGGTCAAAGATGGACTAGGTCCCGGGGTTTTTCTGCATTTGCGGTTTTCCTCGTTAACAAAATTTGTATGTGTTTTTCTTTTCGTTTTTTGTTAACAAATTGAAATATCACAAAGTGTATGTGTTATTTCTTTTCCGTATTATTTTTGTTATATAATTGAAATATCACAGGTTATGTGTTGAATCGATCAATTGATAAATCCAACCTTTGGTTGTTGATTGATATAAATGGTAGTGAATTTCCAAGTATTCATGCATGGTTTTATTGATCTTTATCAACAAGATCAAATATTTTGTTCGTTTTTTTTCTTTTCCCATTGCTCAAAAGTGAGTTTGCCCATCCATGTGGATAATCAAAACAAGTCCCACTTGTTCCCTTTAAACAACAAGATCCTATAGTTTATAAGCCTTGGGTAACTCTAGTGGTGCAAGCCGGTTTTCGAGGTAGTAAGACCCATGAACTCTAATACTCTTATGGTCGGTCTAAAGGTAAACTAAAGATTGGTGGACCAAATTTTTGATTTTTGGTTGTATTCATGAAATTTAATTTTTTTGTTTTTTTTTCATAGTGGAGTTATCCTATGACTTGTTCCCAAACCCCCCTTATGCCATGTTTTTGGTTGTGAAATTTAATTTTTTCATGACAGTCCCAATCCCCCTTATGCTTGGTAATTGAAGTACGAACCCATTTTATAATTATTATTGTTGACGATAAGATTTGCAGTTGGAGTGCTTTCATACTTCATTTCATCAAAGAAAGATGAATTAATTAGAATATAGAAGTCGTTACTTGATCTCGTAGGTCTAAAAAAAAGTAAGTTATATCCAACAACCATAAGAAGACACAACTTCCAAAACAAGGTGGTTTTGTGTAGTGGCCCTTATATAGACCTTGCCTAGCATGAGGACATCCATGCCACTCCTAGTGCATGCAATCAAGGTTGTACATCATTTCGGGAAAGACCCTCTTAGTATTTTAAGTTAGTAGTCGTTCGATATTATCTAATATCGGTTTTCATAAAGAAACGTGCACCAAAATAGTTGACTACAATTTCGCAAAACAAACAGAAATTCTTGTATGCAGTTGTATACAGATGTACTCATCACAGGCATCCAGATGTACTCATCACAGGCATCCATTGGGACCACATAAGATAAAATTCTTAGGTCCATAGTGACATTTTGTTAAAGACTATGTATCGTACGTTTTGTGCATCAAATTGATAATTAAATTTAAGGTTTACCCGACAAAGTTCTCCAATAATCCTAACGATCAGATGACGCGGCATGCAGAAGCGACGTCATAAATCTTCATCGGAGTACACATATTCGTCTATAAAATAAATCATGCATCATGTGTTGGTGGTCTTCATCTCAAAATCTCCACATATATCTTCTTGTAAATAGTGCTTTTGGTTCTGGAGCTCGGGGTGTTTGCATCTGTGTGCATTCCCCCGCTTTCCAAATTAAGATCCATAAAAAAACAAAGGTGATTGAAAAGACCGAAAACAAGTAATATACTAAATAAGTCGGATGAATTTTTATAAAAATAGATAGTAGTTGTGTGTGTTAATTTTTAAATGGAACGGGATTTATATAAGTTGAAGGGAAATATGGTCTTTGGTGAATGGTTAAAATTGTAGTTGTCGACCAAACTTTGGCCGATGCTCAAGTTGAACCGGTGCTTTTATTTAGCTGATCGATTCGTCTTTGAGAAACTCTTTTTTCATTGCTCGGACATCCTTGTGGATATTTAAACAAGTCTCAATGAACTTGCTCTTTACTGTGATTCGTCCCAAATTCTCTATATAATATAACAGAGTTTTTTAGAGCTTCCTCATTCACAGGAGCTCCACGTTAATTCTGAATTCTAGCTTCTGGTTGATTCTGGCCCCACCATACTTTTTTTTAGTAATAAAATATTGAGTTTTAACTAAAGAAATATTATTTTTCTAAAAATAAGATAACTAAATCTTGAAAAATCTTCTTCTTGCCTCGCATAACAAAATCTTGAAAATATCCTAACATGCCAATAATAATGCCAATAATATATCAAATCACGATTCCTTCATGATAATCAAAAAAATAAATCTAATGATCATCACGTGATGAGAAAATAAATCGAATGATCATCACGTGATGAAAAAATAAATCGAATGATCATCAATTGTCCAGTGTTGGTTTACATACACAAAAAATGTTATTTTCCTAATTACATCCCCAAACTATCAATTAGATCGAGAAAAAATAAAATTTCAAAAAAAAAAACGAAAAAATATAATTTCAGAAAAAACCTGATTAGCCCGGTCATAAATCTCTACTCTGCAAAACTTGATTAGCCTGGTCATGAATCTCTTTTCCGCAAATCTTTGTTGGTGGTCCTGCACATCAGTTGGATTTTTGTTAGTAATCTGTATGAATGATTCGGAACAAAAATTATGATTTGAATAAAGCTAATACAAAACAAAAAAAATGGAGCTAATACAAAACAAACAAGCACTCAAGAAACTATGATTTCCAAAATTTATTTTTCTTAATTTATTTTTTTTCTATAATTAAAAAAACATTGAAAATGTAAACAAAATCCTTACATATTATTTTCTTTATTAAAAAAATATTATTTCATGGTTAATAATTAATAATTAATTAAAAAAACGGAGAAAATGTAAACAAAATCTTTACATATTTGAAAATATATTGGGTATCCAAAAATATAATATATTGTTTTATTTTGTTCATTTTTATGTAAAAATGGCAATAATATTATGTGCATGATATTTTAGGTAAAACATCTTTGGTAAAAAAAAATAACAAAATAGGTAAACTTGTGATTTTTACGATTTAAATTTTCCAAAAAATATAAAGGAATAGGTTAATGCAGCTAGCCAAAAAAATAAAATTCTAATGCTATATTTTTAGATAGGGAACTTTTTTTGTAGCCCATTTCATTTTATTTCTATATCTAAAACCCACCATTAAGATTTCAAATATACACCACCCATAATTAGTTAAGAGAACCTTTAGTTTACAAAAATAGCCTTATACCTGTATTACGATAGTAAATCCAATATTAAATAAAAATACAGCTGTGATAAGTCAAATATCTTGATATTAAAACAAGAATCCCTAAATTAACGCCTATGCACGTGTAGTTTCACAACTTTGGTTGTGTTGTTTTCATTGTGTTTATCACTCCGTTTTATCATTTGAACCTAAAAGCAAAAATTCACAGAGCAGATAAAACAAAAAACTCTTAACAACCTTCGATCCTGATTCTTCATCAAAACCTCGCGCGCTACTTGCAAGTTCTGCCATCAATAAACCTTTGCTACTTGCCCATCTCTTCAATTAGGTCTAGGAGGATTATCACCGTCGGTATCTTGTATCCGTTAACATCTCTGTTTTTTAGCTAATTTCTAGGAAGAACTGAATTATCTCAATCGATTAGTGATGTCGTATTTTGTTATGTAATCCTTATATCTATGAATCTTGTACTGAAATTAGCCGTTGTGAGTACTGTTCTTGCTGTTTTTTGGTTAAAATTGAAAAATCAAATAATCACAACATGTATGTTGTTCAGTTTTGATGTGATAAGGTTTATTTTCACGAGTTTTGAATGATATTAAATAATTGAAATCAAATACAGATTGATTTTTTCATTTAATTTTATGTACTAAGTTATTATTTGTTGTTTGTTGTTTTGTATGTGTTCGATATAATAGCTGAATGAAATATTTGCTTTTCATTAACTGAATTGTGTTGTTTCCACTTATTTCAGTAATTAATTTCTTTACGATATGTTGTTTTAGGAAATAAAGAAGTAGTTCAAATAGAGAAGGAAGGCACCAGCGGTAGTAGGACTATATTCTCAAGCTATCTTCTTGTAAGTTTTGTTATGCTGCTAAGATACAAAACTAATAAGCGTTTACTTTATTTACAAGATTTGGACCCAACTGTGCACATAGAAGGATCGTTTTTTCTTTCCGGTAATCATCATGTTACGAGAAAACTTATTCATTTTCAACCAATATTAACATATGGTTTTTTTGGTGGCATATCGTGGATGAAAAAAAAACAACAAAGTTTTCACATATCATTGTTGTGAAAATTGTTGTTTTCAGTTTTGAATGATGTGCAAAATGCAGTTTTCACATATCTTTGTTGTGAAAGATTTAGTTATCATATTTTCTAATCGTGAAAATTCCATGTATCACATGAATTTATAGGTTATTTTGCTGGCATTCTTCTACTGAACTATTAATATGTGTAGTTTATATATGTTGTTCTTTTTCTTTTTTTTAGGTTTTGTCTGGCCATTGAGGTTTGCATGACTTTGTATTCTTGATATAAAAGCTCATATAGAAGAAAAGTGGGCTATACCTAAAGCTAAATCAGAAAAGTTGCAAGCTCTATATCGAAGTCATTTTGGATTTCACTTCACTAGTATTTTGTTGATCGGAAATAGAAGTGGTGTTTGTGCACACGAAGACTACATCCTATATTGTAAGTTTTGAGCTGATGACTTTTGGTCGGATGAATTAATGGACTTGAAGTTGCTTGTAATTATTTCCTTCTAGTGGTACTTCTGTTAATACAACATGAATGTTTAATATTTCAACCGATAAATGGATTTTTCACGTCAAAGTTGGATCTCACACACACCTTACAAAGGGGTGATGTAAATTATAATTTCCACTTGTGTTGCCTGTCTCAGGTTTTCATTTGAACTAGGAAAATCACCGGTTGTTTGCGTAAAGAATGTCATGCACGAGACTAAAAGTTCAAGTTTCAAAATAAGAGTCGTCAAAAACGAGTGAAAATACAATTGGTGATGATCAAAATTATCACATGTAAAAATCACGTGATGGTCAAAATTATCACATGTAACTGTTGTGATTTGTGAGAGTCCCAAGTTTCGTTTGTGATAATCAATTGCATCAAACGCAATACCAATTCTTTTGAAGATAAACCCCGAAAAAAATTAATATATATGACTCAATTCAAATTAGTATCTGATTGTGAGTTTGATAGGGTTCGTTTGAGAATACATGAAAGAGGATAACTGCCGCTCCAATTACGCCAACAACTTTTACCTATGCTTCCCGTAAATAATGCAACCAAATTCATTGACCAAAAATTAACAAAAATAATTACTTGCCATTAATAGATAAAGGTTAATTTAGTCCTACTAAAAATTTGAAAGTACAAACTTAAGATAAAACTATTAATCTTAGCCGTTGATCTTATACTTTGGACAAGAGATATAAACTATCTTATTGATGGGTTTATAAAAGAGAGAGAATCCAAACTTGGGCTCCTCAGAAATTTCCACTTTTTAGATATATCTCTTTATTTAAACAAAATCTTTTTATTTATGGGTTATGTATCTCTTTATATAAAAACCACCGGCCATAAGCCAATCCCATCGTCTCCTCTTCGTTTTTTTTTTTTTTTTTTTTTGTCTGATCCCGATTTGTTGTTGCTTTGCAGGTATTGTCAGAATGTTGATAGGCATTATAAATGTTATTTTAAACGTATTTTCGTACCGAAGAAATTGGTAAACCATCTGTGCCAAAGCCAAACCTATTGTTTCCACATTGCTACTCGATTCAGGGTTTTTCATTTGCGATTTAGGTTTTCTTTTTCATGATCTACTTTCGTTTTTTGTTTTGCAGGTATCCCCGATCATTCACCCACAAAACAATATTAAAGGTATAAACGGATTTATGCAAATATTGTTGGGATATCAAACACCAGAATTGCTTTTGTTTTGCAAATCTTATGCATAAAACAATTTTTGCAACTATTATTATTGTTTATTTGGGTGGTGGCTGCTTCACGTGTTGCTAAATCTGGAAATAAAGGTATGTTCCATTTTATTACCGACCATGATTGTTTTTGTTTATTTTCTCTGTTGATGTTTTTAGTTTGTGTTGGTTGACTAATCAGAATGAGATATTGAGTATGAAATCAAGAAGATTTTAATCTCGAAGAAGTAAAAGGTTGATGAGAAGGTTTCTATTAAAAAGAAGGAAAAATCTAACGGTGAAGAAGATTTGTTTATAATGATTTAAAATAGTTCACTTTCTCAACATTTTTTTTTCTCAGTTATTTCATTGTTTAGCGATTACCCTATAGGTTACACGTTCTAAGAAACCAAAGATAAGGTACATCTCAGAATTGGAGACTCCATAGATAAAATCGACTACTATAGGGTTAATCCATGATAAAAAAAAATCAAGATATCAAGATCTTAGAGAATGATGCATATATGATTTTGATCCTTTTTTTTTTTTTTTTTTTTTTCTTTTCTTTTCTGTTTTGTTATGTAGAAGATTACATGTTGAAGCCCATTCCTTTGATATTACGAAGCATTTATGTAGTATGTAAACTAATTTTAGACTAATACTAATAATTTAGAGTTACTGAAGTTATATGGGAACAAGTAGGACTCGGCATATATGCACCAACTGGGACTCATTTCAATGGAAGAGTACTTAAGTTGTTTCATATATATAGCATTTGGGTTATCGTGTGAATATCGCAACCTATCTAAAGTTTTGGGTTCAAAAATTTGATCACCATCAAACATTATCCATTCTTAAGACGCTTTTCTTTGATGAACCTTACTGGAACGAAGGAAAATTATATACACAAAATCCAATTGTACCAACAAATTTTTGGTGTGAGCACAAATTTGTATTTTGAGATTATTTTTTTTGCAATCGATGTGCTAACTTCACATTCGAACATAAAACCACGTACATATCAATAAAATCCTTGAACTTTAAGCCACAGTAGTTCGTCACTAAACCATATCCCTGTTACTACTCCTTGACATCCTCATATCTCTCATGTAACGTAAGTTAGTAACCTGACAGGAAACCTCCCGATTTGCAAAGGGTCAATGCATAGCTATGCCCTTCCCGTAGATAGAATGGAAGTGAGATCCCCGATAGTGTTTAATGAAAGGAAACATAGATATACAAAATCTATTCCCCTATACAAAATCTATTCCCCTCGATAGAGGTGTAAAAGTGACGGCCCAGCACAGCACAACCCACGAAATCACGTGCTTAGCATGCTATGTGTTGTGTGTGCTGTGCCGGAGATTATAACGTGTCGTGCTGTGCTAGAAGGCGTGCTGGGCTGGGCTGTGCCAGAAAAATAAACGTGTTCGACCGTACTGTGTTGTGCCGGGCATATTTATTTTATATTTTCCAATATAAATGTTTTCGAAATATTTAGGTTGTATGTATTATTATGAAAATAAGTCAACAAAATGATGATAAAATGTCAATAATTGGCTAGAATAAAGGTTTTTAATTGAAATATACACAAAATGTGATGTATTTTGCCATGTTTTGTACTAGTATTTTATACATATTATGACGTGCTTTCTTAACGTGTTGTGTTATGTTGTGCCACGTGCTAATACATGTCGCGTGCTGTGCTGTGCTACTGTGCCAATTAGTCAAACCCAACACGTCCCATTTAACTAACATGTTGTGCCGTGCTGGGCTAAGTCACGTGCTGGGCTGGGTTATGCTCAAATTTTAGCGTGATGTGCTGGGCTGGGCTGTGCTTGTGCTGGCACAGCCCAATTTACACCTCTACCCTTCAATATGAGATGACATTTTAGATGGTAGGATATAGATGGTAGGATACTTTGCCTCCAACGATTCAGTAGGCGAGTAACAGTAAATGCAAAAAATATAAAAAGATATATTTGGGCAGTGGTTGTGGTGGTGATGTCGGGCTGGTGGCATTGTTGAAGTTGGTGGTTTTGTTGGCGGTATTGCGGGTTTGACTGGTGGAGCATGTTGGAGTGTTGTCGCCAGTTTAATGTTGTCGCCACAAATTTTGCACCACCAGAAGGTCCAGAACCAACACAATCCACCACCAAATAATTAAAACTTCACGTGAAAAAATTTGGAGTTATATTTTGGAAAGTTATATTTGCTTCTACACCCCATCTTTTACCGGGGAAGATATTGGTAAATTTACGTCTCTATAAAATATTCTTTTCCTTTCCTCCTTTTTTACCTACAGAGAACGATGGGATGCAGGGTTGATGTAAGAGAGAGAATTACCATTGAGAAAACCTTTTGGTGTACTCTACTAACGTTGGTTTAGCCAATATTAATCATGAAATCAAGGTTAGTTCCGGACTCATTCTTCTATATTTTTAGTTTTCATTTCTTATTCTCAATCGTATCTCAATACTTAAATCTATGTTTTAAGATTTTGCATTTGTTAATTAGATCACGTTGAATGTCCACCAAAGGAAAGACATCTTAGAATAAGTCTTTTTCTTCATTTTTTTTATCTCTTCAGTTAAAGCCATTTTGCTTTGAAACTTTTAGAATAAGTCTTTTTTTTTTCTTTTTTCGGTTAAGTTTTTTTTTTATTCTCCTTTAATGAATTTCAACACCTTAATTGGGAATAAACAAGTTGCAAGGTCATTATAGTGTGCCGATCACTAAGTAACTATTGATGGGTAAAACACAAGGGAGCATATGCTTTTCCAACCCTTTTCATAATTCGGATTTTTCTCCAATTACTAAGAGTTGAGTTGTACCAAATAATCTATTACTGACTTCTCTTAAATATAGCTCACACATTTATTAATCATAGCCCAAGAAGTTTAAGTTAAATTGAAAAGTCAAAAATAAAAATGAAAAACCAAACAAGTTATAATTTTCTACTAACAATTAAACTTAAATCTCCTTTTTACACAAAATCAAAATAAACCATAACTTTTTCGTTAACCATACTTGAAATTAATTATTATGGTTTTTAGTAATCTCACAAATTGAACAATTATTATAAACCCTAATTCTTATTTTTTTTCCCCAAAACTGAATAAACTCTAATTCTTAATTTTTTTCTAAAATATTTTTTTTCTTAATCATGATTACATTACCATCCTCCTAAAACTCCATAAACATAATCCATAAAACAAAAAAAAATCTCTAAGATGATGTTTTTTTTCTTCTTCTCAAACATGATTACATTAAGATTGATTTAGGGTATTGATTATTCTTCAAAAACATTAATCATGTCAAATATCATACATAAATTTAATTAGATAATTAGCTTCTTTTTTTTGTTGTTGATGTTGATTTAAGAATTTGATGATTGTCTTATTTTTTGAGCTGTATATAATAATTATATATAATCTTGTGGGCTATGTTAAATGATTATAAAGGTGTGTTTGATTAGCTTAAGCACTTATTTTAAATGGGCTATGGTTAATAAATGTATGGGTTATATTTAAGAGATAACAAGTGTGGTTGTACAAGTTGCTTTCTAGAGAGCAAAGTAGAAAAAATAAAATAAGAATATTCTTAGACGACTATGAAATCTGTAGATGTTTGAAGATGTTGATATTTCCACGTAACTGCAGGAAAAATGTAGTATTGATTTCCCTGAATTATACTGAAGTATAAATATTGTGTAACTTTTGAGATATTTATTTCATCAAATATGTCTTTCTTTTTTGTGGAATTTCTTGCTTGGTCATCCCTATATAAAGCACCCGACCCATCCACAAATCTCAATGTTTGCGTCTTCTTTTATTTTGCTAGGGTTTGGTTGGTTTTGTTTTTCTATATATAGAATTCGATTTAGAGTTTTGTTTTCTAGTCTATTCGTTTTTCTCTGTTGCATGAGCTCCAAAGTGTCACCAATGGTTGCAGTGGTGTGAGTTGAACGATTTGAAGGGATTTAATGTAGGTTATTCTATAGCAGGCTCATGCAAGGTATATAATTCTGAAATCTATTTCTTCTTTTTTTGTCTGTGTGGTATTGTTGGCATTTGTTTACTATTGACGATAGCTCCTTGCAGTGAAGAGCCGAGGTTAAAGATTTATGTGTAACTAAAATTTCTAATGTTCTTAATGAGTATCCAATCATAATCGATTACAGCCAGGAGGCATCAAAGTTGCTTTATTTTCTTCTAATTGTTGATTTCTTTGTTGCATAGATTAATTGGTTCATGGGGTAGTCTTCATCCAAGCGGAAGCACAGGTATTCCTTGACTTATGGGAAGAGCAATATATATAGTTATGGAGTAGTACTAATGGAGATGCTCAGTAGTGCCGAAATTCGGAGAAGGAAACAGTATATATATTTCCCCCTATCTTTCTTTTAAATGCGATTGAGTAAAATTGAAATGGTGTATACATGTGAAATAGTGTTAACTCAGACATATAGATGTGTGTGGAATGGTAATTTGAGAGTGGGAGAAAATTATGTTAAAAGGCTAGAGATAATGGATAATATTTTTATGATACTTTGTTTTTGTATATAAGCTTTGGTATGCTTTGGTTTGTACATAATATATGCTTTAATTTTTCAAGATGTTTTGGTAGACTTTCAAGATATTTTATTGCTCGCCCCTTCCTTTTAGTTTTTTTTTCCCGATGTTGTTTATAAATATATTGAATATTACTCCCTTCGTTCCTAAATAATAGGCTGGTTTCTATAAATAGATGTTTTAAAAAAATAGGTTGGTTTTCTAATTGAGAAAGTCAAATGTTATTTAGTTTTCTGAGACCACTTTTCTCTTAACTTATTTTGATGACAAGTGTCATGTGGACCATTTCACTTTACTTCTTTTGCTGACAAGTGTCACGGGGACCATTTCACTTCACTTCTTTTATTGACAAGTGTCATGAGGACCACTTTCAATGATTAGTTCTCTTAATTTCCTTAATTTTCTCTAAAAACAAAACAAACCTATTAATTAGGAACATAGGGAGTAATGTTTTTATTCAACTTTTATAAGTTTCTATTACTATTTTCGGAAATTTAAATTGTTTATAACCAAATTAATATTTTTTATGCAAGAAACAAACCTTTGCGTAGCACGGGTGAAAAACTAGGCATTGGATGTAAGAAAGCTAGGATGATACTTCAAACGAGATTGTTTTCGAGTTATGTGGTTAACCGAAGCTTCTGGTTGATTAAGAATGAGAACAGTAAGAATGTATACTTTAACCCTCCATAGTTTTTTGCGAGGCTTTTTGCTTTATAGGAGAAGAAAACAAATGAATATCAAATACACATAATGCCAAAGTATATAGTACAAAGATAGAAATATAAAAACTCATAAAATTCCAAGACCAAAGCTCTTTTTCCAATAACAAGTATCGGGTAGAGCAGAGATAAACCGCATAACGATCTTATCTCCAAAATTGCGACAAAAGTTTTTACACCGGCCGTCAGCCTGCCTAGACGCAACCCGCCAACTGGAATTTTATAAAAACTCATAAAATTCCATCCTCCTTAAATGCACAAGACCATTTTATAATTCATGACCACCCGGAAACTTACGCAATGAAATGTTGAATATCTCTTGGTCAATTTTCACCCATAATAAACCAGATCATCTTACAACTCACGGGTACACATATACTAATCCAAATTTCACCAATTATTTATACCAGCACAAAATTTCATCAAGCTATGGGTTAACATTATTTTGACATTTCAATCCTCTTATTTTTTGCACACGCTGTCTCTTTAAAGATAATCCACCATGTATTTATTGACTTCACCGGTACATATACATTTATTTTTTATTTATTTACACGCAATAAATGAAAAAAATCACGGGTTAAGATAATGATTATTTCTAAACTGCAGTATCCGATAGTGGAAAAAATAAGGTGAAAGAGGACACAAAGCATCCAATGGGAAATAAACCAATGAAATAGTTATCTCCGAATGGACGTAAGATATTTTTTTATGAATTTTGTATGTACGATTTTTACTACAAATATTGTTTTTCGAAGTAATTTTGTTTTTTAGACAATTGTATTTCTTAATTCTGAAAGATATTGATGTAACTTCTGGTGAAAATTGGTTTTATGGAAATAATTTGAAACTATACCAATTACTAATGATTTTTATTGACACTTGGTATCCAAGCATGCTATTTTTTGGGGTTACGAACTTATTATATTTTCTTAATTTTTACTGAAATCAATTTTGAAACATGAATCCAGTATTTCATAAGCAAGGAACAAAACCGTGCATCGCACGGGTGAAAAACTAGTTGTATCAACAACTTAAGATGAACGCGCAATTGGGGGATAAAAAAACTAATTGGGGGATAGAGGAAAAAGACAAAAACTGGATTTAAATATCAAATCAGGGTCACCCCTTATCTAAGTATTTTATCTAATTCCTAATCTACCCCTTATTAATCATGTTTAGTGGTTAAATATAATTAGTTAAGTTAATAGATTAGTTTGATAATCATTAGAATAAATCATTATCATTGAATTTGTTGATGCAACAACATCAAATCAAGATATTTATGATCATGAAGGTTTAGGTGAAGAACCCAGGAAAGTAAACTAGCTGAACATATAAATGCTCCAATTACTCATATATGGGTATTAATGTATTTAAATTAGATTTTTTTTTTCATTGAATTCGCCATTTGCTTTTGCGCTGGTAAAAGTATGCTACCATGTCGGCATGGTAAAAGTATGGTAAAAGTATGAATACCATGCCTAAGAAGTGACCAAACCGGCATGGTATTCATACTTTCACCATGCCGGTACACAATATCCCCCAATTTTGAAAATTGGAAGTACACTACCGGCATAGAAAGTTCATTATCAAGCATGCCGATAGTAGTGCCGGCATGGTTGATTCCCAAGTGTACCGTGCCGGTTTGAGGACAAAAACATACAGAAAACTTGTCTGAAATAACAAGTACTGGCATGGTATTCATCTTAAAAAACCATGCCGGAACTAGTACCTAAATGGTATTCATCATAAAAAACCATGCTAGTACCGACATGGTATTCATCATAGTACACTAGTACCGGCATGGTATTCATCATAAAAACTACGCCGGAACAAAAAAATAGTAGGGTATTCATCATAAACACAAGCCGGGAGTGGATTGAAAGTTTATGATTCTAACCCAAACGAAGTTTTAAAACAACAACAACACTTTAAATATGATTAGGTATCATGTACCTTCTCAATAAAGTCATTTCTTCTTCTTCTTCTTCTTCTTCTTCTTCTTCTTCTTCTTTCTCAAGAACAATTCAATTTAACCTATCTTTAAGAACTTGTTAGGGTTTGATTTTGATTTTTAGTTTTAAAATTTAATTTAGATGGAAGGGTATTTTAGTATTTCCGCCCCCAAAAAACACCCCTTAATGGATATTATTGGATGGGGTTAGTAATTCATATCCCCCAATTAGTTTTTTTATCCCCAATTGCGCGTTCCTTAAGATCTTGTAATTCATAAGCCTTGGGCAACTCTGGTGGTGCAAGTTGGCTTTCAATTGTGCGTTCCTTAAGATCTTGTAATTGCAGATTCTTCTCTACTTCATGCTACAGCAAAGAAAAATTCAACTTGGGCTTGGAAAAGTCTGCATGGTACTGTAGATTTTATCAAACAATTCAGCTTCTGGCAAGTTGGGGATGGCAAAAGTATTCACATCTGGTTAGACAAATGGGTTACTGACATTGAAGGGCTTGTTAATCCAGCCACTAATACTTCTTTCAATTTGCAGGATTATAATCTAGTGTCTGATCTTATTAACTCAGGTACTAAAACATGGAAAATGGAGATTGTTCATGAACTCTTTCAACCAGAAGTGGCAGCAAAGATTGCTAAAATTAGAATTCCTCAGAAGTCAAAGGATAATTTAGTGTGGACCTTGACAAATAATGGATTGTTCAGTGTGAAGTCTGCTTACAACAAGTTAATGGAACTAAAACTCAGTTCTCAACATGATTATGGAATTGAGAAGAAAATATGGCAAAGACTATGGAAATTAAAAACTGCTTCCAAGATCAAACTATTTCTATGGAAGTGTCTTACAGACTCAGTTTCTACAAGTGAAAGATTAAAGAGATATGCTGGTGGAGATGTTTCTTACTGCCACTTTTGCCAACAGGAACTGGAAACAACAAAACATCTCTTCATGTTCTGTCCTTTTACAAAAGTTGTTCTTACTTCTGTACCAGGAGGCCTGAGTTCAGTGGCTCAATTCACTGGAGTACAACAGTGGGTTATTAGTTGGTTCAACTCTCAATCATTTGCTAATGAAGGCTGGATCATACAAATATCTTATGCTTTATGGGAAGTTTGGAAGGAAAGATGCAATGTGGTTTTTGAACAGATAAAACCAAACCCAATATCCTGCATTAGAAGAGCTCAATGTCTTGAACAATCTATCAAGGCTGATATATCTAATTCTAGGATAACTAATTCCACAGTCCCCTTATCTAGGGATAGTCATTGGAAACCACCAACAGATCCTTTTGTCACCATTAATTTTGATGCTTCATTTAAGTTATTTTCTAAGGATTGTGGCTTAGGAATGATCATAAGGAATTTTGCAGGTACCTTCCAGGGAGCAAAGTGCATCTACAAAGAATGGAAACCCGAATGCGAGAGGAGGCGAATGCATAAATGCATTGGAGGCGGTTCGATGGGCAATGAGTCGACAGTTAGAGTATATCATTCTAGAAACAGATTCATCTAATGTTGCTGCTGCCATCAATGGAGATGATGCAAGAGTTTGCTGGGAAAACTTACCAATTATATCTGATGTTAAATTTTATCTTAATAATTTTAGCTCATGGAAAGTGAGGCATGTAATAAGATAGTGCAATCAGGTGGCTGATTCTTTAGCCAAATTCTCTAGAAAAAACAAGGTCAATAACTTATGGGAGGAGTCACCTCCAGTTTTTATCTGTAGTCAGTTAGAGGAAGATGTAAAGGATATTTCCCTTATCTTACCTCACTAATCAATAAAACTTCCTTTTGAATCAAAAAAAAAAAGGTAGTTAGACCCATGGACTTCAATACTCTAAATTATGGTCAAAAGAAACATGCCGAAAGAAATTAAAAGACAAATTTTTGCATAGAAATGGTAGTGAATTTCCAAGTGTTCATGCTTGGTTTTATTGATCCTAATCAACAAGATAGATTATTTTTGTTTTTATATGGTGGAGTTATCCTACGATGGAATACAAAACTTGCACTATCTAACTTGCTCCCAAACCGGCTTTGCCGCGGAGCATCAACCCGTCCCCTAGGTTACTAGGTAGGACCATCAGTTTTGGTTGTTGAAATTTAATTTTTCCCAACACCAACCCCTTAAAAGGGTGGTAGCTGAAGTATGAAGCTGCTAAAGTGACACCTCCTATTTATTAACTGAACATCCCATTCTCCAGACCAAATTTATTAGCCAAAACCCTCAAACCCTCTGCCTCTCCATACTCACTTCTCCCAGACAAACTTAACCATGGAAATTCCTAATAAACAGATAATATTCAGAGATTACATCGAGGGAAGTCCAAAGGAAACTGACATGATGTTAAATGTTGGAAAGATTAGTCTTAAAATCCCACCAAAATCATCATCATCATCTGGGGGAGCTGTTCTTGTTAAGAATCTATATCTATCTTGTGATCCTTACTTGAGAGGAAGAATGAGAAACTTCCATGAATCCTATATCCCACCCTTTTCACCTGGATCGGTTAGTCATTTCCATTTTTTATCGATTTGCATATTTCAAACTAGGGAGTGATTTTGTTTTTTTTTTCCTTTTTTTTTTTATGTTGTTCAAGGTTATTGTAGGATTTGGCGTATCGAAAGTTGTGGATTCTGATAATGAAAATTTCAAAATTGGGGATATTGTTACTGGAATTACTGGTTGGGAAGAGTACTCATTGATTCACAAGACGGAGTTACTGCGGAAAATTCAGTCGGATGATATCCCTCTTTCTTATCATCTTGGACTATTAGGTGTGCATTTTTCCCCAGTAAAGCTTTTAAAGGCGATGACATTGCTTATAATATTATCTATCCGTCTATCTGGCTGTTTTTTGTTTTTGCTGTAGGAATGCCCGGGTTTACGGCTTATGCTGGATTTTATGAGGTTTGCTGCCCTAAGAAGGGCGAATTTGTATTTGTTTCGGCAGCCTCTGGAGCTGTTGGTCAGCTTGTTGGGCAACTAGCAAAGTTACATGGTTGTTATGTTGTTGGTAGTGCTGGTACAAGTCAAAAGGTTTGAATTTGCTTGTGGTCTACTAACATTAGGATTGGGTGTTATTTTCATTCTTGAAGATGGTTTCTTTGCTGCTTACCATTATTCTTAAACTCTGTGAATCAGGTTGATCTGTTGAAGAACAAGTTTGGCTTTGATGACGCACTTAACTATAAAGAAGAACAGAACATAGATGCAGCGCTAAAAAGGTAAAGAATGTTTGCTTTTGGTATAGCTAAGTTTCTATATGAGAGAGCTTAGAGTTATAGGTGACAATCCTAAATGATGAATCTCAGTTATAAGTTTCCCAATTGTGCAATATATCTTTCTATATCTTGTTCATCATTCAATTTTAGCTTCATTAGCTAAGATTCTTTGAACAAAGGAAACTCAAGCAACATATGTTTTGTTTAGCGACGCAAGTGAATTAATTGCTTTTCTATACTGCCACTATGCTTATTGGAAGTTTCTTAGTGTTTTTGTGGCTCAATATGCTTGGTTGTTGTTCAAATAGGTGCTTCCCACAAGGAATTGATATCTACTTTGATAATGTTGGTGGTGAGATGCTTGATGCGGTGCTTCTGAACATGAGGACTCATGGTCGGATTGCCGTTTGTGGTATGGTATCTCTGCAGTCTCTTTCATACCCTGAAGGATTGAAAAATGTCTTCATGCTGATACCGAAACGTGTCAAAATGCAAGGGTTCATTCAAAGTGATTACCAACATCTGTTTCCTCAGTTCTTGGAGCATATTATAGGTAACTATAAACAAGGAAAGATCGTATACATTGAAGACATGAATGAAGGTCTTGAAAATGCTCCTTCTGCTCTTGTTGGTTTGTTTTCCGGCAAGAATGTTGGTAAGCAGGTAGTTCGGGTCGCTCACAGTTAGATATTTTCCGCACACCTTCAAAGACCCTCTGCTTTTATATTACTACACTTCAGTTATCATTACGTACAAGTTCTGGAGCAGACTGTTGAATTGCTCCAAAATAACAACTGATTTTAAATCAAATATATTTGATAATAATGTAGATTCGTAATTCATTTGTATCATGTTTTCTCAATTCATATGTAAGTATATTGATTGTATCACAACAAATGCCTTTCACTTCATCAGTTATCGGTGTTTTATTTTTCAGAGTTGAGAGCTACCTTCTCTGAGAACATTTGTTGGCTTTTAACCTTTTTAGGAATCTTTACAAGTTCTCATAGGTATATTATGGGTGACTTTGGAATGAGTCTCAACTTCTTTATCTAGTATTGGTTACAGATACATTGGATAACATGTATGAAAAACTAAGTTTTTGAGGGTGCAACTCAAATGCTTGTTTGATACTGTATTACTTTACTATGCACTGGACATATTCCACTCATACCCACCAGCCATGAAATTTAGTGGGAGAAAAGATGAAGAATATCAAGGCTTGCTATGTTGCTGCTGGAATAACTGGCTGGGAAGAGTACTCCCTGTTCTAGGACAGACAGAGGTTGAGAAAAATTCAGTCAGATGATATACCTCTTTCTTATCAGCTTGGTCTTTTGAGTATGTTCTTTATCAGAAGTTCCTCTATTTTTTTGGTGTCATGGGAATGCCTGGGTTCACGGCTTATGCTGGACTTTATGAGATATGTATCCCTATGAGGAAGGAGTATGTTTTCACCTCAGCTGCCTCTGCCCTCTGGAGCAACAAGCCAACTTGCCAGGCTAAATGGTTCGTATGCAGTTTGGCAGTGCTGGCACCAGTCAAAGGTATATATATGATCACTCGTGAAGATAGTTTCAATTTCCTTTGATTTCTTCAAGTTGTGTTTGTAGAGATAAAAAATTTCAACTAAGGTGGACCTGTTGAAGAAGAACAAGTCTGGTTTTGATGATTTCGAACCTGGAACTTGAAGAGAACAGAAATGTACTTCCAAAGAATAAATGTTTACAGATTATGGAAATTGGAACATATGTTTAACTTTCTGAAACGAAATACTGATTCATTTATTTATGCCAAAACTTGATAAACTTCACAGAAATGAAATGAAATGAAGAAGCACTTATTATATCATATGGCAAATCCAAATTTAGCCTTTACAATTTTATTTTCTTTAGTAATGTCAATGCTAAAGGAACCAGCTGATGAATGAATTTGCTCGACAACCAAATTCACTCATCCAACCTTCACTTCATCTGTGTACACCCTAGAAAATGATACAGTTTTTTTGTATTTACTTAATTTCCCTTCAAGGCAATTTGGTTATTAGAAAAGAAAAAAAGATTACAAGAGAAAAAGGTAATGGTAAACTAAGGACTTACACTGTAAGAATCGTATTACAAGAAAAAGAAAGATTGCAGGCCTATGCTTCAGAGAGATCAACATTTTCATCCACGGGAGCCACTGATTCGCGAGACACGTCTTGCATTTCATCTGAATCAGAAGGTTGAGATTCATGTTTTGCAGCAGCTTGTAAAACTCTGTCTTGTACGGCTGAAGATGAAGGTGAAGTCGGCAATCCAACCCGACTAGGCTCTAATTTCTTGGCAGCCCATGAAAAAGCATCTGTCCCCAGTGTAACAGGAACCAGCAACAATCTTAAGAGAAAAATGGTAACAGCAACAAAACCAGGATCAGTTGCAGAAAGCATCATCAGTTTGAATGCCCCATTAAAAGTATTTGGAGAGAAACAAAACAAACTAACAAACGAAAAATCAAGGAGGGTGTTTGATCTTCTCCTCACCCAGAACTAGAACTTGTTAAGCACTTAAAATGATCACTTATATACCTCAAGTCTTGTCTGAAATCTTCGGAGTTTTCGTACGAAGACACCCGTGAATAAATAGTCTGTTCAAAAATAAAACGAACTAATCAATACACTAGCGGGTAAAAGAGATTTACAAATATTACGAAGATGAGAACCTGTTGAGACCAATATCACCCTGAAGTATATCAAGAATAAAGTCAGATTGACAGTCCAATCCAAATCATTTAGCAGATAGGGAGGGGCGAAACTCATGGCAGTTTCATGACACAAAATCGAGAGCGAAAACTGAATTACCTTTGCAATAGCAACAACGCCTATAAGTTGCAGTGTCTTCTCCCATTCTGCAACCAACAAACCAGCTTAATAGAAGATAATGTTTCAAGAAGAATTAAAGTTAATTAATGAAAATTTTGAACCGCGGAAGAGATAAAGAATCCCAGAAGGATCATTAATCAACTCCAACTTCGTCAAGGTAAGTCTCAGGCAAAAGAACACATCAAAGAGATTATGGTCATCTTTCTTAAAGACCAGATCCTTTTCCTCAGTTGTTTTCCGTAACTATGATTTAAAGTCTAATGCTCACCCGACAACGCATAGATAGCTGCAGCCGTACCCTGTCAAAAACCAAAAACAAATAGTGGGATATGCATTTAAAATGTGATATACACTCCCGGAAGAAAAAGAACTCAGCAAAAAAAAAGCTTGTTACATTTTTGTATTTAAAAAGTATGACATGTATCAGTGACTGAATATCTAACAGTATCATAAAAGCTACAGAAGTCTTACCGCCGCATAGCTAAATGTTTTTAATGGAGTAGGTTTGATTTCCTCAAGGATTGCCTCAGCTTCCTGCATATCATCCGAAACTAAATGCGTCAACCATATTTCTTAGGGGTGAAACCACACCATTACCCAAGGTATACCATTGAGTCCAATTACAGAGAACAGTATGAATCATTTAATAGGAAAATAAGATACTTCTTGCAAGTTGCAACTCATGAATATGTATTCTTATTTCCACAAGATTACCTCATTAAGTATGGTAAGTGTTGTCTCAGGTTTGAGTTCTTTAATGCGTAGCCCATTTTTCACCCACGATCGAAACCCACCGTGAAGAAGGTATGGTCTCTGTAACAGTAAAGAGAAAAGTATATAATCACAGGTTTCTTAAATCTAAAAGGCCAAATGACCAATTCCAAAGTCCACCAACAGGTTTAAGATTTTTTTTATCACAAATGATGAAGCTTCGGGAACAAAAGAATGCATACCTTGACTCCAAGCTTCTTCAAGGATCTCGCAATGCTTTTGGAGCGAGTACCATCGGCATCCATTACTATAACCTTGGACCTGTCCTACATGTGACAGAAAAACATGATCCTGAGACATTATTTTGCAAAGTTAAATCTAGATATACATGACTTGAAAGTATCTGTCCGCATGTGAGAATAATTCTACTTACTCGAACAATTTTCAAGTTCCGAATGACAGCTGCAGTTAAGTCATCATCTAGGTCTTTCCCTCTCACGACTAGCTTCCTTACAGAACCATCAATCTGAGGATTTTTGTAACGCTCTAACAATTAAAACTAGACATAATGACAGTAGTATCTGGTGTTATTTATATCAGACCAAATTTCACTAAAAGAGATGCACAATGAAAACAAAACCAACCTCGGGTAGGGTAACACTTGCATATCTAAATCGAGCCCCTCGGCGAAGATCGGGAACACCATCTTTTTCCCTTGAAGCCTACAAATAACCATCAACAGAAACCAAACGGATTTATATGTTAGACCAATGACATGCCCCAAACATATATACAATAGCATTCTCAATGCAGAGACCCCAGCAGACATCATAAAAAGCAAGATAAAAGGGGACAAAATTTAATAAGGAAAGACAATGACAGAAAAAACATCAAGTAGTTGACGATTATGAATTTTTGACAGGTGTAAGGATTAAAATCACTACAAGAAAGAAGAGGCTAGTGAAATTTACAGTCTCTTGCCTCAGGCCTGACGTCTATAAGCACGACATCATCTTCCCTTGTTAGCAGCTCCAAAGTTGAGTTTGGAGACAAATCTCCAGAATAACCACCATATGTCAGTATCCGATAAGTAATCCTGCATGAGTCTGATCAACAATATATATTTGCAGAAAAAAAGATGGTGACTTGCATATGAAAAAAAAAAAAAACAAAAAAGACATGAATTTTTTTTTTTTTGGCACCCATACCCTAAAGTGGCCGAAGTGCCAAGCAAAAGGACAAATGGAATGATTGGATCATTGGGATCCAAGCCAAGGTATGCCACCAACCCCTCAATACCAAAGTAAACCTGCAGCCCACGATCCATAACCAGTAAGCTCACTCTGTGAAACATATATTGCAAGAATAGTACATTAGGATCCCCTGGACACCGGTACAGTTGAATTTTCTAAGAATTCCTTTGTGTGAGAAACTATCACCAGATGATGCTAAACAGGATAAAGGGATAACTTCAGGACCCAATTAAAGTATCCTGCTAATTTTGTTTTAGGGATGGATTACTCCAGACAGTAATTGGATACACTAAGTTTATAATTGAAATACCTGTTTGAAAGCAGCCTTAACAGGCGTCAGGAATCCTACAGCTTTAGTTTCAGTTTCGTTGAGTACATTCCGAGCCTCTGGAGGAAGTAACTCTTTTGCATAGCTATAAGAGTAAACGGCATAACTTGTACCACCTGCTAAAAGATCCTCTGCACCAACAATTGTCTTCCTTAAAACATTAAAAGCAACAGTACTTGCATTTCCTGTAGCTTCCTTGAAGTCACCGGAGAACCCTGTTGCTCCACTACCAGCTACTTTTTCTGCTCGATTAACAGAACTACCAATTGCCTCATTTATGCTCTTAGTGGTGTCTGTTAACGATGCAGTAATTGAATCTAATGTACTCTTTACAGCACTTTCTCCCTTACCAACTGAAGCATTTATGGATGCATTAACACTTGATACAAATTCCTCAATAGTGGATTTTAACTTAGTTATTGCGTCATCAACCATAACAAGAGGATTCTCTGAAACACCCATGGCATCATCCCAAGGCACCGGGGGTTGTGAAGCAGCACTTTTTGATAATTCATTTGTATCATAACTAAGCTGATCAGTAAGGGTTGACATACTTGCATCTTCAGCATAATTCAGTTCTCCTCCGCTACCAAGAGGAATGGATCCAACATCTGCTCCAACTGAATCATTCAAGTTATTTGAGAATTCTGGCTCCAAATTATAGGAAGAACTATTGGTTATGTCCGACGAGCCTGATACTTCAGGCCCTTCAACTACACTAGTATATATAAATTTTGTCGCCTGTGTTTTGAGTGAAACTTCACGAGCACTTATTGCACCAGGGACACCTAAAAAAACCCGTCCTTTCAAAATATATCTGATGTTTATATCCTTCCCAAAATAAGTAAGTGGTCTTGACCCAAAGCCAAAAAAGATCTGCATTAACCATACACAGTTTCTTTCACTCAGTTACCAGAAAAGAAAAAAAAAAAGGACTCAAACAAAAATACATGCATTTTGCATTATTTAGAAATCCAAATCCATTCATGGGGAAGTCTTAAATCAATAAGGCAGATCAAATGTAATGGGAAAACAGTTCACGGCCTAATAAACAGTAGCTCATCGTGACAGTGGAGTGTGGTTTCACTTGCTTGGGTGGCCTCATTTGCAGTCCAAGTAGCATGCTCATAATTAGCCTTTGTTCTATCCTTGAGCTCCTTTGAGGTATAAGATTTCGGTAAATTTGACTCTCAAGTCATGAATTCATCACTAAATGTTATGTTTTGTGTTTCGAGTGTTTTGGTTTTTTGTTCCAGTTATACTACTGATCAATCATACCATAAAAATCTCTGCGGATATTATCTTAGCGAACTAGAGAATGTACCACCCTTATTTACAGATTTATATTATATTAGAGGAAAATTGAAAGACATTAAAATGAAGTGAAGTGTTTAATTACCTGAGATTGGGAAGAACAAGATGATGGGTTAGACAAACAGATTGGCAACATTGTCAGAGAGCTAACTAAAATCAGCTATACAGCATAATCTGTAATCTTCTTGGAACAACGAAAACCCAGACAATTTAGACCGAAACTGAAACGAAAGTAGAGAGTGAGAGAGAGAGAATCGTGTGGCTCCTCTGCAAGTGTTAGTCCAATTAGATCTGCTCTGGTAATTTGGGTCCTCTTCTTCTTCTCGCCTCTCGTTTATATTTTTATTTTGGTTTTTTCTGTCTGTTGGAATCCTTTCTTTGTTTATTTTATCTGTTTCATATTCTGTGTGAGTGGGAGCATCATTCGGCTTCTTTTGTAAGGCTGGGTCTAACCATCTCCAAGATCCAAGATTTTGCCACGTAGAAGTGTCATTTTTAGTGCTACAGTTGTCATGATTCCGAGAGACTACTGCGTGTGGCTTGGATCCAAGATGGAAGTAATCCAAGCGCGCGGTTTGAAACTGCGTGTGGAAAAAGCAAGAAACGCGGTTTGAAAATGTGTACCAAATAGACCGTTGGATTCCTAGTCTTATTGGAGATCTAATGGTCGATAAATGATGCGTTGTTTCTAATTGCGTGCCACGCAGTTCCAAACCGCGTATGGACGTAGAATCTTAGATCCCCACTGCGGCTGGGCGTTGGCTTTTGGTGACGTAGATTCAGCAAGAAAGTTGAATCTTGCACCACGATTAGACTCAGCCTAAGGACAGCAAGGAGCATTTTGCTACGTGCCCAGGTCAATCTTCGCCTTCGGATGATTAAACAACTGGATGACTCACCTCTAGTATAACGTCAGTGCTTGGTTACCGTGTCCTCCCACGTTAAAAAAAAAAAGCCAGTTAGCCGAGGGTTGAACTCCCAAGTTATAAGTTAGAGGTTTAATTTCCGATGCTGGTTGATTTAAAAAAAAAAAGTTACTAATTTTCTTCTTTTTTTCATAAGAGAAGGGTTCACTATCATAAGATAGAAACTCAATCGATACAAGTAAGATATGTAGAACTGCCTCCAGCATCATGTGTAGATCTTTGGGAGCAATCCCGAGCAATATCATTTCCGTTAACACTTACAGACCGAAGAAAATTAAAGAACATCTTTAATTTTGGAGCTTTCCAGTTGAAATTATCTAGTTGTTAGAATGAGTATTTAAGCTAGCTAATTAATTGCCTTAGTGTTCTGATCATTAGTGATCTTGATCAGCTTTCCCAAGACAAAAGAAACTGTTTTAGAATTTCCATCCTTCATTTGATGATAACCCAGGTTGAATCTTCCTTGAACTTCTGATTTGTACTCATCCCCCGGAGTTGCATCATCTTTTGCTTGAAAGTCTATGTTTGCTCTTTGGTCCAGCTGACTGATAATTAAGCTCTTATCCTAGCTTTGTTGTCTACGAAGATGCAGTCTTTAATTTTTCTTGCTCCTACACAAATCCATGTATAAGACATGGCAATGAAAGCAAAGTTAGAGCTTCTCCAATGGTAAATGTGGATGTTTCATATGTGGCATCATTTTTAAGACAACCTTTGAATATAGAATCCTACATATTAGGAAAAATAAAGTTTTATCTCCAACCCATAAAGTTTTCTATTATTTTTTTACTAATTTGTAGGCATACAATTGGTTAAAATCCTTTTCATTTTTATTTTTCAATGATATTAATAAAAGTGTGACTAGGATGGGAAGACATCCTCTAAGTGAATGTCAAAACTAGAGGTTCACCTAGAGGATTCTAACTTTTTTTTGCCACATCAATCGGTTGGAGATGATTTTTTATAAATATGGTTGTGGATCCTATGTGGATTAGGAATTTTTCCTTCACACACATTCCATTGGAGAGGCTCTTAGTATAGAATGTGGTACTAGCATGTCCTTCCATGTTATGATAGCTCATGGAACTTATGTTGATAATTAATGATACCAAATTCCAGCCTATGTTCATTGGTAATTCTACGTTATCTTGATTAGATCTCTGGTAATACAGATTGTTCAGAATATGGCTTTGGTTGTGCATCACTCTATTAATTAAAAAAAATATTGTTTAGTAGCTATTTGCCCCTGATTAATTTATGTTAATAATTCAGTTAGCTTATTTAATTATGTTAGGTGTGAAATCACCGGAAAAAGATTGACCCAAAACCTATCGGAACTCTTCCAAATCCAGGAATTCTTATCTCTATTTTTATGGAATGAAAAGATGAGTTCAACACAACAATATGAGAAGTTAGTGCAAAACAGTCTAAGAAAATGCCAAGGTTTACAATCTGTGGATGCATGGTGAGTAACATCAACCCGTTGTGAACATTTTTTGGTACAAAAAAAACTGTTGATGAGTTTTTTATAATGCACATGTGAATAATCGTATCAGCCATTTATGAACATATTTTTTATACAAAAAAAAAATATTATTTTTGAGCCTTTACAATCTACACTCGGAGAGGATTGTCTCTGCCGACTATGATCAATCGACTATAAAAAATGGAGAAATATGAGAATTGTGTTTTGATGTTCTTCATGGATGAATAACTTCAAGAAAATCAAGAGCAACCATCTATCGTATAAGTGTTATATCGGTTGATTGTTTTTGCATACATGGAGGATTATATCCGCCGATTGTGATCAATCGGCCATAAAAACGAAGAACATATGCCAATTTTGGGTATGATTTTCAGAGATTTATATGACCTAGAATTGGTAGGTATACCTCATTTCACATGCCGACTGTAATCAATTGTCCATAAAAATGAAGAACATATGTTAATCCTAGGTATCATGTTCTTCGATAAGGAAATCCAAAAGAGAGGTCATGTGAACTATATCATTACATGTGTTTAAGCTTTATTTAGGATCCATGTTTAACCAATTCTCACTTCTTCTTTTTTAACCTATGAACTTTGCATAAATTCGAATAAGTGAAAACATCTAATTGTCGTTTTCTTACTTGTCATTTACGTTTTTTTGGGAACTTTTTGACTTTCTTTTGACATAACTTCTACATCGTTTGGGTTCAAGCAACCCAAAATTTAACTTGGGATGGAAAAAACATTATTGTTGTGTTTGATATGTTAGGATGGAAATAATAATCACTTACTTTATTTATTTTCAAAATATTAGTTTGTCTTTCATATATTTTATATTCAACTTGTTGATTTATTCCAAATCATAAACTAATTTATACATTTTGGAACAAATATATCTTTAAGCAAAATGAAAATAAATTTATTCAGTGAGAGAAAATATAATTTATTAGCCTTGTAAGTTCGCAAGCTCAAACACAAACAAAGTTACGGGAGAAAACAAAACTTGTTAGGTTCGCGAACTCAAATGCAAATAAGTCTATAAAATTCTTTATTTGTTAGGTTCACAAACTCACCATATTAGGTGTGCGAACTCACATTCTCTATATTTCTTAGGAGTTTTATCTTGGAATAGGTTCACGAACCGTATAGGTTCACGAACTCAAATACATTAAAATCTCGGGATAAGTTTTTTCTATAGGTTCACAAACTCACCGTAATATGTCAGCAAACTCAAAAGATAAAAGTTCTCGGATAAATTCTTTATAATAGGTTCGTGAACTCACCATAATAAGATGGTGAACTCAAATATCTTATTTTCCTTGAGTATTGAGTTCAATAAGCTTTAAGTTCACAAAATCAATTTTTAAGATTTGTGAAATCAGGTGAATAAAAATCATTGGTAGTAAATAAAACCTTACAAACTCAAGAATAAATTCGCAAACCTTAAAACCTTCAATAATACATGTGTTCTTCTCTCAAACTTAGTATCGATTTCTAGAAAAGCAAGTGCTTGGAAGTCGAAAAATCACTAGACTTAACAAGAAGCTAATTTGTGGTATGATTTTCTTTGAATTATAATCAATTGTAAAGTCCCCGACTTTTGCTACGATTAGTAGATAGACAGATGAAAACAAAATCAATAGGAAAATACCGGTTCTTCGTTATTTACCCTGATAAAGCTTTTTAAAATTGATGCTTCCGTGTGACCTTTAATTCTTCATACGCCTTGAGTAACTTGGAAAATCCTAAAACTATATACTACCTATATAGTCTTGCATACTTCTCGTCATGAGTTGTGAGGTTGGCAAATGCATCTATTAACTCTTGAATCAAACAACGAAGTTCTTCGGCGTATCTGAAAGCATTTAATAATTTCAGATGATAATGTGACTCGGCATTACGAAGTTCTTCAGCGTACTCTGGATCTGCCTTAGTAAGTTCTTCTAGATATCTCGAATAAATCTTTCGATGAACAGAAGACTTCCCTACTAGATTTATAAGTTTTTTTAGTTCCGGCCTTTATTTGAGCCTTGAATAATTTCTTTTCCTCCTCCCTTGGATATCTCGAACGAATCTTTCAATGAACAGAAGACTTCCATACTACTTTGTTTTACCTATTGGTTGAAAGATGAATTCAACACAAAAAGAAAAAAGAAAATGATTATTCTTACATGGGATGAAGATGTTATTGCAAAACAGTCTAAGAAAATGCCAAGGTTTACAATATACGGATGTGTGGTGGAGTTATATCAACCCATTGCAAATATTTCTTGGTACAAAAAAACTCTTGAAGAGTCTTATATAATACACATGTGAGGAATCGTATCCGCCGAATATGGACATATTTTTTATACAATTTTTTTTTGTTTTTGAGCCTTTACAATCAACACTAGTGGAGGATTGTCTCCTTCGATTGTGATCAATCGACTATAAAAATGAAGTACACATGAGGATTGTGTTTTGATGTTCTTCATGGATGAATAACTTCAAGAACATCGAGGACAATCGTCCATCGTATAAGTGTCATATCGGTCGATTGTTTTTGGATACGTGGAGAATTGTATCCGTCGATTGTGATAAATCGACCATAAAATGAAAAATATATGCTAATTATGGTATGATTTCGAAGATTTTTATGACCTGGAATCGGTAGGTATACCTCATTTCATCTGCGATTGTGATTAGTTTGCCATAAAAATGAAGAACATATGTTAATAGTATGTATGTTGTTCCTCGGTTGGGAAATTAAGAAGAAAAATCATACAAACTATATCATTACATAAGCTTAAGCTTTATTCAGGATCCGCATTTGAAAAATTCTCACTTTTTTTAATCAATGAACTTTGCATAAATTCTTTATAATCGTTTTCTTACTTGTCATTTATGGCTTTTGGTAACCTTTTGATTTTCTTTCCGTATAACTTCTATATCTATTGGGTTTAAAGAACCCAGATTTAAGTTGGGACGGAAAAAGCGGTATTGTTGTGTTTGTTATATTTAAGGATGAAAATTATTGTTAATTACTTTATTATTTTCCAAACATAAGTTTATTTTGAATATATCTTATACTAACTTGTTGATTTATTCTAAATTATCAAATTATTTTATAAATTTTGTAACAAATATGTCCTTCAGAAAAAATGAAAATCAATTTCTTAGGTGAGAGAAAATAAACCTATAGGAGAAAACAAAACTTGTTGTGTTCGCAAACTCAAACACAAATAAGTTTCTAGAGAATTGTTTATGTTAGAGCATTGCTCGGTTGAACCCACAAGTTTTGCTATCTCAAGCTTGTTGTCAATATTAGATGGTCAAAATTATATCTTGACTTCTAATCTATTAAGTCAAGTCTCAGATTAGGTTAGAATTGTTGTTGAGCATCAAAGATCACCCTTGAAGACTGAAGATTAACGAAGATGTTTGGAAAAATTCTTTGTCAGGTATGTAAATACTGGACCATTCTATTTTACTCATTATACCTGTTAGAGCACTGCTCGGTCAAACTCGCAAGCGTTGATATCTCAAGCTTGTTTGTCAAGTTTAGTTGTCAAAACTATAAGTCTTGATTTGTAGTCTACTTATAGTTATGTCTCGGATTAGGATATAATGTGTAGTTGAGCTTTAGACTTCACGGCGTTCATCGATTGAAGACGAAGAACTACTATGGGGAGCTTGTGGAACTGCATCAACAAAAGGTATGTGGAGACTTGAACTCATCTATCACTCAGAAGTCTATTTTTATTCTATCTCCTATTGAGACAAAAGTCGTATAGCTACATAGACTTTAATTATACACATTTGATATTTCGAGCTGAGTTTAACTCGCTTACATATTTCTCGAAATATGTGTTGGTAAGCTTTCGCTTTAACCAAGTTCATCTTTTATTCTTGACGAAAGTCAAAAGATGATCATGTGAAAATCGCTTTAGTAACATCTTATATGATTTGTGTGAGACAGTCATTTGATGTAGACTCGGAATGTTTCGTATTGATTATTTGATCACTTGAAAATTGCTTTGAAGCTAATAGTTTGTGTGAGACAGTTATTCTCGTCTTCTAAGAATGTTTCAATGATTGAAATGGGAGTTTAGAACAATTAACCATGATTGGATATTGCATAGTATGCGTACTTGTATGGTAAATATTGCAAGTATATTCCAAGTCCGGGAACTTAGTATGCATACCCATATGCGTACTAGTTAAGCAGTTGAAGTCCGGGAACTATAGTTTGCATACTCGTATGCGTAATGATTTCAACTAAGTTCAGTTGTGAACGACAGTATGCGTACACGTTTGCATACTGGAGACACAAACCAAGTCCGGCTACTTAAGAATGCGTACCCGTTTGCATACTTGAGTGGGTTAAGTTCTGAAATCGGTTGTTCATGAACTAATATATTTATAAAATAAGGAATTCAATCTTTTGCAAACCATGGCTCTAATGTTCATGAATTGATTCGAGTGAATCAAATCCGATTTTGCTTCAATTGTGTCTTGCATACTTCTATGAGAATATAACAATTGAACAACTCTATAACTAGTTTCATTTAAGTCAGTTGAACTAGTTGTGTTTAAGATGAACAAGTTTGATATGAAAGTGTTCATATGGCTAACTTCGGTTAACTATTGTTGAGCCAACTAAGTGTACACGTTTAGGTACGGTTACCCATATCTAAATGAAGGCACATTTCATTTGTGTGTAACAAGCTAAGTCAATCTAACGGTTGAAATATATTAGCTTGAATCTAATCAGGTTTTCATCTAACGGTGAATATTGAATGCTTTGTTACCAAGGTAACATTGATTGCAAACCCTGATTTGAAAACTATGTAAGGGAAAACTCTAGCAACCGGGAAACCTAATCCCTACACCTCTTGTGTGATACTAGTTGCGACTAAAGTCGATTCTCCTTTAACCTAGGTTTTTTCTAAGACCATTATAGGTTAACGACTTAAAGACTTCATTGGGATTCTGAAGCCAGATCCAACTATTTTCTCTGTAGTTGCGTGTTCTGATCTTGCTTTGTTCTATCGTATTGAGTACTATCTTCTCTAAGATTTGCTCGAGATTTAATCTCTGATAGGTAAGATAAAAAGTAGTCACAAACATCTTCGTATCATCGTTTGTGATTCCACAATATCTTGTTATGCTACCATACAGTTAAGATTATTATGAGGTGATTGATATTACTAGACTGTGCTTCGGGAATATAAGTCCGGTGTATCAATTGGTTCATGTTCACCTTGATTTATCAAAAGACGGAACAAAAACTCGTAGGTATTTCTGTGGGAGACAGATTTATCTATTCAATAGACTTTTCTGTATGAGACAGATTTTTTTATCAAGTCTTCGACTTTGGGTCGTAGCAACCCTTAGTTGTGGGTGAGATCAACTAAGGGAATCAAGTGCGTAGAGTCCTGCTGGGATACAAAGGCGTAAGGAACGCGACTGTACTTTAATTAGTGTGAGATTGGTTAGGGCTCAACTACATTCCAGTCTGAAGTTAACTTGTACTAGGCTAGAGTCTGTAGGGGCTTAATACAGTGTGGTCTTCAAATCTGGACTAGGTCCCGAGGTTTTTCTACATTTGTGGTTTCCTCGTTAACAAAACTTCTGGTGTCTGTGTTATTTCTTTTCCGCATTATATTTTCTATATAATTGAAATATAACAGGTTGTGCGTAGTTCAATCAATTAGATAATCCAACCTTTGATTGTTGATATAAATTAATTGACACTTGAACATTGGTCTTTGGTACCGTTCAAGTTGTTTCTCATAATAATCCGACTTACAGATTCTATCTGTTTGATTTGCTGATTATATTGAGAAACAAAGATATAACTCTTGGATGTATTTCCATTGATTGAGTCTGACTGTCGAGTTGATTCTCTTGGAATTATATTGGAGTTTGTCCATACAGATTGCCTAAACGAAATATTGGGTGTGGTTGTTAGACCCCCGCTTTTTCAATAACATTATTTTATTTGTTGAAACTATGTTGTATGACTTATAATAGAGCTACAAATAATAAGTTTCGAGTCAAGCTTGTCTTGTGAAAAATCTCGAAATATGATTTAGCAATTAGATGTTCAATGGTCCTTTAACAATATTAGTTCTATGAATTAATTTGTGGATCAATTGAAAATCACCCATGCAAATGATTCGTCACGTGGGAATGTTTCAAACATCATAAGAGAGAAATATAAACTTACTGATGTTTCTACTCAAGATAGGTTGGCGAACCAGTTCGCAAACCATATATATCTGAGTTACAAAAATAAAAGGAAGTTCACTCGGGTATAGTTCACGAACCTGGTTGGCAAATCGTGGTGAACTGAATTTTAAGTTGGATACAAACTGGCTAGCAGTTGGAGAACCCAGATAACGAACTGTGGTCAACTGAGTTCTGGAGTCTAGTAGGGTTGGCGAACTTGGTTCATGAACTGATACACCCTGACTTGCGAACAAGCCCAACAGTTCATGAACTGTTGTACTGACTCTCCTGACCTGTTTATCAGATGCTTAAAGACTTATTATTTTAATATGTTTAGCATTGCTAGATATCTCTTAAACACTTCTAAGACTTCATTGATCAATTTAACACTTATGTGTGTGTGTGTGTGTCATAATTTAATTCTTAGATGTTTTAATGAACATCATATAGCTTTTAGTTCTTTGGCTAACTTTCCAAACCGAAAAGTCATTATACACGGTTTTATAACCGAACTTATGTGTATACTCTTCTATTGTATTTTGAAGGCATACAAGTATTTGCTTGATTCCCAAGTTATCTTAGCTTGAATTCAAAGCTAACCCTGGTCTTTGAAAACCAGAAATAGAGAAGCTCTTTCAACTGGGAATTTCAATCTGTGACACTTTGTGTCCTAGTTGATTCTAGAGTCGTCCTCTATTGACCTAGGTTTCCTCGAAGAAACATAATTATATTTCCGACCGAAATACTTCGCATAAGGAATTTGTGAAGACAGGTCCGACTATCTTTACCTTGATAGCTCGTGTATTCTGATCTTGTTTTACTGTTATCGGGGTTCTCATAATCTTTTTTAAGAAAGATAAATAGAAATCGCAAAGTTCTCTTCGTATCAGACTTTATGATTCCTCAAGATAGATATCTAAAGGTTGATCTTAATTAATATTTCGACGATTGTTCTTGAGAGGTGGTAAAAGATCATGTTAGAGCACTGCTTGGTCGAACTCGCATGTGTTGCTATCTCAAGCATGTTTGTCAATGTTAGTGATCAAAACTATAAGTCTTGATTTCCAGTCTACTTATAGATGTCTCGGACTAGGACATAGATTGTGTAGTTAAGCCTTAGACTTCATGGCGTTCATCATTTGAAGACGAAGAACTACTAAGGAGAGCTTGTGGAACTTCATCGACAAAAGGTATGTGGAGACTGAAACTCATCTATCACTTGGAAAGTCTATTTCTATTATATCTCCTATATTGATACATAAGTCGTGTTACGATATAGTTTTCTATTATACACATTTGAGATTTCGAGCTGAGTTTAACTCGCTTACATATTTCTCGGAATATGTGTTGGCAAGATTTAACTTCGACCAAGTTCATCTTATCATGTGAAAATTTCCGATCAACATCTTACATGGTTTGCGTGATACAATCATTTGATGTAAACTTGGAATGTTTCGTTATGATTATTTCAATAACTTGAAAATTGATTTGATGCTAATAGTGTGTGAAAACGGCTATTGTCATCCTCTAAGAAAGTTTCAATGATTGAAATAAGAGTTTAGAACACTTAACCATTATTGGATATGTCATGTTGTGTATTCTTGCACATATGTAATCCATGTCTGGGAACCATAGTATGCGTACACGTACGCGTACCTGTTGGCTTGAGAAATCCGGGAACCTAAGTATGCGCACCTGTTCGCGTACTGGCGTATGATTCATGTCCGAATATTTCTGCTGGAATTGGAAGTTCGCGTACCCGTTTGCGTACTGGCAAAAACCAATTTTGGTCCGAGTATTTCAAGTATGCGTACCCGTTTGCATACTTGAAGGTTAAAGTTCTAAAATCGGTTATGTTCATGAACTTAAATATTTATAAAATAAGGAATGCAATCTTTGCAAACCGTGGCTATAATGTTCATGAATTGATTCGAGTGAATCAAACCGATTTTGCTTCAATTGTATTCTTGTATAATTCTATGAGAATATAGCAATTGAAAAACTCTTTAACTAGTTTCATTTGAGTCATTTGAACTAGTTATGGTTAGGATGAACAAGGTTGATATGAGGGTATTCATATGGCTAACTTAGGTTAACTATTATTGAACCAACATGGTGTACACGTTTAGGTACGGTTACATAAACCTAAATGAGGGTACATTTCATTTGTGTGTAAAAAGCTAAGTTCGATCTAACGGTTGAAAGATATTAGCTTGGTTGAATCAGGTTTTTCATCTAACGATGAATATTGAATGCTTTGTTACGAAGGTAACTTAGATTGCAAACCCTGATTTGAAAACTATATAAAGGAGAACTCTAGCAACTGGGAAATCTAATCCCCACACTTCTGTGTGTTACTAGTTGCATAACTAGAGTCGATTCTCCTTTAACCTTAGGTTTCTCTCGAGACCCTGTAGGTTAACGACTTGAAGACTTCATTGGGACTCTGAAGCCAGACCCAATTATTTTCTCTGTAGTTGCGTGTTCTGATCTTGCATCTTCTATCGTGTTGAGTACAATTGAAATAATTTACTCGAGACTAATATCTCCGATAGACAAGATAAAAGTAATCACAAACATCTTCGTCTCATCGTTTGTGATTCCACAATATCTTGTTTTGCTAGTCAATTAAGATTATTGTGAGGTGATTGATAATACTAGGATGTTCTTCGGGAATATAAGACCGGTTTATCAATTGGTTCTTGTTCTCCTTGATTTATCAAAAGACGGAACAAAACTCATAGGTATTTCTGCGGGAGACATATTTATCTATACCAGTAGACTTTTCTGTGTGAGACAAATTTGTTTATCAAGTCTTCGACTTTAGGTCGTAGCAACTCTTGGTTGTAGGTGAGATCAGCTAAGGGAATCAAGTGCGTAGTATCCTGCTGGGATCAGAGACGTAAGGAACGCAACTATACCTTGAATCAGTGTGAGATTGATTAGGGTTCAACTACATTCCAGACCAAAGTTTATTGGTAGTAGGCTAGTGCATGTAGCGGCTTAATACAATGTGGTGTTCAAAGCTGGACTAGGTCTCGGGGTTTTTCTGTATTTGCGGTTTCCTCGTTAACAAAATTCTGGTGTTTGTGTTATTTCTTTTCTACATTATATTTTGTTATATAATTGAAATATCACAGGTTGTCCGTTAAGATCAATCAATTAGATAATCCAACCTTTGGTTGTTGATTTAAATTGATTGACACTTGAACATTGGTCTTTGGTACCGTTCAAGTTGTTTCACATAATAATCAGGCTCGCGGATTTCTATCTGTTTGATTTGCTGATTACATTGTGAAACAGAGATATAAACTCTTATATATACTTTTCTCTAGATTGAGTCTAACTGTCTAGTTGATTCTCTAGAAATTATATTGGAGTAAGTCCTCTTGATGTGATTTTCAATTGAGTTGTAGTAATAGGTTCGTTGATACTTGTGAAAGCAATAGATTTTAGACTTAATAAAACTTAAAAAATAAAGAAAACTTAACTCAAAATTTGATTTTAAGATATTAGGAATAACCAAGACACTGATTCCACTATTACACATGAATAAATTATGGTAAATAAGCCAAAACTCTAATTATCTTTTAAGTCCCTTATTTCTTAATTCACATATAATCAGACAAATTCTCAAAAATTAATTGTATCCCCTAAACATAGATTATCTAAAAAAAGCATAACCTATCAAATTGAATCACAACTAATGAAGAAAATTTTGCAAACAATTAAAAACTCTGCAAAAGCAGTGATTGAGTGAATTATAAATTATAAATTAGAGAAAATAAATAATTACCAATTATTCATGCGTAAATAGCTTCCTCATTGCCTTGGTTGTGAGAGAATTAGCCGCTCATCATGTTGGAAACACGCTCAAAAATCATTATTATTGCTCAAAGGGTTTACAAATGATGAAAATGGGAGAAATATAATAAAAAACCGGGTTTGTAACAATTATAAGTGTTACAAACCGAGCTGTTACAAAGAACGATAAAAGCTTCCTGTCACTGTTATTGTATCTTTAAGATTGTCTCCTGAACTACGACCCTCGGCTGTGAGTCGTTATCACTGTAGCATGAACGACTGTTCTTAGGCGTCCAATGTTCTTCGTGTTCTTCAATGGCAGCAGCAGTAGCAGGTTTCTCTGGTGATCAATCTTTCGCCTCTGTGATGCTCTGTAATCTCCCAAACTCTCCGTCCTCCCTCTACTCGACCCCAACAAACTATTTATACACCTTTGGACCAAGAATAACTCCTCATCAATCCAAAAATTTTTCCCATTACTCGGCAGTCAATGAAAATATTCTCGGGATATAATCTTTCCATTTCCTTCTCCTGCACGCGTTTCACAGCTGGTAAATCTCCTTATTTATCTTTGTCACCTTCCAAATGGTTGTTAGAGTCATCCTAGCATGAGCAAACTCGGTCCAACTCATGCAAATCCCGTGAATATCTCCATCCATGACGTGCTCCCTGTCTTCTTCAACACGAGTTAACTAGCCAAATTCAATCGATCCAGAGACCCATACCAAGCCTATTAGGCTAATTCAAGTCTTCCCGTGCAATTACAGCTATTGAGTCTCCCTAAAACACGCCCAAAACTCGAACCAAGAATCTGCCATAGCCTGTGAGCTTTTCCCGCCAAAACTGGATTTTTGAAATGGTAGGGATGACCTTCCCCTAACAGAGACGGGGGTGCGAATAGCGGTTGCCTTGAGGGGTGCCTGGGGGTGCCCCTATCCAAAATGAGGGTGCTTTTAGTACTTTTCTCCAGGGGGTCCAAATAGCACTTTTTGAGCAACTTTTTCCACACAAGTGTATTTCTCCAAAAACACCTACACAAACATAAAAATACCATAATAAGTATAAAATCAAGCACTAACAATAGAGAAACTGAGACAATTCAGACACAAAAATGTGTCTATCAAATACCCCCAAACTTATGATTTGCTAGTCCTCGAGCAAATCTAATCTAGAAAATAAAAAGACTACACTTAGCACGTGCAACAAGCCGTTAAACCGCTAGGTGGCCCTAGCGGCGGAGTGTTGTCTCCGGAGGGTTTACCAGAGGTGTACCCACAAAACCTTTACTCCAAACCCTAGCTATCTACGCACAACCTTGGACGGAACTAAAGAATCTCTTTGGTTGGCATACTCTCATTGGATACAGGAGGAAGTACCCTGATGCAAAATTCCAATTGTTGTACACGAGTTTGCACTCAAGCATACTAAAATTCATATAAAGTGACAGAGCTCTACTCAGATAGTTTCTAGACATCATAAATCGGAGTCAACCAATCACATGGATAGATTAAGAAGATGGATGTAGAGAAAAATGTAGATGATGTTGACTAAGGTGAACCTATCCTAATGGACCGAGATACAGGTCTGACTAATATCAACACACTGGCATATACAAGGGAACCAGTGGTCCATAATCCTAACTCTAGGTCAACTCAGCTGGCATATACAAGGGTACCAGTGGTCGACTTTATTGTATTTATTCCGGTTGGTCTGGTGGTCTGGTCTCTTTTTTTTTTTATCTCAGTCACTCTATTTCACCCTAGCAAAGGTAAAAAGAAAAAGAAAAAGTGATCAGGATTCTTTCGATGTTTCCATCACGATATATGGCGAAACTACCATGTTTTTTTCTTTAATTCTAACACCTGAGCTCTGTGCTTTTATGAATAGACTCTTTAGATGTTTCCATATATTCAGATTGGTTCCTCAACTCCTACAACCAAGATGCTTCCATCCACTTAGATTGGTAAGTGCCATCCTTAATAAACATAAATTTCTAGGCTCAGGAGTTTATTTATTCTAACACAAAGGTAATAAAAAGTTTCTACCCCACCCCCAAACTTAAATCTAACATTGTCCTCAATGTTTCTAATGAAAGAGCAATACCAAAAAGTAAAGTAACATGAGGAATCAGTAAAGAGAGAAGTCGGAAAGATAGTACCTGGATGAAGAGAGAAATCAAAAACTAATATACAACATACAATCGCCTCGATGGTCAATCAAGGGTAAACAGGGTCCTCCAGAGGGACCTCCTCAACATCACCTGTAGGAAAGGGCTCTAAAAAGGGTTTCAATCTCTGACCGTTGACCTTCGAAGAACTACTACCATCCATCAGGTGTCTCGATATCAACGACTCCATGAGGAAAGACAAGTCACGAACAATAAAAGGACCCGTCCACCGAGAACGTAACTTCCCAGGGAAAAGATGCAAGCGGGTATCATACAGAAGAACTTTTTGACCTGGAGAAAATGACTTCCTTCAAATATTTCTATCATACACAAGTTTCATTTTGTTCTTATACTCCTTAGCACTATCGTAAGCATCTATACGAATCTCTTCCAACTCATTGAGTTGGATTTTCCTATGGGCTCCTGCCTTGTCAAGTGAAAAATTTAGCTGCTTAACAGCCCAATAAGCTCTATGTTCTAACTCAACAGGTAAATGACATGCCTTTCCATACACAAGCCGATAAGGCGACATTCCAATGGGGGTCTTAAACGCAGTACGGTAAGCCCATAAGGCATCAATAAGCCTAGACGACCTGTCTTTCCGATTAGGATTAACTGTTTTCTATAATATACGTTTTATCTCCCTATTGGAAACCTCTACTTGACCACTAGTTTGTGGATGATACGGGGTAACTACCTTATGTGTAATACCATATTTCTTCATCAAAAGCCTAAAAGGTCCATTACAAAAGTGTGACCCTCCATCACTAATTATAGCTCGCGGTGTACCAAAACATGTAAGTATATTATTTTTCAAGAACTCAATCACAACCCTATGGTCATTGGTCTTACACGCAACCGCCTCAATCCACTTAGAGACATAGTCTACAGCTACAAGGATGTATAAATTACCAAAAGAATTAGGAAACGGACCCATAAAGTCAATACCCCACACATCAAAGACCTCAACAACTAAAATAGGGTTCAAGGGCATCATGTTCCTACGGGAAATGGTTCCTAATTTCTGGCAACGTTCACAAGTAACACGAAGAATCGTGGGAGTCTTTAAACAACGAAGGCCAATAAAATCCACACCGCAATATCTTAGCGGCGGTCTTCTTAGCACTAAAGTGACCCCCACAAGCATGATCATGAGAAAACGAAATAATACTTGGATCGGTCACTCTCGGGTATACATCTCCTAATAATGCAGTGCGGACAATACTTAAACAAATAAGGATCATCCCAAAAGAAGTGCTTAACCTCGGCTAAAAACCTAGAACGATCTTGTTTACCCCAATGTTGGAGCATTCGACCAGTAACAAGATAATTAACTATATTTGCATACCAAGGTGATTGGGAAACAAAGAACAATTGTTCATCAGGAAAGTTATCCCTAATAGGAGGAGAATCATTAGGGGAACTAACAACTAGCCTAGACAAGTGGTCTGCTACTACATTTTCTGCACCCTTTTTGTCTCTAATGTCTGGACAAAATTCTTGTAATAAAAGGATCCATCTAATCAATCTAGGTTTGGTATCCTTCTTAGACAAAAGGTATTTCAAAACAGCATGATCAGTATGAATTACGATCTTAGAACCTAAGAGATAGGGTCTAAACTTGTCTAAGGCAAACACAATGGCCAACAGTTCCTTCTCTGCAGTGGTATAGTTCAACTGGGCATCATTCAAAGTTTTGCTAGCATGGTAAATCACATGAAGTAATTTGTTTTCTCGCTGACCTAGCACAACACCAATAACATAATCTGAAGCATCGCACATGATCTCAAAGGGTAGGTTCCAGTTAGGTGCCTGGACTATGGAGGCGGTAGTGAGTAAAGTCTTAAGCTTCTCAAAAGCCTCTAAGCAAGAATCATCAAAGACAAACTTAACATCTTTTGCAAAGCAAATTGCAAAGAGGTCTAGAAATCAAGCTAAAATCCTTAATGAATCAACGATAAAAACCTGCATGCCCTAAGAATGACCTAATATCTCTTACGGTTTTTGGGACCTGTAAAGTCTTGATAAGGTCAACTTTGGCTTTATATACCTCTATACCCTTAGAGGATACGATATGTCCTAAAACAATTCCTGATCGAACCATGAAATGACATTTCTCCCAATTAAGCACTAGATTCTTTTCCTTACACCTAGTCAACACTAATGACAAATGATGCAAGCACTCATCGAAAGATGAACCAAACACTGAAAAATCATCCATAAAGACCTCTAAGAACCGTTCTACCATATCGTAAAATATGCTCATCATGCAACGCGAAAAAGTCGCAGGGCGTTACATAGCCCGAAAGGCATGCGTCTATACGCAAAGGTACCAAAGGGACAGGTAAAAGTGGTTTTCTCTGGTCTTCTAGGGAAATAACGATCCGATTATAGCCGAGTAGCCATCTAAAAAGCGAGAATGACTATGTCCAACTAATCTCTCTAGCATCCGGTCGATGAAGGGAAGGGGAAAGTGGTCCTTCCTAGTTACCTTGTTCAATTTCCTATAGTCAATACAAACACGCCAACCCGTGGTCACTCGGGTTGGGATTAACTCATTATTATCATTCGGACTACGATAATACCGGATTTCTTGGGAACAACTCGAACGGGGCTGACCCACTTCACCGTCTCGAAATGGGGTAGATAATGCCCGCATCTAATAGCTTAAGAACCTCGGTTCGAACTACTTCTTTCATATTAGGGTTTAGTCTTCGTTGCATCTCCCTAGAAGGTTTGGTATCTTCCTCTAAATAGATCTGATGCATACAAACAGTAGGACTTATACCCTTAATGTCTGCTATGGCCACCCTAAAGCTTCATTGTTTTTTTGAAGGACGGTCACTAGCCTACTTTCCTGATCACTATCCAAGTCGGAAGCAACAATCACAGGTAAAGTCTCAGACGGGCCTAAAAACACATACTTCAGGGTATCTGGCAATGGCTTTAGGTCCAACTTAGGAGGCTCTTCTAACGAAGGAACTAGGGTAGACTTAGAAACGGGTAGAGGTTCGAACTTACGTTTCCAGCCATTACTAGTGTCTATCAAAGGGGTTGAATCTAACAAATCATTCACCTCATTAATCACATCATCATCATCATCAAAATCAATCCCAAAGTGAGCTAGGCATTTCTCTAATGGATCTACTAACAAAGTGTTTGGTAATGACTCCTCGACTAATGTTCCTATCATGTTTACCTCTTCTATGCTCGAGTCATCTAGTTCAGAGGGTAGCTTACTAATATGAAAGACGTTCAGCTCAATAGTCATATTACCAAAAGAAAAATTCATAATACCATTCGACGAGTTAATGATCGCATTGGATGTAGCTAAAAACGGGCGACCTAAAATTACCTAGTATCTGGTTCTCTGGGTCAGGGACAGGTTGGGTATCTAGGATAACAAAATCCACCGGATAAATAAACTTGTCGACCTATATGAGAATATCCTCGATCACACATCGAGGAATTTTAACGGACCTATCAGCTAACTAGAGTGTCATTTGGGTAAGTTTCATCTCACCAAGTCCTAACTTAAGGTACACATGGTATGAGAGTAAGTTCACACTGGCTCCTAAGTCAAGCAACGCTTTCTCAACACTGTTTTTACCTATTGTGCAAGAAATGGTAGGGGACCCTGGATCTTTATACTTAGGAGTAGTGGTATTCTGAATAATGGAACTCACGTGACTAGCTAGAAAGGCTTTCTTCCTCGGACACTAAGCTTTCGCTTTCGCATACACATATCCTTAAGGAACTTGGCATAAGCGGGAATCTGCTTAATTGCATCTAATAATGGAAGGTTGATAGTTACCTGCTTAAAAACCTCCAATATATCATTAAAGTTGGACTCCCTCTTAGTTGGAACTAACAGCTGGGGGAATGGGCTCTGGGAACAAAGCTGGGCTCAACATGACCCTCATTGGTCTCTTTAGAGACTCTATCAATCTCCTCATTTTCTGGCTCAGAAGGGTGAACTACAGCATGTTCACTTTCAGGCATGGCGACCTTATTGTCAACTTTCTTTCCACTCCTAAGGGTTGTAATAGAATTCACATGATTGTACGATTTCTCTCCTTTAGGGTTAGGATCAATATGACTAGGGAACCTTCCATCTTCTCTCTCACTAAGGAACTTAGATATTTGGCCGACTTGAAGTTCTAATTTAGCAAGAGACTGGGAATTATTCTTAAAATTCTCGCTTGGTTTCCTCTTGAAAATTACCCGGCTCTTTACTAACATTTCTGGCTTTGTGATAGCATATCCTGGCTCTTTCTTAATATACTAAGAGATTCCTCTAAGCTAGTTATTCTATTCTCAGATGGGTTCTGGGCCTGACCTGAAGAGTTCTTAGTGTAACCAAAACCTGGGGGAGGCTAAGAATTACTAGACTGGCCTTGATTCTGGCCCTTAGACCAAGAGAAATTAGGATGGTTCCTCCAACCAGGATTGTAGGTCTCTGAGTATGGGTCAAACTTCTGACGGTTATCAAACCTAGCATTGTTATAGACAGCATGAGCTTGCTCTTCACTAACCTGACCTTCCCAAAATGAGTTATCGGGCTCTATTCCACAAATAAAGACTTGAGAGGTTCTATTAGGTTCAACAAGGGACCTATTTTTAGACTGACCCATTTCCAAAGCTTCTAACCTTCTAGACAAAGCAGCAAACTTAGCATCTAACGCAAAACTCGTATCTACCATATTGGTGTTATTTCTATTAACCAAGAGTCTTTTAGGGGGTTCAACGCAAGACTCCCACTGTTGGGATTTCTCAGCAACAACTCCTAAGAAGGTAAAGGCATCCTCAACACTTTTACTAGTGAACTCACCAAATAAGCACATAGACTCGACCATGGCTTTGGTCGAATAGTCTAAACCATCATAAATAATCTCTACGAGTTTCATCTTATCAAATCCATGGTGAGGACACTGGGATAGGAGATCATTGAACCTCTCTAAAAACCTATAAAGAGACTCTCCCTCTTGTTGCACACTAGCACTAATTTTACGCCTAACAAGTGCTTTATGCTTAGGGTAGAATTTCATATAGAAAGCAGCAATAAGTTCCTGCCATGTTTCAATGGATTCAGATGGTAGGTTGTTAAGCCATGTCTTGGCTTTATCTTTCAAGGAAAAGGGGAACATCTTAAGTTTCAAAACTTCATCGGTAAGGTCTTTTATTCTAACTGTCCCACAAATTTCCTCAAAGTCCCTAATATGAAAATAAGGGTTCTCGTCATCTTTTCCTAAGAATATAGGGATCATCTGAAGAATACTAGGTTTTATCTCGAAATTAGCCGTATTGGCTGGCAATTTAATGCACGATGCTCGGTTGGTCCTAGTTGGGAACATGTAATCTTTCAAAGTTTCCATCGCTGGCACAGCTGAAGTACTAGGGGTACTTTCCTCACGAAGAGACAGATTCTCAAAACTGAAGTTTCCAAAAACGGGGCTCTCAAAAGAAGAGTCTTCGAGCTCCCCGCCTTCATAAGAAGAACTACTAGGTTTGTCACTAATCAAACGACCTAGAGTGTTTCTTTTCCAAGCCCGTTCTCTAATGACCTCGGGCATACATTAGAAAAAACAAATAAAAGAAAAAAAATCCTAAAGGAAGGGAGGTTCTAAGCAAACACAAAGCAGGCTGACTCCACCAAAGCAAACCTAGAGATTTCTAGCAAACAAAAAGCATGATGGCTCCACTTAGATTGTTTCTAGACCAGCTTCTAATCCTTCGAAAGGGAATTCGTTACAATTTAAGCAAACCCCTCTGGAATCAATCCGAGTTTAAGTAAGTTGAATAGAGGCGAGGGAAGCTGCGTGGAGCTTTGATACCCAAGGCCTCAACGCATTACAAGGCGGCGCAGTCACGCATTAAACTCACAGAAACCATCATGAACTTCGAAGTATGCTTAAAAGAGTAACCAATATTTTTCGAGCGACTTTCCTATTAAGCTCGTTACCCTATCGGTCTCGTTCTATTCCAAATTTTAAAGCTTAGGTTCGCGTTAAGTATCGTTTTCCTAAGGCGGGCAAGAAGAGAACGGTGATGAAATCCGAACCCTTATCTTGTATGGCAAGTCCTTTCCCCTTACTAGGAAATTAAAGCGGCCGTTTTCAATTCCTCAGCATATATGCAAACGAAGGAATACGAGAACTCGGCGACGGGGATTCGCGAGTGTTTCGACAAACTTACCTCCCGTTCCAGACGGGGGATGAACCGTTGTAGTCGACCCGGGCCACGACTCCTATGTCATGTACGAACCCAAGGGGTCGAGGCGATATCGTAATCGCCGTCCTTCTCTGCACACAGTTTATATTTAAACTACCATTCCGTAGGATTTTTTTTTCCTCTCTTTTTAAAAAAAAAATAAAAAAAAATCTTCTTCTTTCGCTCCTTTCGCTTTACCTTTTACTCCAAGTCTTTAAGTATTCACCAAAATCTTTGGAAAAATTTTCTTTCGCTCCAAATTCCAAATTCTGTAAGGAAAAGACAAAAACCCAAAAACGTAAAGAAGAACAAAAAAAAGAAAAACCTAAAAAAAGAAGAAAAAAAATCTAAAAACTCTAGCCTAAAGACAAGTCCGCGTCGGCGGCACCAAAAATTGATGTGATTTTCAATTGAGTTGTAGTAATAGGTTCGTTGATACTTGTGAAAGCAATAGATTTTAGACTTAATAAAACTTAAAAATAAAGAAAACTTAACTCAAAATTTGATTTCAAGATATTAGGAATAACCAAGACACTGATTCCACTATTACACATGAATAAATTATGGTAAATAAGCCAAAACTCTAATTATCTTTTAAGTCCCTTATTTCTTAATTCACATATAATCAGACAAATTCTCAAAAATTAATTGTATCCCCTAAGCATAGATTATCTAAACAAAGCATAACCTATCTAATTGAATCACAACTAATGAAGAAAATTTTGCAAACAATTAAAAACTCGCAAAAGCAAAGTGATTGAGTGAATTATAAATTATAAATTAGAGAAAATAAATAATTACCAATTATTCATGCGTAAATAGCTTTCTCATTGCCTTGGTTGTGAGAGAATTAGCCGCTCATCATGTTGGAAACACGCTCAAAAATCATTATTATTGCTCAAAGGGTTTACAAATGATGAAAATGGGAGAAATATAATAAAAACCGGGTTTGTAACAGTTATAAGTGTTACAAACCGAGTCATTAAAAGAACGATAAAAGCTTCATGTCATTATTCTTTTTTTTTTAAGACTGTCTCCTGAACTACGACCCTCGGCTGTGAGTCGTTATCACTGTAGCATGAACGACTGTTCTTAGGCGTCCAATGTTCTTCGTGTTCTTCAATGGCAGCAGCAGCAGCAAGTTTCTCTGGTGATCAATCTTTCGCCTCTGTGATGCTCTGTAATCTCCCAAACTCTCCGTCCTCACTCTATTCGACCCCAGCAAACTATTTATACACCTTTGGACCAAGAATAACTCCTCATCAATCCAAAAAATCTTCCCATTACTCGGCAGTCAATGAAAATATTCTCGGGATATAATCTTTCCATTTCCTTCTCCTGCACGCGTTTCACAGCTGGTAAATCTCCTTATTTATCTCTGTCACCTTCCAAATGGTTGTTAGAGTCATCCTAGCATGAGCAAACTCGGTCCAGCTCATGCAAATCCCGTGAATATCTCCATCCATGACGTGCTCCCTGTCTTCTTCAACACGAGTTAACTAGCCAAATTCAATCGATCCAGAGACCCATACCAAGCCTGTTAGGCTAATTCAAGTCTTCCCGTGCAATTACAGCTATTGAGTCTCCCTAAAACACGCCCAAAACTAGAACCAAGAATCTGCCATAGCCTGTGAGCTTTTCCCGCCAAAACTGGATTTTTGAAATGGTAGGGATGACCTCCCCCTAACAGAGACGGGGGTGCGAATAGCGGTTGCCTTGAGGGGTGCCTTGGGGTGCCCTTATCCAAAATGAGGGTGCTTTTAGTACTTTTCTCCAGGGGTCCAAATAGCACTTTTTGAGCAACTTTTTCCACACAAGTTTATTTCTCCAAAAACACCTACACAAACATAAAAACACCATAATAAGTATAAAATCAAGCACTAACAATAGAGACACTGAGGATAATTCAGACACAAAAATGTGTCTATCACCTCTCAGATTGCCAAATGAATTGTTGGGTGTGGTTGTTGTACCCCCGCATTTTCAATTGGTGTCAGAACAGGCAAACACATTAAAGACCTTATAAGTCTGTGTTTGTAGCGATCTGGTATAGACAGAAGTGCTATCTCTATAAATGTACCACAAGTCTTCGATGGATCAAATTACTTATGGTGGAAAAGTGTTATACGTTCCTTTCTTCAAGCGCGTGATTTTCAATCACGGGTTTATGTAGTTAATGGATATGGTGCTCCCGTTGTTGCAGTAGGAGATGCGACCGTTCCGTAGGATATTGGTGCATATGACCCTGCTGAGATTCTTGTTGCAAAGCAAAATTCCGATGGTTTGAAAGCCATCATTCATGCCATTACCCCATATCTTCAGCACCATGTGACTACGTGCACTCGGTCTAAAGATGCTTGGGATATCTTAGAAACCGTATTTGAAGGTAATACTAGTGAAAAGGAAGCCAGGATTCAAAATCTAAATTTCGATTGGGAAAACCTTCGTATGGCAGATGAAGATTCATTTGATGAGTTTAATCACAAAGTGTCTCGAAATTGTTAATGCATCCTTTGCATTGGGTAAGACTATTCCTGAAAAGGACATTGTGATGAAAATTATCAGATCGCTGCCATCTAGATACGATTCTAAGAAGCATGCCATCGTTGAGGGAAATAACCTTGATGCTCTCTCCAGAAATACGCTGGTTGGGAAGTTAAAGATCTTTGATCATGAGCATACATCCAAATTTGGAAAGGATGTTGCTTTCAAAGCACAAAAGAACACTAAATTACTTGACAAATGTAAAAATGTTTGCATCTCTGAAGATGATCTTTCTGAGACTAATTCATCAGATGAAGATCTTGACAAGTCAGTTTCTTTGATCACAAGACAGTTTAGAGACCTTCTATTGAAGAGAAGTAAACGATTCTCCAGAGATAAACCTAGGTCATCAGTTAAACCTCACAATCGTGTTCCTCCTAAAAATAGGGATATTGATGAGACTGATGATGAGGATATGCTTCGGCGCTTTAAGTGTAAAGGTTTTGGTCATTTTGCAAATGAGTGTCCCAACCGCAGAAAATACACTGGGAACAAAGGTTTTGCTGCAACTCTTGATGAAATGTCTAATCACTATGATTCTAATGAAGACGAAAAATCAAGTATTGCACTTCTTTGTGAAAATATTGATTTTGATAATTGTAGCAATATATACATCAATCTTGATATTCTTTCAGAAGAGAACTCAACCAATCTGGAAGAAAAAATTGACCTTTCCATTGGAAACTCTCTGTCTAATTTTTCAGGTTCCACTATGTGTCTAGCAACTTGCACATCTCGGGCGTCTGAATTATACTCTAGGTTGACATGCTCATATTGTTCACTCAAAGGTCATGAACTTTCAAAGTTTTTCAAGTACAAACACAATATGAGGTACGTCAACAAACTTCAACGAAGATCAAATCGGTTAGCAAACAAGCTTAAACTTGTTCAAAAAACCGTTGAGGGTTGTAAGATTTTATCTTCTTCGAAGAAGTTAGTTTCCAAGGATAAGATAAGACCACTAGAGAAGAAAGAATGGTTTAAACATTTTGAGAGACGTGGTTCAATGAATTCCTTTCAAAAAGGTTATGGTGGACAGATTGTTGTTCACCGCAGCACAATTTGATTGTGTTGTTTGGTGCATCTTGTCTCATGTGCCTGATCAAAAGAGACAAGATTATGCACACCTCAGGCTTTAGGAAAAGAGATTTTCTTTTTTTGTAATTCCTTTCTTAGCTTTGCTGTATTTTGCAAGTTTTGGAATTTTTTCATTCTAATTGATATTGGAAAGGACTTCCCTAGTCAATCAATAAAAGAGGGTTATTATCGACAATTCCTCTTCTTAGGGTTGTGAGTTGTGCGTGCACGAACCTGTGTTTAAAGGTTTCGTAACCCTACATTCTTTTTTCCTTCTCTGAAACTCTTTTTATCTTAAGACTGCTTGTTGAGTTTAAATTGTGAATTCCTCTCACAAACCCGTACGCGTATGGATACTCCAAGCATTATGTCTTTTGATGGAAAAGTTGTTAATATGATTGTTAAGCCACCAATCATGAAGGAAAAAGAAAGGTCTCTGTTACCTCCAACTTTGAAAAGAAAAAGAAGGAATGTGAGGAAGCCAAGAGATGTTCATTCAAACTCTCAGAAGTTTTCTGGTGTTCTTGAAGAGTTGAAGGAAACAAGGAAGGAGATTCAACAAATAAAGGCTTTTGTTATGAGAACTCTTGAAATTCAGAAGGCCATGGTTCGACATCATCAGCCTAGAAGGTTTGTTGGAATTGACTCCTTTCTTCACGCATCATATGTTCCCATGGCGGTTGACGACAAGGAGTTCGGGGACGATAACGAATTTTTCATAGGTCTCAATTTCTAGGAAAACTTCTTATGAGAATTTTATTCTTATTTTTTTTTTAAGAAGGATAACTAGGGTTTGGAATAGCCATTATTGTGAGTACACATAGCTATGTCCAACGATTTCATCTTCATGTTTTTAGATTTATTTATTTAAATTCCAAGTTATTTGGAAGATGATTTTTGCCGTATTAATCTTTATGGTTTTATATATTGCAAATTGTTATGGGATATGTTGTTTACGTCCGTGAACCTGTGACTGTCCCATACTTGTTCAAAAGTTATCTCTATTATGTCGATATGAATGTATTGATAAAAGATATAGAGGTAGGATCCATGGACACTCTTAGATGGACAAGGTCAGACAAGATTTGTGCCATTTTTTCCACAAAACCCAAACGACAATGAATTTAAGTGTAATATTTTGATGATATGTTCCTATTATAAGAATCTACATTCCTAGAAAAAGTGAACGCAATTCGAGATATCAAACATCACCATCTACCAATCTTAATTTCAACCATTAGATTTGAACGACTGATATTCAAAGGGATAGATGGTCTTTTTATACATCTCAAATTGTGTTCATTTTTTTGTAGGAATGTAGAGTCTACAAGAGGAACATATCATCAAAATATTACACTTAAATTCTTTGTCGTTTGGGTTTTGCAGAAAAATGACACAAATCTTGTCTGACCTTGTCCATCTAAGAGTGTCCATAGATCCTCCCTCAAAGATATAATGAACTTTTGAATACAAAAGTTAAAGCCTTTTATGTCATTTTTGATGAAAGAAAGGATAAAACTTTTGTTTTACAAAGATTAAATCTATTACATGTCATTATGCAAATAGTGATGAAAATAGAATGAGTCTTTGTTTATTCTGCAGTATTGGTCTTTCCCTGATCCACAATTTTGTGCATATACTGTGTTGCTCCGTAAGTTATCTTATGTTGAGCATGGCCAATTGAATTGATCATTTTGTGTCTAATTCAATTGTGATCTTTGGATACAAATTCATGTTCTCATGTGATTTGATTATGTCCAAAGAAATCCTTCTTTTCGTGTAAAAGTAAGGTCGCTCTTGTTGTTCTTTCAGGAATGACATTTTATGGGGGAGAGTTCTTTTTGAACTTGTGCTTAATTGCCAAATCTTTGTGGGGAGTGCGGATGTGGAATATTGTAGGGGTTATCTTGTATCTTTATAAACTCCTTGATGAATGCATTTAGCTTCGGCTATATGATTGCATCTAAATAAGTTGGTATGTTATTCTCTTTTGGTCATGAAGTATCTCTATGAAAATTTCATGAGGATCACAATAATTTCCGTATCTTTGCCAATTTATATTGACAAAAGGGGGAGAATTGATGTGTAGTTTCATACTACAAATACATATGGTCTACGGATCATTATGTAAGTGGGAGTGGTTTTCATGTTGAGATGAAGTATTGACTAAGGGGGAGTGATACATATCACCATAGTATTGTTGTCAAAGTTGTGATACAATTGAACTTTGATGCTGTGTAATGATACTATGACATTGTATAACAATGATTGAGAGCATTTGTTTTCTCATGTTATCGCTACAGATCTTCAACAACTATGATGCTGAGTTGAACACGTTTAGGATCATGGAGTACTTGGAAGTGACGAAGATTTCGAGTTGTGTTGAAGATGCCAAGGAGATCAAGCATTTGTATGAAAAGCTACAAAGTTTTATTTATTTTGTAATCCATATGTATTGATAGTTTTGTCACTAAAATTGACAAAGGGGGAGATTGTTAGAGCACTGCTCGGTCGAACTCGCATGCGTTGCTATCTCAAGCATGTTAGTCAATGTTAGTGATCAAAACTATAAGTCTTGATTTCTAGTCTACTTATAGATGTCTCGGACTAGGACATAGATTGTGTAGTTGAGCCTTAGACTTCACGAAGTTCATCATTTGAAGACGAAGAACTACTAAGGAGAGCTTGTGGTACATCATCAACAAAAGGTATGTGGAGACTGAAACTCATCTATCACTTGGAAAGTCTATTTCTACTTTATCTCCTATATTGAGACATAAGTGTGTTACGATATAGTTTTCTATTATACACATTTGAGATTTCGAGCTGAGTTTAACTCGCTTATATATTTCTCGGAATATGTGTTGGCAAGCTTTCGCTTCGACCAAGTTCATCTTATCATGTGAAAATTGTCGAGCAACATCTTACATGGTTTGTTGAAACAATCATTTGATGTAAACTTGGAATGTTTCGTTATGATTATTTTAATAACTTGAAAATTGATTTGATGTTAATAGTGTGTGAAAATGGTTATTGTCATCCTTTAAGAAAGTTTCAATGATTGAAATAAGAGTTTAGAACACTTAACCATTATTGGATATGTCATGTTGTGTACTCTTGCACATATCTAATCCATGTCCGGGAACCATAGTATGCGTACACGTACGCGTACCTGTTGGCTTGAGAAATCCAGGAACCTAAGTATGCGCACCCGTTCGCGTACTGGCATATGGTTCATGTCCGAATATTTCTGCTTGAATTGGAAGTTCGCGTACTGGCGAAAACCAATTTTGGTCCGGGTATTTCAAGTATGCGTACATGTTTGCATACTTGAATGTTAAAGTTCTAAAATCGGTTATGTACATGAACTTAAACATTTATAAAATAAGGAATGCAATCTTTTCAAACCTTGGCTATAATATTCATGAATTGATTCGAGTGAATCAAACCGATTTTGCTTCAATTGTGTTCTCGTATAATTCTATGAGAATATAGCAATTGAACAACTCTTTAACTAGTTTTATTTGAGTCATTTGAACTAGTTATGGTTAAGATGAACAAGGTTGATATGAGGGTATCCATATGGCTAACCTCGTTTAACTATTATTGAACCAACATGGTGTACACGTTTAGGTACGGTTACATAAAACTAAATAAGGGTACATTTCATTTGTGTGTAACAAGCTAAGTTCGATCTAACGGTTGAAATATATTAGCTTGGTTGAATCAAGTTTTTCATCTAACGGTAAATATTGAATGCTTTGTTACCAAGGTAACTTAGATTGCAAACCCTGATTTGAAAACTATATAAAGGAGAACTCTCTAGCAACTAGGAAACCTAATCCCCACACTTTTGTGTGTTACTAGTTGCATAACTAGAGTCGATTCTCCTTTAACCTTAGGTTTCTCTCGAGACCCTGTAGGTTAACGACTTGAAGACTTCATTGGGACTGTGAAGCCAGACCCAACTATTTTCTCTGTTGTTGATGGTGGATTTTCAACAAAAGGCAAAACCGTAAAATCATGATGCATGTTTCGACACGGCTTTCAAGCATGCAACGATTCATATTTTACGAAGCCATGATGAATATGTTTTCGAAAAGTCCCACCAGATGAGCGATTCGATCCCTGGCATTTCATCATGACCTCTATGCAGAATAACATAATTGGGCGGTTCTCCGTAGATTGAGAGCTTAACGCCTTCGGGACGTCGGTGACACTCACTATTTCACGACAGCGGAGAGAGACCCCCTCCACATAGAAGAATAGTTGGGCGGCGGACGCCTTCAGGACGTCGGTGACACTCACCGTTCCCTGACTATGTGGAGAGACCGTGCATAGATTCAGGCGGTTCTCCACAGATTGAGAGAAGTAACGCCTTCAAGTCGTAAACAACACCCGTGACTCCCTGACTATGCACCATTCAGAATGGATGTGACACTTTAACTAGCTAATATCTTTTCTGTAATAGATTAATTCTGCCGTGACATTCACCACTGAATTCCCAGAATGATCTATTATTGCTCCTATTCCATGGTCGAATCCACGGCCTGATCCCATGGAATGGAAATAACAATTGCTCCTATTCCATGGTCGAATCCACGGCCTGATCCCATGGAATGGCAATAACAATTGCTCCGATTCCATGATTGAATCTACGACTTGATCTCACGGAATGGCAATAAACTACTATATTATCTCATTATTCCAATTTCATGATCGAATTCACTGCTAATCTCATGGAATGGTAATAGATAATTTTATTACTCCGATTATATGGTCGAATCCACGATCCCATAGAATGGTAATGCTTGTTTTATTATTCCGAGTTCATGGTCGAATCCACCGCCGATCCTATGAATTGATAATAAATAACTACTCATTTTATTGTTTTGTTTCATGAATTATTCTACACTGAATTTCATGAATTAGCAATAAATACTCAATCATCGGGCATCTGGACCGTCACTGAGTAAGCCCCACAAAAATGGTGCAAGTGTACTCGACAATGATGCACGACTGAGCACCCGGATGCACGAACGAGTATCCAAAAACATGGACAGATGAGGAATCCTACGCAAAATAGGAGAAAGCAACAAATAATAATAAAATAATAAGAGGCGCCCAGGGGCCGGGCCCACCGACCGGCCGTGGACGGTCCCATGCCTCTTTTATTATTTTGTCTTATTTTTTTATTTTCATGAACTCATGAAAACTCCTTGATTTTAGCAACTTTCCTTGTTTTTGTGCAAAACTCATGAATTCCCCATAACTTCATGGATTCATGAAATAACATTATAAAATAGGGAAAGGTATGCGGGACCGGGCAACCTAGCCGTCCGGCCATGCCCAAGCCGTGGCCGTCCCCACACCTCACAATCCCTAGCTTTTTATCCCCAAACTCATGAAACTCCTCCGTTTCAACAAAAATTCATGGATTCTCCATAACTTCACGGATTCATGAAAAACAATATTATAAAATAGGGAAAGGTGTGCGGGACCGGGAAACCTAGCCGGCCCCACACCTCACAATCGGTAGCTTTTTATCCCCAAACTCATGAAACTCCTCTGTTTCAACAAAAATTCATGGATTCTCCATAACTTCACGGATTCATGAAAAACAATATTATAAAATAGGGAAAGGTGTGCGGGACCAGGAAACATAGCCGGCCTGCCATGCCCTAGCTATGGCCGGTCCCACACCTTGCAATCCCTAGTCTTTTATAATTATTATTTTCCTCAATTCATGAAACTCCTGGGTTTGAGCAAAAATCATGATTTGGTCATAACTTCTCAAATTTTGCTCGAATCATGAAAAACCAAAAGCCAACATGGTTACACGACCGGCTAGCCTCCCACGGCAATTGCAAATGTTAAAATACACTTATTTTAATATTTACAAAATATTGATCAATTGAGCATACATGCTCATTCCAACAAAAATCAAGAATTTTAGTCAAGATGAAACTCTTCTGAAAATTCACAACGTTGCTCGAACGCACATCAGAAAATACTAAAACTATCAGTATGGAGACACGGGCACCACGGCAACACGTGCATGCCTTCATGACCGACCAGGGTCATCCTTAGGGCTTGCACAAAGCCGGTCCCACACGTTTTCATAATTCTGACCTAATTTGCTCAATTGCTCGGATTGGGCCCAAACTATCTCCAACCAACCTGGGGATTGCTCAAATGGCCAACAACTGGTCACGTGACCACCAAGAGCCGGTCCCATGCTCTCTTGGTCGGTCCCCATATTTCATACCTAGGTTTTATCGCCTAATGTTGAACCCAACAATATTTCAGTAAATTATGAAACCAACATTTAGTCATCATTCTTTCACCAACCCTCCAACTGAGAACCCTAGTGTATGCTCACTCGAGCACTGGGCACCACATGGACGCCCATCATCCCATGTGGTCGGTCCCTCTATCACTCATGACCTATTTTCAGCCATTCATCAACTATGATCTGAAATTAGGGTTTCAAATAAATGTTCTACGAATCATCATTCTGAGTAAGATTCAAACACTAATGAAAATTTATATTGATTCAGCAACCAGCATCTTAATTAATCATATAATATTTGGTAATCTACCAATATTTTAATATTTTATTGGGTCACGTCACCAATAAATATTTCGTCAAATTGAGCAACACTTGCTCAGTTGCTCAAATATTGATCCACTATCAATATTCAGTAATTTGTCAATAATTCGTCGAATCGAGCAATACTTGCTCAGTTGCTCGAATAATCCACATATATTCAGTAACTCATCAATATTCAACAACTCGTCGAATTTACAATATTTGCTCAGACGAGCATTAACATTCATGAATCGCTGAGCATTAACATGCTCGATTCAACAAAACCTAGGCTCATTGTCTAATCAGTCAACAACTGACAAACTAAATACACGTCTTTTATGCAGACTCCACGATTCGTGAGACATCAATCACGTCAAATTGGGGGATAACAACTAGGGTTTTGGTCTGGTGGCCTACAGCACGTGGATTTCATCCACGACGAGAAATGTGCGTAAGTTGTGAAAATGGTTTAAGGAGTTAGCAAAGTAGTGGGTGCACCATCCGTCAAGTCTCCACACGACATGGAACTGACTTTACCACGATCTTCCACTTGCCCACTCGTCCACTCATGAAACCGTCACACTTATAGGGATTAAGGTGTTCACAACTCTGACAATATAAATAAGTCTCTGAATCCATGATTGAGGACAACGAATGATCACTAGCTATCATCAATCGTCCACACAGAATTTCTCGAGTAACTACTCTCAAGAATTCATCAATCTATCAGAACTTATTCGAACTCAACAGTTCACCAATTATTGAAGAAACCTTCAACACATCCATAATCCTTGATCATCATTGATTCCACACAATTCTCAGCTTCCCTCCTATAGATCAATCCATCTCCCTCTTTGCAGCCGAATTGACTCTGGATCGGCCATTGACTTGGTTTAGGCCGAAGTCCTACAGATTGATCTCTCGAATCTAAGCACTCCCTTTGCAGTGCATCTGTGTGAGGTTGAGCAGTTTGCTCGGTTCGAGGAGTCTCGACACGCTTGTCTCTTCATTTTCCCAAAAAACCAGCAAACCGTTTTTTCCCCATCTACAGATTGGCGACCACAGTGGGAGATTAATCTCTCGGTTGCAATATCAAACTCTCACAAAATGGTTGATCTACCAATCCCAACACAAACAATGCTAGCACTAGCAACAATGGTGGTACTCCAGAAACTACTCCTGCTTCCAACATCGATGCTGGTGATACCACTCCTCCGCAAACCAACATTGGAGACAATCCTCTCTTTGGCCGGTATCCCGAAGAAATTAGATAAAACCCACCTACCATAGGTAATCTCATGAAGGTGCAAGAAACTCTTGCCAAGAATCAGATTGACATGGCTAACACATGGAAAGAGCTGTGCAATATCTCAAAACTCTCACTGACAAGATGTCAGAGAAAGCTCAGAAGAAAGGAAAAGCCAAAGAAATATCTCCGGCTGCTGATCCTGAAGTCACTCCGATCCATGTAGTAAATGATGATGAGGTGCACAAAGTTGTAGATAATCCACCAACAAAGGAACCTGCAGGCTTCATCACTCGTGAGGACCTGGAACTCTTCATGGAGGATCGAGGAAAAGACAAAGCATCATCTGTTCATCGTCATCAACCTTTGTATCATGCTTCTACACAAAGAATTCGTCTCCCGAAAGGCTGCACCTCCCCAACATTCATACTGTACAATGGAACAGGGAACGCTTGAGAACACATCTCTCGATTTCTAGAGGCACTAGGAGAGCATGAACAAAATCATGTCGTCCGTCTAAAAGAATTATCGAAATCTTTGACAGGCCGAGCATACACCTGGTACAACAACATTGCACCTGGGAGCATCGCTAGTTGAGGAGAAATGGTTAATGCCTTCTGCAGGAAATACTTCTTCGTCTCAGAGCATATTACTCTCTCCGACTTAAGAAGAATGTCTCAGAAGAGCAATGAACATCCAAACGATTATGTGAAGAGGTTCAGAGTCCAAGCTTTGGATTGTCATGACCCGAATGTCACTGAACAACAACTGGTGGACTTGTGCATCAACGGAATGATCCCAGTCTACAGAGCCTTGCTGGAAAATATCCGGTTCCATACTTTATCAGAGCTTCATGAAGAAGCCAAACGGTCGGCGACTCACGACCTTTCTTTGTCAAAGAGAAAAGTCTGCAAGGTGGAGGAACCTCGAATCAGCCGACGCCTAGTCAACAATCAGTACAATCTCCAACCTTCAACAAACGTTGTTGCCGGAAGGAATGAAAGGAAAGCCGAGACACGACATCAGAGCGCTTCTCCAAACATCCCAGGCTCCTCTGAAGGAGCGAAGAAAAGATAACCAATCCTGAAATGCACAAATCTCGACCCGGAATCAACGAACGGGGAAATGATCAGACAGACTCAAACTTCTCTCTTCTCATGAAAAAGTGATCGAGTTACTGGAAGTCTGGTTCAAGATGGTGCAATCAAATTATCGTTCATCAGGAGAGAGCCAACTGAAGAAGAAATGGAGAATCCCAAAATCACGTCGCCTTCATAGGTTCATCGATCATCCAACAAGTAACTGCAATATTTGAAGCACATCTTCAAAGAGAAGGTTGATCCATAATAGCTTCAACTAGGGACTGAAGGAGTACACAAGAATCCCCTCCTAATCAGAACTTTTGCAATCTCTGAACAACCGATCAAAGAAGCAGTTCAATCGTTGATCGAGCGTATCTGTGAAATTGCTCTATCTGTCTAAGACACAAAGGAAGGACATGATTACAACACCAAATTACGTTGTGTCAGACATCTGTCCATCCCGGAAATACTCCTTGAACCTTCATCCACGGACAAGGAGATGCACGACTGGGGACTGCTTACCACAATCCATCTCAGAGGAAATGAATTTGGAAGAATGTTGATCGATGCTGACACCGCCATCAACAACATTCCACTGAAAACCCTCAGAGTCGCAGGCATTACTCAACTAAGCTGCTACTCCTCTCTTATATCAATCAGAGACCATGAAGGAACGCTCAGAGATGCATGCGATTACATCACTCTCAAAATGAAAGTTGGCTCAACCTGGACGAAACCAAGTTTCACATAATTAGGGAAGATCCCGGATACGACATGATTATTGGATGGACGTGGATTCATGCCGAGGAGATGACTACTGACAAAGCGTCTTTGGTTGCACATCTCTCCAACGAAGAAAGTTCTGATCCAGAAGATTTGGCGGACGTTCCATCATCGTGAGCACTTGGAGGAATTTCGAACTTTGACGAGGTTGAAACAAGAACACAAAAAGATGCATAGACATTCATCAAAAAGTCCTGCACTCAGGCAAGTCTCGTTCCTCCCATGTCTATGTCATTTATTTCCTCACATGCTATTCTAGCATGGGGACTCAATTATGCTAGCATCTCTCCTATTGCAAGATGTTATAAGTTGGTAATCTCACTTCAGCAGTATTTTACCAAGTGGTTGAATCTGATATTTCTCTGAATCGAGCATTGAGACATTCATTACTGAGATAATGTCCAAGCATGGCAAGGAACACTTTGGGCGTTTCTCCGTAGCCTTGCAGGAGTGTCCATATGTCCCACAAAATCGATGGCTCGATGTCTGCACAAGTGTTGAATCCCACTAACGCAAGGAAAGGAATGCTGAATCAACAGAAGATACTCGGGGCCGAGACGATCAAGCCTAAGACATTCGAAGCTTAAATAATACGACGCTTCAACGCTCAAGTATCTAATAAGTCTTCAAATTGTACTCCCAATCAAAGAGTACACCTTCGATAATGGCGCCTCGGCTTCAAGACAAACATCTCGACGATGACACACTTTGATTCACCACCGACACGATCAAAGTGAAACCGAGCTACAATCGGCCGAGTCTTCACTATCTCCATGACAAGACTTCTGAAGCAGATGCAACATCATTCATCCATCGATGGCACAAATTCCTTCAACATGCACTGGGGACTTGATCTTATTGGACAAAATTCAAGACATAGCAAGTCATTGCAACCTGATACGATTCCATGAAAACTTTATCAACGAAATCTCTCCACATCACGAACTTTGCACAACTAAGGAACTTCTCTCTTCATCGATCACACCCCGAATGGAGACTAGCGATGCAATGTCTGCCGCAACAACGTCGACTCATTTATGAAGCCGTTCTCGGTAAAGTCATGCGATCAGGATAATTCGGGTTGTACTCCCAGTACACCTACATCTTAGGGATGCTCAACCCAACAACTAGTTCGTGAACGTGAAGGTTCACAGAGTGGAGGAAATCCACCCATTATCGGCATCAACAAGGATATGTGGAGGAACTCTATTCATGGTCTCAGCATCAACAAGAATTTCTGGAGAGAATTCAATCGTGATCTCAGCATCAATAACAGTCTCAGGTGCAACATCAGTCTTCATCAACTAACCATTCTCTGAAGCATTGCTCGATGAAGCGGACTTCTCCAAGCATTAATGATTCATGTCAAGATGTGTATACATGAAAATATGTTCACATGAAAGTCTTCCCAAAGCTTGCATGACTGGTGGGCACAAGCCAAAGACTTCTACAAGATGTTCTCATCACCTATGCAAATGAGATACAACACACTTCAGGCCATGGGTTTACAAAAATGTACCAATGGGTGAGGAATGGGACAATGCTTCCTCAATGAAAGATGTTCGTCTATGTCTCTGCTACAGCATACCAAAAGGTCACATCAATCAGACATACGAGCTGAAAGATACGGCCTTTACCGTCAGGTCTACGAAATCTGAGAAGTTTGTACGGGATTACAAATTACAAATGTGCACGCTTCGTTTGATGACCTCTACAACTCCAAATTGAGTGATTCTTATCTCATGTGATAACTCAGTCTCTTAGCTTCAAAAGTTGGGGGCCAAACATCGAATTCCGACGTCGTATGAGGTTCCTACAGCTTCCAGAGCGTACAACATGCAAGCAACAATTCTTAGACGGGATTCATAACTTCCACAGTCGATCAGTGTCCACCGGGTATTTCCACTAAGTACTTCATCAAGGTACCTCCAACTTCGACCACCTAGGTCTTTACATCAATTTTTCTACCCGGGTCCTCTATCCAAGTTTTGCCAGAAGAAGAGAAAACGAAAGGAGAGATTTAACAAACTGGGGACTGACAGTCCACTAATCATGACGATCAGTTTCACAGTCCAAGACCCGTGGCACCGGACTCTCATCATAAAAGGAATGCTACCACCGGGACATGAAACCATGGTCATTACACCACCCCCTCTTGAGAGCAACCTTAGTTATGGTCCCGTGACCAGGGTTTCAGAAGTGATGTTTCTATGACTGACAAAAACAAGATGGCTACAAGCACCATGCTCATGTATCAATCAAGGGTTCCTGATCTCAAATGAATCAATGGCATTGAAATTCGTCACCAACCCTTCAAAACACAAGCTCATGGTCCAATGACACAACAAGGGTGTTTTACAACGAGCTCGTCAGAGACAATTTTACACTATCCCGTACAAAGCAGCAATCTGGGCGAAGTTGGTGAAGAATCCAGGGATGGGTCATATACCATTCTCTTCATACGGATGTCCTCTACAACATATCCAAAATTCACAACAATTGGAGAAACGAGCGAAGAGTTGTGGCCAAAATATTGGACCACATGCCAGTTGAAAATTTTCTGAAGGTCTCCTGGAAGTTTACTGTTTCGTCGATTTCGACCCCTACGTACACGTGCTCAAAACTTAAAAATCTTCTTCACTAAAGCTTGGAAATTTCCTGGGCATAAGGATACATGGGTAGATCGCAAAAAACGGATATCGTATGAAGGTTTTACGGCGTTTTTGCTAAAAGGCTGAGTTCTGAATTTTCTAGTGACGTATTTCGATAAAGCTTTTCACTTATTCATGAGAATCTTCATTCATTCATCAACAAATCAACAATTTCATACTTCTATGAAGAAAATATACAATGGGTACTTACTGGAATAGTCCCTAAAGTGCTCAAGGGACCGGAATTGCCAACATTACCATTGGAAACATCATTGCTTTCACTCGGTTTCGAAATCTGGGGTTTTCTTCTTCACCATCCTCCGAAGACGAATGGAATCATCAGTACTCCCTTGTTCCATGGAAATCTCCTCCTGAATACATCAACAATAATTAGTGGTATTTCATTCAAGGAGTGTCATGAACGATTATACGAAGAGGTACTTACATCGAATTCTTCTTTGACGCTCGATTCAGAAATTGTTTGTTCAGCAGCAATGAATTAAAGACCGTCAAGGCTCGATGGAGCAAAGTTCTGAAATGAAGTAATAAACATTGGTTCCATGATCCTAATTGCACGGACAAGAAAAAGTCATGATATAAGGAGCGCTAACAACTCACCAAAGAGACAGCCGGGGACTTTACATTGTTCGATATCATTCTATGATCCTTATTTCTGGATTCTCCACTCCGAAGACTTACTGCTATTTATGAGTAATCCACATCAATCGAACAAGTTCCCATTTGTTGAGCTGCTTTATCGATGTTATATTCCTCCATCAGAGACTTCCCGTGCATTATTAATAATCAGGAGTACAACTCAGTATGAAGGATCTCTCACCATCACTCAGAGGTCCCAAAAGCACCATTTCTTGAAGTTGCATCTGTAGAGATATCATCTTTGGAAGTATCATTATGGGAACCAGTCATTCTTACAAAGTTGTTGTGACGTCCATACAACATTCCTACTTCAGTATATCATCCGTAGATGCAGATTTCATCAAAGCAGTGGAATTAAAGCACAACAAAAATTATTAGGATGCTCACATCAGCGTCTACAAAATGGTAACTCTCAACTCTTGCCTATTTACGGTTTCACGAACTTAGTGATAATAACGTAAAATTTCGAAAATCTTGCTCGCTCCATCAAACCTGCAAACACGAGCAACACCCATTACTTAAAAGTCTGACACCTGACTTTTCGCGAAATTATGAATAATTCACATAACCCTTCATGTGAACATTCACTGATTTTCTACCGTGTGTGCATACACTATGAAATCACGAAATTCACGAAAACATTATTGTTTGCTTTTAACAATTGTTTAAAATCATTTTGCAAAATTTTTCATAAAATCGTGAACAACCCACGTAAATCTTTCTTGTGTGAACGGTTTTCAAAATTTGGACAGACGTCCATTCTACAATTGTGAAAACTCACATACGTCTACTTTCAACGTTGACATTATTTCACCATGTACAATTGTCTACTTTCAACCGTTGTTCAAAATCAAAACATTGATTTTACAAAAAAAAAATATATTTTAATGTGAAACTCACGTAACTTTGAAAATATATGTATATTTTTGCTCCCTCTCGCGAGCATCCGTCTTTGAAACGAGAGTTTATTCCATTTTGTGAAATCTCACAAATTAAAAAAAAAAATCTACTTTTGCTCAAACGAACGTTCGTCTATGAAACGAGGGTCTTTTATACTTTTGTAAAGGTCCACATATTCCAAATAAATTTTATCATGAGGTGCAGGTCTTTTCAAAAATTCCTTTAACTCTAAGGATCATTATTTATCACTTTTACTACGAACCTACGTTCCTAAAAGTATTTGTGAAAGTTCATGCTTTGAAAATAAATTTTGGTTTTCATGAAACCTCATCAACAAAATTTTCTCTACTGCAACTAGACCATGTCTACTCAAGAATTCATGTATCTCTTTCATATTAGGGATTATTGCTCGTTTCCTAAACTAACGAACGAACGGGCATATGTTTTCTAAAACAAATTTTCATGAAACTTACGCATACATGCACACATGGAATTTTATTTTGAACAACTCATGAACAACTGAACTTTTAAAAATTTTAGGGCTTCTGTCCCTTTTATATTAATTTTATTTCCAAAACCTAATAAAACATGGGTTCCTTTTTGGGCTCGGGCCCGTAAATCCTATATCGACCAAAACTGGACTTTTGACTGACCAAATCAGCGATGCTTCATCTCCCCGTGCTCACGGAATCACGCTCTATCGCACTATCAGGGTCCTCACCCGAACGTTTGCTCGTACATGACACCATTGGAGCAAATCGAGGATTCTGAATATACCTTTGTAGACTGAGTTCAACCACTGATCTCATCGACTTAAAATCACCATTCAATGCATTACTGCGGAACATGAATGTTCCCCACTAAGCAGGGGACTTAATATTGATGGTGGATTTTCAACAAAAGGCAAAACCGTAAAATCATGATGCATGTTTCGACACGGCTTTCAGGCATGCAACGATTCATATTTTACGAAGCCATGATGAATATGTTTTCGAAAAGTCCCACTAGCTGAGCGATTCGATCCCTGGCATTTCATCATGACCTCTATGCATAATAACATAATTGGGCGGTTCTCCGTAGATTGAGAGCTTAACGCCTTCAGGACGTCGGTGACACTCACTGTTCCCTAACAGCAGGAGAGAGACCCCCCTCCACATAGAAGAATAGTTGGGCGGAGGACGCCTTCAGGACGTCGGTGACACTCACCATTCCCTGACTATGTGAAGAGACCGTGCATAGATTCAGGCGGTTCTCCGCAGATTGAGAGCAGTAACGCCTTCAGGTCGTAAACAACACCCGTGACTCCCTGACTATGCACCATTCAGAATGGATGTGACGCTTTAACTAACTAATATCTTTTTTGTAATAGATTAATTCTGCCGTGACATTCACCACTGAATTCCCAGAATGATCTATTATTGCTCCTATTCCATGGTCGAATCCACGGCCTGATCCCATGGAATGGCAATAACAATTGCTCCGATTCCATGATCGAATCTACGACTTGATCTCACGGAATGGTAATAAACTACTATATTATCTCATTATCCCAATTTCATGATCGAATTCACTGCTAATCTCATGGAATGGTAATAGATAATTTTATTACTCCGATTCTATGGTGGAATCCACGATCCCATGGAATGGTATAATGCCTGTTTTATTATTCCGAGTTCACGGTCGAATCCATAGCTGATCCTATGAATTGATAATAAATAACTACTTATTTTATTGTTTTGTTTCATGAATTATTCTACATTGAATTTCATGAATTGGCAATAAATACTCAACCATCGGGCATCTGGACCGTCACTGAGTAAGCCCCACAAAAATGGTGCAAGTGTACTCGACAATGATGCACGACTGAGCACCCGGATGCACGAACGAGCATCCAAAAACATGGACAAATGAGGAATCCTACGCAAAACAGGAGAAAGCAATAAATAATAATAAAATAATAAGAAGCGCCCAGGGGCCGTGCCGTAGCCGTGGCCGGTACCATGCCTCTTTTATTATTTTGTCTTATTTTGTTATTTCATGAACTCATGAAAACTCCTTGATTTTAGCAAATTTCCTTGTTTTTGTGCAAAACTCATGAATTCCCCATAACTTCATGGATTCATGAAATAACATTATAAAACAGGGAAAGGTGTGCGAGACCGGGCAACCTATCCGGCCGGCCATGCCCAAGCCGTGGCCGGCCCCACACCTCACAATCCCTAGCTTTTTATCCCCAAACTCATGAAACTCCTCCGTTTCAACAAAAATTCATGGATTCTCCATAACTTCACGGATTCATGAAAAACAATATTATAAAATAGGGAAAGGTGTGCGGGACCGGGAAACCTAGCCGGCCCCACACCTCACAATCCCTAGCTTTTTATCCCCAAACTCATGAAACTCCTATGTTTCAACAAAAATTCATGGATTCTCCATAACTTCACGGATTCATGAAAAACAATATTATAAAATAGGGAAAGGTGTGCGGGACCAGGAAACATAGCCGGCCTGCCATGCCCTAGCTGTGGCCGGTCCCACACCTTGCAATCCCTAGTCTTTTATAATTATTATTTTCCTCAATTCATGAAACTCCTGGTTTGAGCAAAAATCATGATTTCGTCATAACTTCTCAAATTTTGCTCGAATCATGAAAACCAAAAGCCAACATGGTTACACGACCGGCTAGCCTCCCACGACAATTGCAAATGTTAAAATACACTTATTTTAATATTTACAAAATATTGATCAATTGAGCATACATGCTCATTCCAACAAAAATCAAGAATTTCAGTCAAGATGAAACTCTTCTGAAAATTCACAACGTTGATCGAACGCACATCAGAAAATACTGAAACTCTCAGTATGGAGACACGGGCACCACGGCAACACGTGCATGCCTTCATGACCGACCAGGGTCATCCTTAGGGCTTGCACAAAGCCGGTCCCAAACATTTTCATAATTCTGACCTAATTTGCTCAATTGCTCGGATTGGGCCCAAACTATCTCCAACCAACCTGGGGATTGCTCAAACGGCCAACAACTGGTCACGTGACCACCAAGAGCCAATCCCATGCTCTCTTGGTCGGTCCCAATCTTTCATACCTAGGTTTTATCACCTAATGCTGAACCCAACAATATTTCAGTAAATTATGAAACCAACATTTAATCATCATTCTTTCACCAACCCTCCAACTGAGAACCCTAGTGTATGCTCACTCGAGCACTAGGCACCACATGGACGCCCATCATCCCATGTGGTCTGTCCCTCTATCACTCATGACCTATTTTCAGCGATTCATCAACTATGATCTGAAATTAGGGTTTCAAATAAATGTTCTACGAATTATCATTCTGAGTAAGATTCAAACACTAATGAATTTATATTGATTTAGCAACCAGCATATGAATTAATCATATAATATTTGGTAATCTACCAATATTTTAATATTTTATTGGGTCACGTCACCAATAAATATTTCGTCAAATTGAGCAACACTTGCTCAGTTGCTCAAATATTGATCAACTATCAATATTCAGTAATTTGTCAATAATTCGTCGAATCGAGCAATACTTGCTCAGTTGCTCGAATAATCCACATATATTCAGTAACTCATCAATATTCAACAACTTGTCGAATTTACAATATTTGCTCAGACGAGCAACATTAACATTCATGAATCGCCGAGCATTAACATTCTCAATTCAACAAAACCTAGGCTCATTGTCTAATCAGTCAACAACTGACAAACTAAATACATGTCTGTCATGCAGACTCCACGATTCGTGAGACATCAATCACGTCAAATTGGGGGATAACAACTAGGGTTTTGGTCTGGCGGCCTACAACACGTGGATTTCATCCACGACGAGAAATGTGCGTAAGTTGTGTAAACGGTTGAAGGAGTTAGCAAAGTAATGGGTGCACCATCCGTCAAGTCTCCACACGATATGGAACTGACTTTACCACGATCTTCCACTTGCCCACTCTTCTACTCATGAAACCGTCACACTTACAGGGATCAAGGTGTTCACAACTCTGACAATATAAATAAGTCTCTGAATCCATGATTGAGGACAACGAATGATCACTAGCTATCAGCAATCGTCCACACAGAATTTCTCAAGTAACTACTCTCAAGAATTCATCAATCTATCAAAACTTATTCGAACTCAACAGTTCACTAATTATTGCAGAAACCTTCAACACATCCATAATCCTTGATCATCATTGATTCCACATAATTCTCAGCTTCCCTCCTATAGATCAACCTATCTCCCTCTTTGCGGCCGAATTGACTCTGGAACGGCCATTGACTTGGTTTAGGCCGGAGTCCTACAGATTGATCTCTCAAATCTAAGCACTCCCTTTGCAGTGCATCTGTGTGAGGTTGAGCAGTTTGCTCGGTTCGAGGAGTCTTGACACGCTCGTCTCTTCATTTCCGCCAAAAACCAACAAACCGTTTTTTCCCCATCCACATCTGTAGTTGCGTGTTCTGATCTTGTATCTTCTATCGTGTTGAGTACAATTGAAATAATTGACTCGAGATTAATATCTCCGATAGGCAAAATAAAAGTAATCACAAATATCTTCGTCTCATCGTTTGTGATTCCACAATATCTTGTTTCGCTAGTCGATTAAGATTATTGTGAGGTGATTGATAATACTAGGTTGTTCTTCGGGAATATAAGACCGGTTTATCAATTGGTTCCTGTTCACCTTGATTTATCAAAAGACGGAACAAAACTCATAGGTATTTCTGTGGGAGACTGATTTATCTATACCAGTAGACTTTTCTGTGTGAGACAGATTTGTTTATCAATTCTTCGACTTTGGGTCGTAGCAACTCTTGGTTGTGGGTGAGGTCATCTAAGGGAATCAAGTGCGTAGTATGCTGCCGGGATCAGAGACGTAAGGAACGTAACTGTACCTTGAATCAATGTGATATTGATTAGGGTTCAACTACAGTACAGTCCGAAGTTCATTGGTAGTAGTCTAGTGTATGTAGTGGCTTAATACAGTGTGGTGTTCAAAGCTGGAATAGGTCCCGGGGTTTTTCCTGCATTTGCGGTTTCCTCGTTAACAAAATTCTGGTGTCTGTGTTATTTCTTTTCCGCATTATATTTTGTTATATAATTGAAATATCACGAGTTGTGCGTTAAGATCAATTAATTAGATAATCCAACCTTTGGTTATTGATTTAAATTTATTGACACTTGAACATTGGTCTTTGGTACCGTTCAAGTTGTTTCACATAATAATCAGGCTCGCGGATTTCTATCTGTTTGATTTGTTGATTACATTGTAAAACAGAGATATAAACTCTTATATATACTTTTCTCTAGATTGAGTCTAACTGTCTAGTTGGTTTTATAGAAAGTATATTGAAGTAAGTCCTCTCAGATTGCCAAACGAATTGTTGGGTGTGGTTGTTGTACCTCCGCATTTTCAGATCCAGACTTCTCATCTAAATGAGTGTAAGTGTTATGGATTGTGAGGTTTGCTAGCTTTGTCTATTGCAAACAAATTTCCACACACCTTGATCTTCTTGATCTAAATGGAAATCAAATAGGCTTATTTGTTAGAGGCATATTGGTATCAAAAGTCTTCACTACGCTGAAGCAACTCTTAGGTTGTAAAGGACGTCAGGCGTCAGCTAAGGGAGTCAAGTGTATAGGACCTTGCGAGGTTCAAGAGATGTAAGGAGCACGACTGTAACTGAATTGCTTGGAGGATGGATTCTGTCTTAACTAATTCCAGTCCGAAGTCTGATAGTAGGCTAGTGTCTGCAGCGGCTTAATACAGTGTGGTGTTCAATCTGGACGAGGTCTTGGGGTTTTTCTGCTATTACGGTTTTCTCATTAACAAAATTTCTGGTGTCTTGTGTTTTTCCTTTTCCGTGTTATATTGTTTATCTTTATAATTGGATTTACACAGGTTTATATGTATTCAATCTAAGTAGATACGTCCACTTAATTATATTCAATTGTGAGACTAATTTCTTGTAGAGTTCGTATCTTGAAAGATATATAACAAGTTTAACTACTTGGTAGAATTCCGATTGATTATTGGATAACAGTAGATTGATCTTGGATATTGATTTTTAAGATCGTCCAAGTACTTTGCTTAATTAACAATCAGGTTCACGGATCTTGTGTCTATATACATACTGATTGAGTAGAGGTTGAGATATAAACTCTATATACATATTGTAAAGGGTCATTCATTGGTCTACTTGATATTGTATTAAATTTTGTCTATACAGGTTGCCGAACGAAAAAGTTGGGTGTATTTGGTATCCCCTGCGTTTTCAGTTTATGTGCTATTTTGTGTCTCTGGAAAATCAATTTCAGATTGATAGACGCATTTATATGTCTATTTTGTTCTCAATTCTATGTATTGTTAATACTCATTTTTTTACTCCCTCCGTTTCAAAAAGACTTTTTAGAGCACTGCTCGGTCGAACTCGCAAGCGTTGTTATCTCAAGCTTGTTTGTCAAGTTTAGTTGCCAAAACTATAAGTCTTGATTTATAGTCTACTTATAGCTAAGTCTCGGATTAGGATAGAATGTGTAGTTGAGCTTTAGACTTCACGGCGTTCATCGATTGAAGACGAAGAACTACTAAGGGGAGCTTGTGGAACTTCATCAACAAAATGTATGTGGAGACTTGAACTCATCTATCACTCAAAAGTCTATCTACTCTATCTCTTATTGGAGACAAAAGTCGTATAGCTATATAGACTTCTATTATACACATTTGATATTTCAAGCTGAGTTTAACTCGCTTACATATTTCTCGAAATATGTGTTAGTAAGCTTTCGCTTTAACCAAGTTCATCTTATATTCTTGACGAAAGTCAAAAGATGATCATGTGAAAATCGCCTGGTAACATATATGATTTGTGCGAGACAGTCATTTGGTGTAGACTCGGAATGTTTCGTATTGATCATTCAATCACTTGAAAATTGCTTTGAAGCTAATAGTTTGTGTGAGACAGCTATTCCCGTCTTCTAAGAATGTTTCAATTGAAATGAGAGTTTAGAACAAGTAACCATTAATTGGATATAGCACAATATGCGTACTTGTATGCTAACTGTTGCAAGTTATTCCAAGTTCGGGAACCATAGTATGCATACTCGTATGCGTACAAGTTGGTTAGTTGAAGTCCGGGAACTTAGTATGCATACCCGTATGCGTACCGGTGTAAGTTCAAGTTCGGGAATTTCAACTGAGTTTGGTGGTGTATGATAGTATGCGCACACGTTCGCATACTGGCGAACCCAAACCAAGTTCGGCTACTTAGGTATGCGTACACGTTTACATACTAGAGTGGTTTAAGTTCTAAAATCGTTTTGTTCATGAACTAATATATTTATAAAATAAGGAATGCAATCTTTTGCAAACCGTGGCTATAATGTTCATGAATTGATTCGAGTATATCAAAATCGATTTTGCTTCAATTGTATCTTGTATACTTCTATGAGAATATAAACAATTGAACGACTCTATAACTAGTTCCATTTGAGTCATTTGAACTACTTGTGTTAAGATGAACAAGGTTGATATGAAAGTGTTCATATGGCTAACTTCGGTTAACTATTGTTGAGACAACAAGGTGTACACGTTTAGGTACGATTACTCATATCTAAATGAAGTCACTTTTCATTTGTGTGTAACAAGCTAAATTCGATCTAACGGTTGAAAGATATTAGCTTGAGTCTAATCAGGTTTTCATCTAACAGTGAATATTGAATGTTTTGTTACCAAAATAACATTGATTACAGACCCTGCTTTGAAGACTATATACGGGAGAACTCTAGCAACTGGGAAACCGAATCCCCACACCTCATGTGTGATACTAGTTGTGAATGGATTCGATTATCCTTTAACCTAGGTTTTTCTTAAAACCATTATAGGTTAACGACTTAAAGACTTCATTGGGATTGTGAAGCCAGGCCCAAATATTTTCTCTGTATTTGTGTGTTCTGATCTTGCTTTATTATATCGTATTGAGTACTATCTTCTCTAAGATTTGCTCGAGCTTTAATCTCTGATAGGCAAGATAAAAACTAGTCACAAATATCTTCGTCTCATCGTTTGTGATTCCACAATATCTTGTTTCGCTACCTTACGATTAAGATTATCGTGAGGTGATTGATATTACTAGGTTGTTCTTCGGAAATATAAGTCCGGTGTATCAATTGGTTCCTGTTCACCTTGATTTATCAAAAGACGTAACAAAACTCATAGGTATTTCTGTGGGAGACAGATTTATCTATTCAATAGACTTTTCTGTGTGATACAGATTTGTTTATCAAGTCTTCAACTTTGAGTCGTAGCAACTCTTAGTTGTGGGTGAGATCATCTAAGGGAATCAAGTGTGTATAGTCTTGCTGGGATTCATAGGCGTAAGGAACGCGACTGTACCTTGATCGTTACCTCAGATTCCGCATCCTCTTCTCCCCAGAAAGATTTATCATTAAGCGCAAGTTCAAGTTAGAACTCTCCCCCAGTATGTTGTCATCATCTCGCAAGAACAAAAGAACAACAACAAAAAGCAACCTTTACTAGAGAAAGGTTGAATCGGTTTTAACTAATGCGTGCCAATAACAAAAGTTGAAAAAATCGAAACACAAGCAGGAGATAGTTTCTCTTAAGAAGAGACAACTTTCGGACCGAAAATACTCAGGAAATTCCGAAAATATATACAAAGTATATTTTGTTTCCTATGTCCGAACTTCTCATGCTGGAAGGTTTATTAAAATTCAAAATTTTCAAATAAAACTTATTTTTGGAAGATCATGATAAACATGAACAATTTTTAGACAAAAATGGATTTGCAGCTATCCAGATATTGTCACTAATTTTTTTGATAAAAACACAAACTAAAAATTGTGCTCTCGTTTTATGTGCTTCTCATCCCAAAAGTTATGAGCACGAACTAGGATGAGAAAGCACAGTCTCCATACAACTAGGTTGTATCGGAGTAAGCCTTTTCTTTCTTACAACGAGTATCGGAAACATAGTTCATGTTTCTCTTTGGAAATTTCTGCCCGAAGTATTTTCTCCCAAGAAGATGATCCTTCCTTAATCTAAAGGTATGATCATGTGGAGAAACAATACTGATGTGAGAATTTTTAGAGATAGATAAATCTCTCTTAATTCTGTCAATGATATTTTCATAAGATTTTCTCATTTTAAGGATTTCCTTATATTGCACATCAGTATGATTATCTGAAACAATTATCGGAAATTCCTAATTGTTTCCTTTGGCAGAGATTCTCTCTTTCCTTTTCTTCTGGAATCGTTCTTCATGTAAAAATGGACTGTTTCGACATGAGTGAGGAGGAACCTTTTTCCAGAAGTGATTATTAACTCTTACTTCAGATCCTTTTGAGTTGATCTTATCAATTTGGGATATATTTTGTCTTCCTACTGAGGAATGATCTTTCAGTTTTTTAAGATAAAAAACATCTTTTAATACTTTTACCACAGTATTTTGAAGAAGTATAAGTTTCATGTCAAGTGACTGAAAGTTGTATTCCTTAAGATCTTTTTCACGGAATCGGTTAAAAGCTTCCTTTGGACAAGATTTCATTTGATCATTAGTAGTTGTAGAAGATGGTTTCTCATTCTCTTCTGACTTGATGTAGTTAGGCAGACTACCATCATCATGATCTGTTTCAGATGTGATCAAACAGGTTTTGTTATCACAATCTCTAAAAGTCGAACAATGACTTTTGGTTTCTTCATTAGAAGAATTATAACAGAGTCATTAGTCAGAGTCATAGGATGAGTCACTTGATCTTGAGTTACCATAGTATTTTGAAGAAGTATAAGTTTCCTGTTGTTGATGGTGGATTTTCGTTTAAGGTTAAATTTGTAAATAACCGGAAAGCTCATACGCTGACATCTTGTAAAAGATAAAGCCATTTATAAGTGACGGATACTCCTCACTTAATTCACCAAGAATGGAGCATGTAGCAACAATCCCATTCTCCCGCATCGCATGAAATTCTCTCTCCGTGCCGGAGCATGTAGCAACAATCCCTTCCTCAGAATTTCATATCAGCCTTCGTATTTCCGAGCATGCCACTAACAAGTGTGGCATGACGAGTGTTACTCTGCAGAGGCAACACGAACCTCCAAGCACTATAATGAAACCATGTACGAAGATACCCGCATGTGCCGATTCTCAGGCGTTATACTAGCCCGAGCCCCTCTGCGAGTTATACTAGCCCGATTGAGCCCTCTCTGGGTGTTATACTTAGCTCTCGATTGAGCATCCCAAGACTGACCATATCAACCGTGATAGCTGATTCGATCGCAGCTCATCCAACTCCACAAGCATGATTGACTGACTCCGCATCAATTCCATCACCCCCAAGCTAAGTAATGGAATACACACATATTCCGACCCCGCATGGCTCGACCATTGGCCTTCGCTACAAGAAACCGTCCATACCAAGCATTATGGACTGAAAACTCCTAAATTAGAGCTCATGGCATATTACATGTGCCGCAAAATCTGCGCCTCAACCATCCATCTTCGCATGTATAGATGGAGGGTGTAGATGTAGACTCAAAGGGCCCGTGAGCATGTCGACACAATCACCATGTGACCGCCACACACTTGACCATCTGGCCAAAAACCAACCATGGTTGGTTACAACAAATTCGTCCGCCTGAAAGAGCATGGTCGCGCGTTTGAAAGCCAAAATTAGGTTCAAGCCATCACGCTGCGTCCATCTTCTCCTACGACGAATGAGGGTCACAGATTAGATTAGCAAGGCGTCGGTCATACCAGCATGACCACCGTGGGCCCATCTACTCTCTCATGCGGTCGGCCAAGGCATATCATGCCCGGCCAATCCAAAACGCCCACTAAACACGCATGGGTTACACCTCCCAAATCGCAAATCGATCTCGACCACTCAACTTCACCTGGATTGAATCGAGTGGCTTAGATCACTGCCATGCTGGACAGCAGACATGGGCGTGAACATCAGCCTACCATCTTCACGCTAAATCAACCGACCAAGACCGACCAAGTCAGGTCAGTCTTGAAAACACGCCGAAAAGGGCATGGACGCTGCTGATCTTGCGGTATCAAACTCCTATCGCAAAAATCGATCTCAACTCACTCTCTCTACTTGGCCAAATTGAGTGGCCTGAGATCGCGCCTTCATGAGGAAAGCGAATACGGACGCGCCTACACCATCATGCCGTCAACACGCATGTATGGCCGGTCCTCTCCAAAATCCTTCCCATGCTTGGTTTCCGACCAAGTCAAGAGTGATGCTTGCACACCTCTTTAAAACCCTACTTTATCAATCTACGCAGATGAGTGTCTCAAACATCATCTCATCCGTCCGACTTCACCAAACTTGGTTATACAACCCCGGTCAGAGTTATTTGGTTAGTGAGGAGTCATTACCCATCACTTTACCACACCGTAATGCAGCACTCGCGATAAAATACACACGATACTTCACAAGTATTTTACTTCGAATAACGCAAGTTATTCAATTCAAGATTACATGCTATCTTCGCGGATCCACGATCCACATTCCGCATATCAATCATGTCACAAACTCGGGGGATACATATATCGGGTATTGGCTCATGGTTATACAGTGCAAGGCGCAACGCGCTATCACAAGAACGTGTTAGGAAGTCGTGGACGGTTAGAGATGAACAGAAAAGTGGGCAAGACTCGGCTCGTCGGTGTTACCGACACACAACTCCACTACTCCATCATTCCACTACCTCCACTTCCCACGTAGAAACGTGGAATGAGGCTCAATGACTTGTATAAATAGGTTCTCCGCCTATTTCACAACAACAAGGGAATAACGAGAACAACACAAGTTCATGACTTACGTAAACCAAGTGTTAATACAAAACCGTATTCAAACACTCGTGAGCCTCGCTTGCATCAACCGTGAGCTTGCTCATCTTCTCGCTCAAGTCATAAGCAAGCCAACACCTTCACAATCTCAACACCTTCTTTCGCTTCCTCCCTAAGATCAACCCCATCTCCTTCACTTTCATGACCGAAACAAGTCCGGGAACGGCCATTTCTTGGTTTAGGCCTGACTTGCAATGCATTGATCTCTCGAATCTACAAGCACTCACCAAGCAAAGGCATTTGTTCAAGGTTTAGATTCATTCCTCATCCACACCCCAAATTACCAAATTCTCATAGAGTAGTTTTCACCCATCAACAATCAAGCACCACAAAGGGAGGTTGATCTATCTGGCTGTGATAAAATTGAATCCTCAATTTTTCGCCCGATCTCACAATGTATCCTGGGAACTACAAAGTGCTTCGACATCATGGGAAGCATAACTAGAATGTTGGAGGATGTCTTGGCTAAATCAAGCCAGACATCACCGTAGAGGCGAGAGCGAGACATTTCGGCCCTGAATAGCAATACAGATTTACTAGAAGGGTCGACGAGTGTCTACCAGTCAAGACAAGAAATGTCAATCATTAGTCGGAGTCACACCTTTACCTCGCGGAGAGGCAAGAGGAGCGCGTAATCGCAGCAGACTCGAGCGAGTGATGAACAGCATGGTCCAGTGACACACGAAGAGCCGAGGTAACTCCACGCGAGAAAAGACTTGTCCTGAGTACTACAATGTCTCGGCTCTGATAAAGAAAGGGAGCGTGCACTCATGGAGCCTCGCTAGAAGATTTGTATTTCAAAACTCTTATCGAAGCACGGAAGACTCCGTCCAACTCGGGCGTCGCCTTCCAACCAACCAAGGAACGCTGAGGAAGAGAAATCAATCAGAAATGCCTCGAATACATGAGGATGGGAGCTGCTTCAACTGCCACTCGCCATAGCACATTACGACACCTTCCACATCCCTACCTAGGCAAGCAATCCGTGATATGATGGCACTTACAAATCCCTCCAACTTCATCTCCCTGCTCCACGTCGAAGCCGCGGGAGACGTCACAACGCCACTAACGCAGTAGCAAAGTCGACTCCAAGGTACTTACATTTCCCATCCCAATGTAAGAAAGACTCGAGCTACCTGAGACATGGGTGCGAAATGAAGAGGTGGAGCTACCCCGAGCATTGGCGCTCCGCCTCACCGGGTCTGATGATAGTAATGGACCCGAGGCACCGTCATCATTACCACCGCGTTCCTTCTTATCACCCCACCTAAAGGAGTGCAACGCTTTGGAAGTCGCATTTGCCTCGTGAGAAGCCTGGCCTGCACGGATAGCTTTGAGAAGCTTACATGAGGGATTTTCTTGGAGAGGCTACTCCGACTTGGATATAGTGAGGCTTCAAAAGCAAGCAAGTTTTACTCAACAACTTACAAGAAGAGATAGTTTAGAATTCACTGGGACTTACATTCCGCATGTGGGAAAGAGGCTCCAGAATCAAACGCCATGTTTGCTTCCATCTCGTATCTTCCCTTTACATAACATTCTAGCGAATTCCATGTGGTGCGTGCAATCATTCATGACCAAGACGCAAATTTCATTTAACATAATCTCTTTTCAAAAGGTTGTTCACATAACTATCTCAAAATAACGCCATTCACTCCTATTCACAAACCTAGGCCAAATTACGAAAGAAAACTCACTATCACTCAAAAAGAAGAAACATCTAAAAAAGAAGAGACAAGTATATGGCGCAAAATCGCGAAAGTCCTCGCCACTCAGCAACTGGCCGCTTCTCAAGCGAGACGACCATCAACTTCGGAGCACGGGCCTCGCTCAAACTCTTCGAATCTCAGCACAGCTTTTTCGACTCTTCTCTCTTCCTCGGGCGAGCAACGCAGTCACGGGCAGGGGGACTTCATCCACTGTAACCTCGGAACCTCCCGAATTGGAGAACCCTTCGAAGAACCAAGGAGCATTAGTTTCAGACCGCAGCGAAACACGCCCAGACATGGCACCTCCACCTTCATCAATCACCTCTTCTCGTGAACCGGCTCCACCGGCCAGTCATACCTCTCTGGATAGAAACTAAAGCTTCTCGGACGCCGGGTTGGCCAATGCAAGACGACTTTTTGAAGCCAGGGTGGTGGCAACATGTCCTGTAGCTTCTCCCATATCACGTGTACAACTTCTTTGAACCGACCAACACTGCCGAATCCACCAACCAACGCATGTCCTTGGATAAGGAGGCAGTAGAAAGGAGGATCGAACAAAGCCCTCAAGCCAGCAGACACCGTAAATTCACCAACCGCAAGAGCCTTGTCACCACGGTGAGGCCTTTCTGAAGGAGTCACCACAATGGCCATATGGACCGAGCATGTTCGTGGACGACTTCAAGGGAGCGCCCCAACTACAAAGCAAATGTGCCGCTCTCTTTCACTCTCGGGTGCTACTTCATCACACCTCGGCCTAACAAGATCACTAAGGGAAGCGCCTTGTCCCACCGTGAAGCTTTCATCATCTCTCGTCGTGGTCGAAAAAGGAACGGTTTCTGCCTGCATCTCTCAGCATGAAGACTCGTTGTTACCGAAGCTCCCGAAGGTCCGTACCGCCTGCACTCTCTCAAAGATGAAGATCACAGCGTTACTGTGTCCCCGAAGGTCCGCGCACTGCACGCATTTCTCAAAGACGAAGATCGCATCATCGACTTCTCAAAAGATGGAAGACCAAGCACCGCCCAACCTTCTCGCTTTCTTTGAATGGTGCGCCAACCTTGTGAAGGCATTATTTTTCGAAATTCCCGATTTCAAGTAAGGGATCGTTTTTAAGAATTTACACTCTGTAGAAATAAAGGAGCCGGAAGAGATTTAAATATCCTCGCATATCGGAGGAATTTGAGGATTCACCGGACCGGCATGCTTCGCTTCTTCGAGCCTCTCTCCTCTACTTGGGGACCGCAATCCCCGCCTCGGGGTCCGTCTGGCCGGGAAGTGGCTTCTAACTTGGAAATGCAAGCCAAGACGTCGAAAGATGGTTGTTCACCACTGGGATCTGTCACAACACTGACTCCGAAGAATCCCCGAAAAACCAACAAACTTGCCTCCCTCCAAAATTCCTCAGTACTTATCGCTGGTCACCACCGGTTTTCTCCCAATAGGTCCAAGGGAAGGCTCACCCGCCTAAGAACACGTCAAAGCATTAAGACTATTCAGCAGGTGATCCCTTGCAACCACCGATGGACTGGATGTAACGGAACGACTCGCTCGGACAATCCCATTCGACTGAGCAAGCACCCGCAGCTAACATTGTACGGAGTCACAACGAAATTCTTCAACATGTGAGACTCGACATATCCTCGAATGCACTACATGGTAAATAATTTCTGCATCTCATGGTCTTGACATCACGACGCAACACCAACGCCGAGGATCAAATCAGCAAAGGTCTTTGGTGAGACGATGGAAGAGTGAATCGACCCCCATGGACGAAAATCTACGGAAGAAATGTTATCAAATACTCACAAGTTTCGACTTGGCTTTAGGGCGCTTTTTATTCCATCGAGTATTCTCGAGCCACCGTACAAGTTAACGAGTGAAGGTGCGGAGTAGGAGCATAACTTCACGTGTTCCCATGCAGAGCGCTTGAAGAAAGCTGTGGGTGAACATGCGACTCCACCTTCTTGCACCGTTAGAAGCATGCATGTCCATTGCTAAAGCGTCCAAATGAGAATACAGAGTATCCAGGAACAATGAGCCCAGCAGGGAAGAACTTCACCTTTCGCCGGCCTTATGCGACAATCTTAACAAGCTCACCTCTTATGGTCTTCCTGAACCATCATCAAATATATCCTGGGATAGCCATAAAGACGAGAACGCAATCGACGCTCGCTGAGCCCATTTTCCAACTCTGATTCACTCAGTCCGTGAGAGACCACTCCGACACCCACCAAGTATAAAAGCATCTCGCATCTTTTTCTCCTCCTGTCCGCACTCGAATCCCTCCGCCTTTTGAAGTATAGCATCATAGCTACTTTGTCTCACCATCGAGAGCTCGTAAGAAAGACTTCCCAAGAACCTAGGCGGGTTCATTAATGCAGTTACACTCTCCAGGGTAATAGTCATTTCTCCCCATCTAGCTATGGTCGTGTGAGTAGAAATGCGCCACCGAGAAATGAAGGTAATCAAACCCGCCATGTCTTTCTTAATTTCAAGAGTGGCGAGATGACCGCATTGAGAATTATGCGCTTTGGTCAAATTCTCCTTAATGCCCTTATTACTCAACATAATGCCTCATCCATCCTTCATAAGAACCCGTGGAGTATGGCAAATCTTGAAGTCAATAGAGAAGGCTGATATTCATTTCTGAGACAAAACCTCATCACAAGTGGCTCAAGAAGAGAATGGGTCGACATCCATGTTTTCCAATCTGAAAGCAAGACTATCTTATGAGAAGGATGTCTCCTAATGTTTGGAAAAGGCGAGGTGAACAACTCATCATCGATGCTCGGCATATCTTTGAAGTTGTCAACACTTCCCGACTTGGCACCAGCGATTATCTCCGTAAGACATATCAGACAAGAGTTCTTTTCTTTCTACCGCAATGAAATAAAACACGAGGAGTTAGAACTCATATGAAAGCGCATGAGAAATGTAGTCACACACAAGAAAGACACAACTTCACACGGAGCATACAATGGTCGGTCCAAGCATCATTCAAGTCCGATATTGATCAAGCTTCTGGTATAACTCAAGTTTCCAAGTCTGGATAAATGTCAAGTCCTGTACAAATTTCAACCAAGTATTGATTTCAAGTCAAGATAAGTTTCAGGTCTCGGTATAAATTCTCAGTCAAGCATATGTGAATAAGACCCACGTTCCGGCATACACTGCTGGCGGCCCGCATTCATTCATCCGCATGCATTATAACACGATTTTCTTTATTCATGGGAATCGTGTTCTACGGGATTCAAGCCAAATGGTGCGTATGTCTTACAAAAAGGTTTTTACCTAAACAAACTAGGGTTTCACCTTTGAAAAAAAAAAAGAGACCGAAACTCAACTTGGACGAGGCAGCAACTCCGGCAATGGTACGGCGCTAGTTCCGGCAGCTTAATCTCGAATGCAGCAAAGCAACGCTTCGGACGACATGCAGAAGGTTGCGGACGAGCAACAAACAAAAAAAAATTTCGTGAAGAAAAGAAAGGAGTCTTGGTCTCTTTTATAGACAAAAATTAGAAGAATCCCACTAGAAAAAGGATTCCTCTCTTATTTGGTTTCCTCTTTTGATTCAAATACCCAAAGAAAGAAACCTACCCTACAAGAGGATTCCATACAAGCGTAACGGCGTGGAGAATTAGCTGGTCGACCAACACTCTTCCGGGTAAACTCCTTTTATCTCGTCTTTCTCACGTATGTATGTCACCATCTCATGCCTACCACACATAGTGTAACCATTATGTGCTAGGGCAGGGGACTTAATGTTGATGGTGGATTTTCGTTTAAGGTTAAATTTGTTAATAACCGAAAGCTCATATGCCGACATCTTGTAAAAGATAAAGCCGTTTATAAGTGACGGATACTCCTCACTTAATTCACCAAGAATGGAGCATGTAGCAACAATCCCATTCTGTGAATACATGAAATTCCTCCAGGTTGGAGCATGTAGCAACAATCCCTTCCTGTGAATTTCATATCACATTGTATTTCCAGTACTTCATTATCAGTATGGGCATGATTTAATCGAGTGTTACTCTTCATGAGTAACACGAACCTCCAAGCACTATAATGAAACCATGTACGAAATACCTGCATGCAGCCGATTCTCTGTGTTATACTAGCCCGAGCCCTCTCAGTGTGTTATACTAGCCCGATTGAGCCCCTCTCGGTGTGTTATACTAGCCCGATTGAGCATCCGGACCGACCATATTCAGTCCGGATATGATTCGATCGCAGCTCATCCAACTCCACAAGCATGATTGGACGACCCCGCATCAATTCCATCACCCCGCAGGTATGGAATACACACGGCCGACCCCTGCATGGTCGACCATTGGCCTTTGCTTGCCAAGAAACCGAGTCCATACCAAGCATTATGGGCGGAAACCCTAAATTAGGGTTTGCGGCATATTACATGTGCCGCAAAACGGTCTCAAACCATCCATCTTCGCAGGTATGGATGGAGGTGTAGATGCAGACTCAAAGGGCCCGGAGCATGTCGACACAATCACCATGTGACCGCCTACACACTTGACCGATTGGTCAAAACCAAATCCATGGTTGGTTACTAACACATTCACCGCCACTGAAAAGAGCATGGTCGCGCGCTTTGAAAGCCAAAATTAGGGTTCAAGCCATCACGCCGTCCGTCTTCTCCTAAGCACGAATGGAGGGTCACAGATCAGATTGAGCAAGGTCCGGCCACACCCAGCATGACCACCGTGAGCCCATCTACTCCTCATGCGGTCGGCCAAGGCATATCATGCCCGGCCAATCCAAAACGCCCGCTCAAACATGCGCGTGGTTACACTTCCCAAACTGCAAATCGATCTCGACCACTCAACTTCACCTGGACTCAATCGGGTGGCTTAGATCACGTTTTTCATGGGACGGTGAGACATGGGCGTGAACATCAGCTCTACCATCTTCACGCCAAATCAACTGCCAAGATCGACTCAAGTCGTAGTCAGCCTGGAAAACGCGCTCGAAAAGGGCATGGTGCGCGACTCCTTGCGGCATCAAACTCCTATCGCAAACTGATCTCAACCACTCATCTTTGCCGGTCAAATTGAGTGGCCTAGATCGCGCCTTCATGCGAAAGTGAAGTATGGCACGTGCACAATGCCGTGTTGCCTAACACGCATGTATGGCTCGGTCCTCTCCAAAATCCTTCCCATGCTTGGTTTTCGACTAAGTCGAGAGAGTGATGCTTGCGCACCTCTTTTAAAACCCTAATTTCATCAATCTGTCTGCAGATGAGTGTCTCAAACATCATCTCATCCGTCCGACTTCACCAGACTTGGTTATACAACCCCGGTCGGAGTTATTTGGTTAGTGAGGAGTCATTACCCATCACTTTACCACACTCGTAATGCAGACTGCATAAAATACACACGATACTTACAAGTATCGACTTCCTCAATAACGCAGTTATTCAATTCAAGCATTACATGCTATCTTTCGTGGATCCACGATCCACACATTCCGATACATCAATCATGTCACAACCTGGGGATACATACCGGGGTATTGGTCCGGCTGGATTTACAGCGTGCTGACGTGCAACGCGCTCATCACAAGAACGTGTTAGGAAGTCATGGACGGTTAGAGATGAACAGGAAAAGTGGGCAAGACTGGTCGTGTGTTACCGACACACAACTCCACTACTCCATCATTCCACTACCTCCACTTCCCACGAGAAACGTGAATGAGGCTCTAACGACTTGTATAAATAGGTTCTCCGCCTCTATTTTCCAACAACAAGGAATAACGGAGAACAACACAAGTTCAGACGATAGAAACCAAGTGTTAATACAAAAACCGTATTCAAACACTCAGAGCCTGCTTGCATCAACCGTAAGCTTGCTCATCTTTCTGTTACAAGTCATAAGCAAGCCAACACCTTCACAATCTCAACACCTTCTTCGCCTCCCTCCCTAAGATCAACCCCATCTCCTTCACTTTGTGACCGAACAAGTCCTGGAACGGCCATTTCTTGGTTTAGGGCCGGACTTGCACGGATTGATCTCTCAATCTACAAGCACTCACCGCGCAGTGCATTTGTTTAAAGGTTTAAATTCATTCCTCATCCACACCCCAAATTACCAAATTCTGCAGGAGTAGTTTTCACCCATCAACACCTGTCAAGTGACTGAAAGTTGTAATCCTTAAGATGTTTTTCACATAATTGGTTCAAAGCTTCCTTTGGACAAGATTTCGTTTGATCATCAGTAGTTGTAGAAGATGGTTTCTCATTCTCTTATGACTTGATGTAGTTACGCAAACTACCATTATCATGATCTATTTCAGATGTGATCAAACATGTTTTGTTATCATAATCTCTGAAAGTCGAACAGGGACTTTTGGTTTCTTTATCAGAAGAAATTATAACATAATCATTAGTAAGAGCCATAAGATGAGTATCTTGATCTTGAGTAAGAGATTTACCAAGAGCTTCTAATTTGACAGTGAGATCCATATTCTCTTTGGCTAGAATATTTAATTGAATGTCTTTTTCTCTGATATCATGCTTAAGAAGATTAGGTTCTGTCTTCAATATTAACATCCATGTAGATAGAGATCTTATTGGCCTTAGGATTTTTACCAACTCTTTATCAAGTATCTTATTTTCCATCGAGAGATAGACTCGGATGTTTTCGTAACTCCTGGATTATGATTCAACGAAGTAGTGAC
>JAJJWW010012016.1:0-215425 GCA_023531295.1 Papaver armeniacum | reverse complement strand
TAATTTGCTTTTGATTTTTTTTTTTATTGCTGAAAATGATTTTTTTCTTATATACTTCGAATCAGGGGCAAGAAATGACAAATGGATCTTGGATTGAAAATGGGTTTTGTATGGGAATGTGGTGGAGGTACAGACTCAAAAAACATGAACCAAGATGCACCAGCATGATGATATTTCCTCTCAACAAATTAGTAAGATCATCACTAATACTTGTCTCGCTCAGTGTAAAAAGTGTATTTTTGTTTCATAAAAGAAAATCAAATCTTACATTTGTGATGTTGGATCTGTGAACTCTGTAGGTATCCGTGAGGGTTTTTCTTCCATTTAAAGGTATTTGGGCGTTTATTTTCAAATGATGGATTTACTACTACTACCGGTGCATTTTTGGTTTTTATTGTGAATCAAACTCACTGGGTATTATTCTTACTTTGATTCACAGAGCATTATGCCAATGGGGTGAAGCATGTCCGCGGAGAAGCCAATTTTCTTCCAGACTAAAATCCATAGTATTTTTTATTGGATCCAGATAATATCTCAAATCTGATACGGAGGGTTAGTCGGTATAAGGCAAAGTGTGATCTCCGCAAATCGTATTACAAGGCTTGAAACATTTTCTGGAAGATTTTAGAGATGTAAACTAAGCAGCTATATCAGCAATTTCAAGGAGCATATAGCTAATCAAAGAGAGACACTTATGAATTTTCAACTGTTTATATGCGTAATTCATTTCGGTTCCTGTATTGCTATTCACAAGTTCTTAGTTCTTTGATTTTTAATCCTGTGCATGACCATGCATTCAATTTGATTAATCCAGTATTATTATCGGTCTGGTGGGAATTAATCAGCTTATTATTCCGGGAAACTCTCAAAAGTATCGAATTGCATTCAAAGATTAATTTGAAAGAATTACTAGTATCCTATCTAATTCCTTCAAATATAACTTACACATGTTCTTTTGGGATTAAAATATATTTGTAACATATTCTTGTTTACTTTGCCATCTTTTCTTACTTCTTTTTGGCTGAATGTCGACATCTTTCTTTGCAATGTATGTCGACATCTTTTGTAATCCTTGTAACTGTCTGTATATAAGGCCATGCCTAATTCTCTAACAAATCAATGAGAATATTTGGAATTCCATTCACGTTTACGTTATGGTATTTTAGAGCCAGAATATTTTTCCATTTTTTTTTTTGAGTAACAATGGGAACACCTTCTTCGAATGCAGAGATCCCACCATCATCTTCTTCACGTCCTTCCAATCCTTTGTATGCTCTAGCTTCGAATGATGGTCTTGGGACAGTCATCACGCACGTTGTTCTTAAGGTATCCAACTACGAAGAATGGGATAAAGCGATTCGGGTTTCGTTGGGAGCAAAACGCAAACTCGGTTTCATCAATGGTAAAATACTTAAACCTACAACTGATTCTAATGATCTTGAGCATTGGTGGACGGTTAACTATATGATTGTAGCCTGGGTTTTTAATACTATTGATCCGAATATTCGTTTTACTATTTCTTATCGTGATACGTCGTATGAGTTGTGGGAAGATATTCCTTTACATTTTTCTGTTGGAAACGGTATTAAAATTTTCCAATTAAAGTCTGATGTTGCAGCTTGTAAACAAAAATCTGGTGAGTCGATTATGGTCTATTATGGACGGTTATAGAAATTATGGGATGATATCAACGACTTTAATGCTTTGCCTTCTTGTTCTTGTTCTGGTTGCAACTGTGGTTTGAATCAAATCCTTCGTAAAAGACGTGAAACGAATCAGGTGCGTGAATTTTTAATGGATCTTGAATCTTATTATGCTAACGCACGCTCCAATATTTTATCCATCGAGCCATTGCCATCTCTTCACTTTGTGTACTCAAGAATTGCACAAGAGGAAGAGGTTCACCTATATACCCAACGAAGGACTGTGGAAGCATCTCCAATGGCCTTTGTTGTTCGTGGTAGTATGCCACAAGGTCTGAAATCTGGCCGATCACCGGTGAAGTGCAGTTTTTGTGGCTATCATGGAACATCTTGAGGAACGCTGATGGGAGAAACATGGTTATCCACTTGGCCGTGAACCTAGGTGTCCGCAAGCCACAGGTCGTGGGAAACGGAGATTGAATACCCCTGATACAGTTGCTACACCCAAAGTGAATGCTGTCTTGGGTGAAATTCTGCACCTACCAATCCTATTCGATTAACTGGTAAGGGAGTTTATACTTGGATTGTTGACACTGGTGCTTCGAATCACGTTTGTTGTGATGAAAATCTGTTTGATTTCTCTCGTGCCATACCTCCTATTCACGTTGGGTTGCCTAATGGTGCTACTATAAAGGCCACCAGAATAGGGGAAGTTACTTTAACCGATTCTTTGGTTTTAAAAAATGTGTTATTCGTCCCTTCATTCACTTGTAACTTACTCTCTGTCTCGCAACTTCTCTCTTCTCGAAAGTTAAGCATACAATTTACATTCTCTTACTATGTTGTACAGGACCTTGTCTTGAGGATGAAGATTGGTATGGGTGAGCTTATTGGGGGGCTTTATCATTTGCCGATGAGTGAACCAACTCGTGTTAATGTTGTTCATGGGAAAGACATGGCAGATTTATGGCATAAATGGCTCGGACATCCTTCTCGACAAGTAATGGAGCTACTACCTCAAGTTTGTCGTAGTAATAATAATAAGTTGGAGTTTAAAGCTTGTGATATTTGTTATCGGGCTAAACAAACTCGTAGTATCTTTCCGTTAAGTGAAAATAAAGCAGATGATTTGTTTGATTTAATTCATTGTGACGTTTGGGGTCCCTATCGTGCAAATCGTGCTTGAAATTCTCGGTATTTTTTGACTATTGTGGATGATTTTTCTAGATGTGTGTGGGTATATTTGATGAAAACAAAGGACGAGGTTCCACGTTTATTAATAAATTTTTTTGCATTGGTTGATCGTCAATTCACCAAAAGAGTAAAAGTTTTGCGAAGTGATAATGGGACAAAATTTAAGGGTCTTGGTACTTATTTTCGTACGAATGGGATAATTCACCAGACATCCATGGTTAAAACACCTCAGCAAAATGCTTGAGTAGAACGTAAACACCGTCATATTCTTAATGTTGCTCGCGCTTTACGTTTTCAAGCTTGTTTACCTATTGATTTTTTTGGGTGAATGTGTTCTAACCGCTGCATATCTGATTAATCGCACTCCTTCTCGTGTGATCGACTCTAAGACACCTTTTGAAATGCTTTATGGTCGTGCTCCTACTCTCGATCTACTTAGAGTTTTTGGATGTTTATGTTATGCGAAGAATATTAATCCTTGTGATAAGCTTGATAGTCAAAGTCGTCGGTGTATCTTTCTTGGATATCCTTTTGGGAAGAAAGGATGGCATCTATTTTACCTTGCGACGGGGGATTATTTTAAGTCTCGTGATGTTAGTTTTGTTGAATATGTCTACCCTCTAGCTGATCCCGACGAAATGGACCGTCTTCACTCATTATATCCAGCAGAATTTGGTGACATACATAATTCTCATGGATCAGGAGATCTTTTTGAGGATCAGACATAGTCAGCGGTCCACTGACAATCGCAACAAGGGCCTCCAGACGCTCCCATACTCCGGTAGCACGACGGTTTATGATGCATCTTCGAACACGTCTTTTGAGGATATGCTGACTCTTATTCCACTTCATACACAGCAATTTGGCCGAAGACGCTCAACCTTCATCCAAATGATGTTGTTTTACTACCAAGAATATCCGAAAATTTTTCTCGTTTTGGGAGATCTTTCCAAGTGGAAGTTTGGTTGAAATTGAAAGTGTCCCGGAAGATGCTGATGAAAATGTCCAAATTTTGGTAGATGATACTTATGGTGCTGAAAGCACGAAATTGGTTGATGCGAATCTTGGTCGTGGCAAACGTACAAGATTCGAAAATGCCTGACACAAAGATTTTGTAAAATGGCAAAGTGTGGAGCCGAAGACTAACACGACTTTGGTTCTCCCTCACACTTCACACATACCAATCCATTCCTCAGGTATCCTATAACACATTATGTAAATTTTAATGCTTTTTCTGTTGCGCATCAATATTTTCTTGCAGCTCTTTCGTCTGATAAGGAGCCTACATCCTTTAAGGAAGCAATGAATGATCCTCGCTGGAGAAAAGCGATGGAGGAAGAAATTGCGGCTCTTGTTGCCAATGGAACTTGGACAATTGAAGACTTACCTATAGGAAAATTGGCTATTGGATGCATGTGGGTATTTCGGATCAAGCGTCGTTCTGATGGTATTGTTGAACGATACAAGGCACGACTGGTTGTCTTCGGTAATCATCAACAAGAGGGAGTAGATTTCAGTGAGACTTTTGCTCCTACTGTAAAAATGGTTATTGTGCGTACTTTTTTAACTGTTGCCGCTATTCAGAATTGGGAGTTAGTTCAAATGGACGTTCATAATGCTTTTCTTCATGGTGACTTGGATGAAGAGGTAAATATGCGCCTACCTCCCGGTTTTAGTAATGGCGTGACTGGCAAGGTATGTAGGCTACGTAAGTCTCTGAATGGTTTGCGACAGGCCCCTAGATGTTGGTATGCCAAGTTAGCCACATCCTTGCATGCATATGGTTTTTCCGCAAGCAAATTTGATCATTCATTATTTGTTTATCGTAAAAAGGGCGTGATATTGAATATCCTTGTTTATGTGGATGATCTTGTTATTGTTGGGAATAATAGCGATGCTATTCGTGAACTGAAATCATATCTTGGTGATTGTTTTCATATGAAGGACTTGGGAAAATTGAAGTATTTTCTTGGCATTGAAGTAGCTAGAAGTTCGAAAGAGATTTTTCTTTTTCAACGCAAATATGCTCTTGATATATTGTCTGAAACAGGTCTTATAGGTGCTAAACCGGCTAGTGTTCCAATGGAAGAAAATCATCGCCTAGCTCTTGCATCGGACACACATATGACAGATCATACTCGTTATACACGACTCGTGGGGCGTCTAATTTATCTTACCATTACTTGCCCTGAGCTTTCTTATGCGGTTCATTTATTATCTCAATTTATGAAGCATCCAAAGCAATCTCAATGGAATGCGGCTTTGAGAGTTGTTCGTTATTTGAAATACAATCCCGGCCAAGGTATATTACTCCGTGCTGATTCCACTCTAGTTCTTGATGTTTATTGTGATGCAGATTGGGCTAGTTGTCCAATCAGTAGACGTTCTCTTACTGCTTATTTTGTATTCCTTGGGAACAAGCAACTGTTTCCCGCTCCTCTGCGGAAGAGGAATATCGTTCCATGGCCTCAGCCACTTGTGAAATTATGTGGTTGAAGAATTTGCTTCGGAGTCTTGGTGTGGAGCATGTTGCGCTCGTATCTCTTCATTATGACAGTCAAGCTGCTCTACATATTGCAAATAATCCAGTCTTTCATGAACGTACGCAACACATTGAATTAGATTGTCATTTTGTATGTGATGAGATTCTCAAAGGTACTATTGCTCCTGCGTACATTCATACTACTGTGCAGCTTGCTGATATTCTTACTAAAACCTTGGGTCGTCAACATTTTCAATCTCTTCTTGCCAAGTTGGGCATTTCCAATCTTCATGTTCCAACTTGAGGGGGTATTGGGATTAAAGTATATTTGTAACATATTCTTGTTTACTTTGCAATATTTTCTTACATTTTTTAGGCTGAATGTCGACATCTTTCTTTACAATGTATGTCGACATCTTTTGTAATCTTTGTAACTGTCTGTATATAAGGCCATGCCTAATTCTCTAACAAATCAATGAGAATATTTGGAATTCCATTCATGTTTACGTTATGTTCATACGCAAAATGCATTATCTTCCATTGATCAAATCTGTGAAATAGACATGTGTAGATTTTTATAGTCATCCAATCTTCGCTTAAAAAAGGTGCATTTCATTGATCAAAGTGGTTATTGTATTGAGAGAAATTGCTTCATAGATCATGAGTGCAACAGCCACACTATATATTGAGGCTTAAAGTTATGATTGGTGCAATTTCGGATGTACCTTGCTGGTGACAGCCGATCTGTCATCCGAACACCTCTATCCGGTTTGTACGTACGTACCAATAATGGCTTTTGTTATCTCATTCGGATTGAATATTATTCAATCTCAAAATCTGATCTGTAAAACAAAGAGATTATAGTTTCTTAATTAATTAACTTCCATTCACATGTAGTCCTGCTGATGGGATGCGCAACCTAGTTTCTTATTTTGAAAGTTTATTATTCAAGGCTATATCGGGAATTATAAAAAAGCTTCACCAAAAGGAAGGTTTCACCAAACAATTGGGTCTTTTCTTTATTGGGCCGACCGAGCGAAGCGAGGGAGGACCTTTATATGGCCACTTTTTTGTAAATTGTAAGTCATCAATTGACACAAAAAGATTGGATTTTGGGGTCCCAAACCATTTTCAATCAACAATGAAAGGACAAAAGATCCCCTCTATGTTTTTATTTCTCATTAAAATTGGCGTAAATACAACAAAAAATGAAAGGTAATCGAGTAAATTTCGTGGGCAGAAAAAAGGACACGGAGTTTGGAAATGTTTTAATTATTGAGGGGCAGTTTAGTAAAACGAGATGTAAAGGTTAAAGGGTCGAATCCGACCACCTGCAAATTTCAGTTTTTTTTTTTTTTTTTTTTCCTTAATCTTTCTTCTTCTTTCGATTTTGGTTAACATAAATTGAGAGAAGATTTGCTCCTGCTGATGCGTGAGTGAATAATCCAGAGAGACCAAGAAATGAAATCGACGAATTTCAGAAGGAGAATTTGATTTGGGTTTGATTGATGTTGGTGAGTTTAATGATTTCATCGACAGAGATTTGAGAGGAAATTAATTAGGGTTTCGGTGGTATTTGATATTGCAGATGTGGATATGAGATGTTCGATTGATGGAGATTTGCAGTAATAAATCAAGGTAGAAGATGGATCTGGTGGTTGAGAAGAAGGGCTTAGATTGAATTTGAGTTTAATCTCAATATTGAATTAGATCGAGAGGAAGTTGTTGCTAATGGAGTGAAGAGAAGAAACAAGTTGGAGGATGTGCTAATGCTCGAATTACGTCAATTTGATGGATCTGAGATAGAGGAATTGATGATAGAAATTGGGAATTGTTGGGTTTGTTGTGATGGTGGTTTTGAAGAAATTGCAAACTGGTGATGCTGTATGTTGGCTCAATGAATGTTCAAGGAATTCTGAAGCTGATGATGACATTTGAGTGATTGAAACTAAAGAAGAAGAATTAAAATGGGTGTTGATATTTGTTGATTGAGATTCTGCTGGAAAATGCAGGTGAACAAATTCAGAACTCCGTCATGTTCACCCAGTAATTTTCTTTTTTACATTAATGTATGTCGAATCAATTCTGAGTTTTTCGTTCCTGCAAATTAAAAGCCATTTGATGTTTAGTGCAACCGTTGATTATTGTCTTATCAATGGGGTATGTGTTGACAATGTTGAGGCTTCTAAGTGGATATTGATTTTCAGTTGTTTATGGGTAAAAATCGTTTCTGCCGATTTCGGTAAATTCGGTAGGTGAGTGAGAAACTGGTTCAAACCCTAAACAAATGTGCTGCACGTGAGCACTTTATAGATTCGAGAGATCAATCTGTCCAAGTCCGGCCTAAACCAAGAAATGGCCGTTCCAGACTTGCTTCGGTCACAAAGTGGAGGAGAAGGGTTGATAGAAATATGGCTTGCGACACGTGTTGGCATGTGCCAATGGCACATGCGGCCATGCTGACCTAGTTGCAAGTCTTGCAAACCTAGGGCGCTATGTTGGGCGTGGGCCAAAGGCATAGCGGCTTCGAAATATGGCTTGCGGCACGTGTTGGCATGTGCCAATGGCACGTGCGGCCATGTTGACCTAGTTGCAAGTCTTGCAAGCCTAGGGCGCTATGTTGGGCGTGGGCCAAAGGCATAGCGGCTTAGAAACTTGGCATTGTTGCCGCGGTGCGCAGTATGCGGCTTGGTTTGACATTGCTGCCATGGTGCGCAGTATGCGTCTTGGTTTGGCATTGTTGCCATGGTGCGCAGTATGCGGCTTGGTTTGACATTGCTGCCATGGTGCGCAGTATACGGCTTGGTTTAGCATTGTTGCCATGGTGCGCAGGGGTGCGGCTTGAGTTGGCATTGTTGCCATGGTGCGCCAGAAGATGCGGCTTGGTTTGGCATTGTTGCCATGGTGCGCGATTATGCGGCTTGGTTTGGCATTGTTGCCATGGTGCGCGTATGCGGCTTGGTTTGGCATTGTTGCCATGGTGCGCAGGGTGCGGCTTGATTTGGCATTGTTACCATGGTGCGCAGATATCTTTGCTTGGTTTGGCATTGTTGCCATGGTGCGCAGGTGCGGATTGATTTGGCATTGTTACCATGGTGCGCGATTTCGGCTTGGTTTGGCATTGTTGCCATGGTCGCGACATGCGGCTTGGTTTGGCATTGTTGCCGTGGTCTGCGAGATGCGGCTTGGTTTAGCATTGCGCCATGGTGCGCGAGGTGCGGCTTGATTTTGGAATTAGGGTTACGTGTTGAAAACCCTAATCTGGGTATTTTGAAAAAATACCCCATTAATTATTTACACACGAGTTAAATGCTCTTGGTTAATGTGTTGCGGGTAACACTAGGTCATGGGGTTTACGATTTTACCCTTGTCTAAAAACCACCATCAACATTAAGTCCCTAACTTGGCTCGGAACAGGGGCTTTGTTGCGAGGTAAGCATAAGATGGTGACAAGCTGTAACAACAAAAACGTAAGGAAAATTGAAAGGAGGCTTGTCTCGACCTTTATAAATAGGATTTGGAATCCTTGCCTCTGCTAGTTTTGCACAAATCGGGAGGCCGCACAATTGGTGGGCCAGGTGCGGCTTGGGCGACGTTGGGAAGTTGGCGTGAGTTTGGAACCGAGTGTGCTAGGGGTGGGACCGGCGCAAAGTGTGGAAGTCTTGCGTGCTTGCAGGCGTGACTTGTGCGACCATTGGGAGGTCGGCGCAAATTGGTGGGGCTTGCAACTTGGAAGCCGTGGCTTGCAGGCGTGATTTATGTAATTAAAGAGGGAGCAGACGTTTCTTCAGCTAGCAAAGTTTCCTTATTTTGCTTTCTTTCACGTGCGGCTTCCATTAGGGCATCATCCATGCCAAAAAATCTGGAAGCATTATGTCTTTCATTGCTCCCTTTCCTTTTTTAAGGTTCCGTATTCATATCCAACGCGAATGTATCGTCTCCCTTGTTTGAGAAGGGGTTCTTCCTGTTGATTCCCCTTTTTCTTTGCTTTGCCGGTGCGTTTTCTTTTTTTTTTTTTGTTCACTCCATCCTCTTTTATATGCGTGTAGACAGGATGGAATTTGATCATCTTTCCATTTCTTGCAGAGTGTATGATGGGATCTTCCAGAGACGGCCGTGCCTTTAACCTTTTGGAAAAGGACATCAGAATCGGTGGAGATCGACCTTCTTCTCTTGAGGAGGTATTGGTTGGGGTTGAATCTTTTTTCCATGAAGCTAACGAAATTATTAATGACCTCCCTCCTTCTATCCTCACGAAGAACAGTGCATGTTCGGACTCTCTTGGGTTCGGTGGACGCGGAGGAGAACGCCATGATTCTTGATTTTGATGTGGATGAATCAAAAACTTCCTTCAAATGTTGATGAAAAAAACTTTCGAAGGAGTATATGATAAAGCGAGACAGCCTTTGAAGTTGATGCCAAAGGTGTTATTGATGATACCGGAGGGGTCATGGTGGCGTATCTTTGGAATAGTTGTCGGGAGGACACTCTGCGCTATGGCTGCTTCGGGATGGGATGTTGAGGTTGCCGCTGCTAAAACCGCTGAATGGAACCTTTGTTGCCCGAAGGATTGCTGGGGAAATGCTTGAAGATAGCTTTGCCCGAAGGGACTTGCGCTCCATCCTTCGAGGGCTAGTTCCTCCTTTTGTTTTTCTCATAGCTCGCTTAGTTCCCGATGTTTTTTCCTTCTTTTTCTTTTGTAAACACATCTTTCCCTTCTTCTTCATCGGTAAACCTTTTGCTTCATATATATATATTTTTTGAAAGGGGTTGTGGTATGATGGCTCTGCAATGGTTTTCGGGTTCTTCCGATGTATTTCTCGATATCCAAGGATTCGCTCGGAAGAGACTTATTTATTTTATTTTATTTTATTTGACAAAAGGGGAGATCTCCAGGGAAAAATACAAACGGTGTATTCATCCTGGGGAAGTACAGCTATTAAGAGGAATGATTCAAAGGAAGTACTGAAAAGGGGAGTGATTGGGAAATACAACATTTTAGGGATTGGATTCCTTGAGCCATCGCTAGTGAACTATCACGCCTTCTGTGTGTCGGTATTGATGAGCTTGCAATATCCTCCCAAAAGGGTATCCGCAACTGCATAGCCTCGCCTTCACCTTCCTCGGGCAAATCCATCTTTACTTGTCATCCTCCCAACTTGAAACGAGCTTTCCTTAACCACTACATCTCCGATTGAAAACGGTTCGACGTCGTGTAACCATTTGAGCCTTGGCTTCGTTGGTTTCGCTAGAAGCTTCCAAGATTCTTGCAAAGTGTTCGAATGGTCCGGTTCCCCATTCACATTTTTGACAGCGTTCGTGCCGGTTGTTGCGCCTAGAGTCCCCATGATGAATGGGGGAAGAAAAGGTCGGTTGCGAAAAGGTTGCTCGGTCGAGACTTACTTGCATTTGAAAATCATGGGATAGCGCCAACAGTCCTCTTCGGACGCTTGGGTTCCTTTAATAGCTCGTTGATGTGGTAACCCGTGGGACGATTTGTTGGGAATCCCTTCGAGCAGGGATGTCGGCGAGAGGGTGTACGCCCGATTTTGCTTTGTTGTCGAGCGCCCATAAGCGTCCCAAAATCATGTCATGATCTAGTTCTTTGACAATGTGGAACTTGCATGCGTTATAGCGTCTCCCATCTCGATCTCTAGGTTGATGTAGCCATGCGCGTTCAAAGCCTCTCCTCTAAAGCTCTTAATCACAGACGGGAAATAGGTAGCGTCTTGTTTTGTAAATCCTATTGCCTTTAGTGTCTTGAAAGTGATGATGTTGTGGTCGAGGTCGTGTTGATGAGCGTGTCGTCAAATTCAAGACCTCTTAAACGGGACGTGGTCAGCAGTCCCATTTCTCCGCTTCGCTTGTTTGGGAAGCTTGAGCCCTTGACGTGGATTCCGAGGGAGAAAAAGCCGTTTGACGGATACAACACGATTGAGAGCTGCGAAAATATCTTGGCGCTGAACCTTGGAGAGATAGAGAAGTTCGCATATATGTCGCATCATGGATTGTACTGGTCTCGTGCACGGAGTCCCGGAGGAACCGCATTTTCTTATTGGGAGTGGGTCTCGATGCACTCTTTCGTCTCCCAAATTGGAGTTCTCCGCTTCTATCCTTTCCTTGAAAATATGCTTTAGTCTCATTGCAATCGCTAGTCGGGTGGTGAAACGAACCTGTGGTAATGGCAATATTTGGGGTTTGCCATCTCACCTCTCGGTTGGTGGACGTACGAGCGGTGGCGGTCCGATGGCATCATCTTGAACCTGGGCTTCTAGGAGGTCAATCACTTCCTCGATGGGGAATGGGAAATCAAGGATATTTCCTTCGGCCTCACGATGCCGCACAGAGTTTTAGTGGCGATCTTCCGTTGCGAGGGCTCCCGTTGCGTCGGCGCTTCACGTTTCACCGGTGGCTCGTAGTTGCGGCTTTCCTTTTTCCTCTTTAGTTCACTATGTTCACGGAGGATGAGCCGGCATCAAATTGTTTGTCTGATGAGGCGCTACTCCCGCGAGTTTCACGTGCGTCTTCGATTCGAGTTGGCCTAGTCCTTTCCAGAATGCTGGTCTGTTGTTGCAGATCGTCCGCGGCCTCATGGAGTTCGGAGAATGTTTGGAAACGCAAGTTTTCTAGCAGGCGCAGAGATCGGGACCATACCGTTGATGCATGCGTTTACCAATTATTGCTCGGTCACGTTTGGGTCGTGACAGTCGAGTGCTTGAACCCTGAAACTTTTGACGAAATCATTCGGATGTTCGTTATCCCACTGGTACATTCTCCCGAGGTCCGAAAAGGTAACTTGTTCGAGACACGAAGAAATACTTCTGAAAACGCGGTGACCATGCTACTCCGGTTGGGAATGCTGTTCGGTGGGATCTTTGTTGTACCATGTATACGCCCTTCCTAGTAAGTGATTTTGAAAATTCCCTTAAACGAAGAACGTGATTATATTCATGTTCACCCAAGGATTCCAGGAAACGAGAAACATGTTCGCGTGCATTCCCAGTACCATCGTACAGGGTAAATTGAGGGGAAGAGTATCCCCCTGGGAGAGGGATTCTCTGTATTTCGGACGGGTAAGGGGGTTGGTGATGATGTACATCGAACTCATCATGCTTGATTCGGTCACGTAGAAGTTGTTCCAAATCTTCTCTCGTGACGAAATTTGGTGGTTGATTTCTCTCCAACGGGACCCTAGTGCGAGTTTCTTCATCCATGGAGGCGTGCCCTGCCGAGGTGCCGGCGTCAGGGTTGTTAGAGATGCTTCTAGGCGTATCTGGAGGATGCGACTCACGAGGTAGTCGCTCTGTCAGGGTTTTGAGAAATGTGAGCACCTCCTTTTGTGTTGAAACCATGTACTGCAGGGGCTCAAGGCGAGCGTCTCATGTCATTCCATCAAATCGGCGATGGTGACGTAAGGGCGACTTCTCTGGTCCCTCCGGTCTCGGTCCCGTCGGCGGGGTAATTGGAGCCTTAGTTGTCGGAGGCGCCATGCTTTGGAAGAAGCATTCGGGGGAGTCGCGGCGGCGCCCTAGCCCCGGTGACTGGGGCGTGACACCCAAGAGATATTCTCGTTAAGTGATTAGAGGTTGTGCGGAGACGCTAGAGGAGGCAATGGCTCTGCCTCGGTGATAGGCGGTGTTACACTTAAGGGAGTGCATTCGATGTTCTTTGTTGTCACCGGTGAAGTAACAATGTTATGGGGGAGACGCCAACATCGGGGATGCATTCTGCGCTAATGTTCTCGCACCGCTCCAATCCGAGTTCCACCATGTTGGGATTTGACGTTCGGAAAACGAAATCGGGAGTTGGAGTTGATATTGTAGCCGATAGATCAATCCTCCCGTTGTGGTCGCCAATTGTTTATGGGTAAAAATCGTTTAAAGCCGATTTCGGTAAATTCGGTAGAGTGAGTGAGAAACTGGTTCAAACCCTAAACAAATGTGTTGCACGTGAGCACTTTATAGATTCAAGAGATCAATCTGTACAAGTCCGGCCTAAACCAACAAATGGCCGTTCCAGACTTGCTTCGGTCTCACAAAGTGGAGGAGAAGGGTTGATTTGGGGAGGGAAGCAAAGAAAGGTGTTGAGGAGAGTAGTATCTCGACTTGTATCGAAAAGTGAAAGCTTAGGAAGCTTGCAAGAGATGAAAGCTTTTGGGAGAGCTTGCAAAGTTGCCTTTCCGAGAGTGTAAGTGTAGTATATTTCTCCCGACCGAGATTTGTTGTCCGGTGGAAATAGGTAAGACCTATTTATACAAGTCGAGATTGAAACGTGCCCTGCCTCATGAAGGAAGAGAGTAAAGGGTGAAATAATGGGAGGAGGTGGTAACCGCATGGTTTAATGGGCGAAACGTTTTTCACCATTATTTCCTCTTTTATTTGACCGCTTTATTCCTTTTCACGCTTTCTTAATGTGAGCGTAGTGTACGCCGCATCTTTGTGACCGCCAAACCAAAACCCTAAAGAAGCATCCCCGCTTTGTGTCGATGTCTCGAGTGTTGGTTGCATCTTGAGTGCAAGCGCCGCTAGTGGCGCGTGTGGCATGTGCCAATGGCATGTGCGGAATGCCTTGGTAGTAGGTTGCACGGTTTGCAAGTTAGGTTACCAAAGTTGGCATGTGCCAATGGCATGTGCGGAATGCCTTGGTGGTAGGTTGCACGGTTTTGCAAGTTAGGCTACTAGCGTGTGTGTTTGGCATGTGCCAATGGCATGTGCGAATGCCTTGGTGGTAGGTTGCACGGTTTGCTAGTTAGGCTACCGAGCGTGTGTGTTTGGCATGTGCGGAATGCCTTGGTGGTAGGTTGCACGGTTTGCAAGTTAGGCTACCAGCGTGTGTGTTTGGCATGTGCCAATGGCTCGTGCGGCCATGTTGACCTAGTTCCAAGTCTTGCAAGCCTAGGGCGCTATATCTGGCGTGGGCCAAAGGCATAGCGGCTTAGAAATATGGCTTGCGACACGTGTTGGCATGTGCCAATGGCACATGCGGCCATGCTGACCTAGTTGCAAGTCTTGCAAACCTAGGGCGCTATGTTTGGCGTGGGCCAAAGGCATAGCGGCTTGGAAATATGGCTTGCGGCACGTGTTGGCATGTGCCAATGGCATGTGCGGCCATGTTGACCTAGTTGCAAGTCTTGCAAACCTAGGGCGCTATGTTTGGCGTGGGCCAAAGGCATAGCGGCTCGGAAATATGGCTTGCGGCACGTGATGGCATGTGCCAATGGCATGTGCGGCCATGTTGACCTAGTTGCAAGTCTTGCAAACCTAGGGCGCTATGTTTGGCATGGGCCAAAGGCATAGCGGCTAAGAAATATGGCTTGCGGCACGTGTTGGCATGTGCCAATGGTACGTGCGGCCATGTTGACCTAGTTGCAAGTCTTGCGAGCCTAGGGCGCTATATTTGGCATGGGCCAAAGGCGTAGCGGCTTTGGAAATATGGCTTGCGACACGTGTTGGCATGTGCCAATGGCACGTGCAGCCATGTTGACCTAGTTGCAAGTCTTGCAAACCTAGGGCGCTATGTTGGGCGTGGGCAAAAGGCATAGCGGCTTAGAAATATGGCTTGCGGCACGTGTTGGCATGTGCCAATGGAACGTGCGTCCATGTTGACCTAGTTGCAAGTCTTGCAAGCCTAGGGCGCTATGTTTGGCGTGGGCCAAAGGCATAGCGGCTCGGAAATATGGCTTGCGGCACGTGTTGGCATGTGCCAATGGCATGTGCGGCCATGTTGACCTAGTTGCAAGTCTTGCAAACCTTGGGCGCTATGTTAGGCATGGGCCAAAGGCATAGCGGCTTAGAAATATGGCTTGCGGCACGTGTTGGCATGTGCCAATGGTACGTGCGGCCATGTTGACCTAGTTGCAAGTCTTGCGAGCCTAGGGCGCTATATTTGGCGTGGGCCAAAGGCGTAGCGGCTTTGGAAATATGGCTTGCGACACGTGTTGGCATGTGCCAATGGCACGTGCAGCCATGTTGACCTAGTTGCAAGTCTTGCAAACCTAGGGCGCTATGTTGGGCGTGGGCCAAAGGCATAGCGGCTTAGAAATATGGCTTGCGGCACGTGTTGGCATGTGCCAATGGCACGTGCGGCCATGTTGACCTAGTTGCAAGTCTTGCAAGCCTAGGGCGCTATGTTGGGCGTGGGCCAAAGGCATAGCGGCTTAGAAACTTGGCATTGTTGCCGCGGTGCGCAGTATGCGTCTTGGTTTGACATTGCTGCCATGGTGCGCAGTATGCGGCTTGGTTTGGCATTGTTGCCATGGTGCGCAATATGCGGCTTGGTTTGACATTGCTGCCATGGTGCGCAGTATACGGCTTGGTTTGGTATTGTTGCCATGGTGCGCAGGGTGCGGCTTGATTTGGCATTGTTGCCATGGTGCGCGATGATGCGGCTTGGTTTGGCATTGTTGCCATGGTGCGCATAGAGCGGCTTGGTTTGGCATTGTTGCCATGGTGCGCGATATGCGGCTTGGTTTGGCATTGTTGCCATGGTGCGCGAGGTGCGGCTTGATTTTGGCATTGTTACCATGGTGCGCGATTATCTTGCTTGGTTTGGCATTGTTGCCATGGTGCGCGTGGTGCGGCTTGATTTGGCATTGTTACCATGGTGCGCAGGTATGCGGCTTGGTTTTGGCATTGTTGCCATGGTGGGCGAAAGATGCGGCTTGGTTTGGCATTGTTGCTCGTGGTGCGCACTATGCGGCTTGGTTTGACATTCTTTGCCATGGTGCGCATGGTGCGGCTTGATTTTGGAATTAGGGTTAACGTGTTGAAAACCCTAATGGGTATTTTGAAAAAATACCCTATTAATTATTTACACCTGAGTTAAATGCTCTTAGTTAATGTGTTGCGGGTAACACTAGGTCATGGGGTTTTACGATTTTACCCCTTGTCTAAAAACCACCATCAACATCAGTACGTCAAGATCATTGCACATAGGGTAGAAGAAGAAAGGTGTGATTCATCTCTTTCCTGGTGAAGCTACAATGGCTGCTGGAAAATCTGTTGCCCAAAATGGTTTCCTAGAGGTGCATACATAACTAGATGTATAAGCTAATTATTCGAAAGTGCAACTCGTAATTGGACTTTCCCTCTCTCAACAATATTTTAAGAAAACTTTTCCCGTGTTTATAGGCAATATGGCCATGCAAAGGACATTATCTCCCTACGAGGAGAATTTCATGGGAATATCATTAGCTTCCTTAGGGACCACTTCGTAGACTTCAGAAAAGTGTGAGTAAATGATGCTCTGAGCCGTCCATTAATTGATATTTGGTGCATTGATTCAAACAGTTGAACACTCTGAACTGAAAAATAAACAATATATTGACTAGATAATTACTGATGTTTCATCGTTCTTTCTTCAGAGGTGTGCATCTGGGGCAGGAAAAGCGTCTACGGGTAAAGCGTATCCATATAACTTCTTTCCACCTACGCTGCGCATCCATTCTCAGTTTAGGAACTTAGGTAAGAGACTCTCCTTCTAAAACTATGGACATTGAGACCAAGCCAGAGGCAGTGGAAGCTCCCACAAAGAATCGTACTAGAAGAAGAAAAGATGCGATTCATCGACAATGAGCCACGATAACATTACTCCCTGTTGTCGTCGATTAGCAAGGAGGCAATACAAAAACCAAAGCACCAAATGTGGAATTGCTCGCATATAGCTTTTGAAAACGTTTGTCGTGGAAATGGAGTACAGGATTTGCACCCCGTATTGGTTGCATCAAAGATCACCCTAACGAGCTTCGATACCAAGCTATCGAGCAAGTCGATTTATCTCCTAGAGTGGCACCTGGGATCATCTGGAAAAAGCGGTCCAATATCTTCATCCAGTTCCTTCCTGCCGAACGACGAGGAGAAAATTTAATTTTAGTTATATCCCAAATCCGTTTGTAACCCTTTTCTTTTTAGCTATATCCCAAATTTGCTCGTGATATTTGGACGTAAGTTTTGTCTCATTAGATTCAGTAGCATATTAGTCTCATCACTAATACTTAGGAACCATTTCAATCTCTCAACAAGCCCTGCATTTTTGATCTGAAAGGATTTCCTTGCCTTAATTGTGTTTGTGTTTCATTGACAGCGGTGCTCTTCAAGGTGTCATCTGAGGAGGGTTTCCAGTTTTTCCTTGTTTTTGGAAGAATCAGGGGAAGGAATTCAAATAACGCTTGATTTTCGATAATGATCCAATACATGGAGAATGTATCATTAGATGGGAATGGATTGTCCAAAATCAATTGATCAAAATGGACTGTCCAAAATCAATTGATCAAAGTATTTCTTAATCTTTCAGATTTACACTCGTCCCCCACAAAAGGCTCAATATAAAATGAATGATTAAAGATTGCTCTTGTACAAAGCTTAAGTAATATTTGGCACAAATTCATTTTTATCAAAACTTTGGGGAAAGAATTGGGAGCTTTGGAGTGTTGTTTCCTAAAGAGAATTTCAGTAGAGATATATAGGCAGTAGGCACCATATGTGTGCTGGTAGTTTTATGTTATTCTTAAATCTTAGTTTCAATAGTCCTTTGAGCCAGGTCCCGGTTAAATTCCCCCTACCAAGGCTGAGCGGGTGTCTTTTGTACTCTTCATCAGTTTATGGGTGCTTACTCCCATACTTTGGGTGACGCTACTTCTTTCTAAACCAATGAAAACAGACATTAAAGACCTAGCCTCAACTATGTACCCGTGGTACTATCTCAACAACAGTTCCATTTTTGCCTAACTTTTCAGAGTTGAGCATGACCTAGTACCCTATATGGTATTTTGAAGGCCCAAGTTTCTGAAGAAGCAATTACAAAGCTGATAAAGTATCACTTTTTCTGAAACAAGCCGACAATGTCGCCTAAGTGATTTTTTTTTTTTTGATACGCGAAAGCCAGACTCAGGCCCCTACCCGAATCCAGCCAGTTGAACTGGCCCCAATGCCAGACCCAACACGCTCAACCCACTATACAACTAATCTACCACAAACCTTGGACCCTAAAAAGTTTTCCATTGATTGCCTAAGTGATACTTTCGTTGGTTTATGCATCAACTAAGTTTTCGTTGCAACAAATAAAACGATGTACTCCCCCCGTTTCGAGAAAAGTGATACTTTCACTTCAGGCATAATTCTCGAAAATTGAATGCACGGTCATTATGCAAACCATCACAAAGGATGCATAACACATCACGCAATTATATTTTGGTTTATGGATCGACTAATTTTCCGTTTTTGGAAAAGTGATACTTTCATATTCTGTTTTAGGACAAAGTGATACCTTTGCTCTGTTTCCGAAAAAAGAGATACTTTCGCTCCGTTTCAGAAAAATATCACTTTTTCTGAAACAAGGAGAAAGTATCACTTTTTTCTGAAACGGAACGAAAATATCATTTTTTCTGAAACAAGGCGAAAATATCACTTCTTTTGAAACGAGGAGAAAGTAGTCGCAGATAAACGCTATCTTCATATTGGTCTTCGGTCGGCCCTCACACCGTGGCAACGGTTGTACTAGTATTAATACTAGTAAGGACACATGTGCGATGCACATGCTTGAATTTTTACTCATCCAACAATACTAAATTTGAAAGCCATGAAATTTTTTTCCTAGAAACAAAAATTTACTATTCTTATTTGTACTCGTTACGTAGATAATTGAAAGAGCTTTTCAAATATATATATTTTACAAAAATCCTGTGAATATTTTGAAAGATATTAAGTTTTTAAAATTTTTGATTTATTTTTAAAATAATGATATTTATGTAAATATGGAAAAATAGGGATAACTAAGTAATTTAGGGGGTCTCCTACCAAAAAGAGCTCTTTTTTCTTTATCTTTCTTTATAATTAGAGACCCCAAATCTCCACATGTCAACGCCATGATAACTCTTGCATTAGGTGAAGCCACGTCATCATTAACTTTCCATGTCATCGCAATCTAATTGGCTAATCCAGCAGTCACTAATCTAATTGCTAATCTAATCGGCAACTCCAATGGTCGCTAACAACTTTCCACGCCAAAAAGGAGAAGACACAAACTTTGGAAAAGAAGTAAAAGTATAAGTACCTATCTAATAAGGCGGAAGAATTGCAATATATTTTTCATCACATGCCATTTTAACATAACCATTCAAAGGGTCCATTTATGAATGGAATAGATGCGCCTTCTGCAAAAGCAGTTTCAACTATATAATTAAAAGGATACGACTCTTCGTTGTAAAGGCTAACAAAATATAAAGCTAACAAAACCTAATCACCCACATGTTTTACGCAAAAGGGTTTTTGAAAATTGGTGATACTTTTTGATGCATGAAATATTGGAGTGCCACAAAAGCTTTTCAAAGTAAACATATGATTTTGTATGTATTTCCTTGGATCACACATATTTCAAACAGTACTAGAACTTGATGAAGATGCATGATCAAATACCCAACGTCCTTACTATATGCGATGTAGCAGAAATAACATTTGAAACTAAATATACGGTACGTATCTCATAGTATTCATTGTAATCAAGATTCGGTTGATTTATTTTGACTCTGTGAGACATGGAAGAAGTAGCAGTGACTATTTATTTTGTACAAGAAAGAAGAAGAACTAAGATTTGACAGCAGAATACGTTTGCACGATAATGTAATCCATCGAGTATTAAGAATTATACTACTAAAAACCTAATTGGGTTCATATTTTGTTTCAGATTAAATCTAAGTACTGTCGAGAGTTAAACCTCAGTTTACATTCCTAAATCCCAGAAAAATGGACGACAACTAGGAATGGGAAGAAGTGACTGAATATGCAAGTACATGGAGATCCAACTAAATATTAAATGCTCAAAACATTTCCCGAAACAATTTCGCGAGCAAACGACAGTCATGCTAGCAGTCTCTCAGTTTTCAATAGACGGGATGATAAATGGAAGATCTGGATAACCGATGGGTAGTTCCGTATAAAACAAAATGGATTGTGAAATACCAAGCACACATTAATGTGGAAATATGCAACAAAACTTGGGTTGTAAAATATTTGTTCAAATATATATGTAAAGTAAAATATATGGCAGTCACGGTAATTTAAGAAACTTCGAAAAGGTGTAGATTCATCAAACAAAGATAAGCAAGGTTCCGAAAGTAGATGAAGTCAACAACTCTCTACTTACATTGTGGCTTCGTATCGACCTCAGAAGCGAACTTTGGTTTCTATAATTTGAGATCCATTTCAGAGATCCGAGTGTAGAGAGGTTATCTTTTCATTTACCAGGCGAACAACAAATCATATTTCGGGACAACGAAAAATTGACCGCGGTGTTGAATCAAATAGATCCGGAAGATACAAAGTTCATATAGTGGATGAAGGCAAATAGAAAATATGAAGATGCAAGGGAGGTAACTTACGCGTAATTTCCTACAAAATGGGTCTGGGACCAGATGAACAACATGTGGTTTAGAAGAAAGTCGAGGACAAAAAATTGGAAGGCTTTGTTATGCACATCCAACATCGGGTGAGAGGTTTACCTACGTTTGTTGCTCAACATAGTAAAAGGTCCGTGCAGCTTTAACGAAATTAAGACTGTGGATGGGTTTGCTCATCTAAATTTCAAAGATGCGTGTTTAAATTTGAGTTTATCTGATGGCGACAAAGAATAGTAAAGCAATGGAAGAGGCAGAAACTTGGGCATCCAGTAAGTTATTACTTGAATTGTTCATAACTTTGTTACTCTTTTGCGAATTTTCAAATCCAGAAGAATTATGGAACCAGCACTGGACACATTATCTGATGACATTTTGCATCGATAAAAAAAACTTATTAGAAGACGAACATCTTGAGATCCAAGATGAACAACCCAAATCGTAGGAGAAGAAAAGGGGGGAAATCTGGAGTTTTTATCGTTTCAGTAAGTGGACCAAAATAAAATCGGGGTTTTTATTTTATTTTATTTTTTTGATCGGTATTGGGTGCCATCAAGTTTCTAACTCAGGTCATTGTATCATACTATCATCACCCAATGAGTTTACTAATATACTACAGTGACACCGTCTGTGGTTTTCATTTTGCAACCATTAGGTATGATTTTGCGAGTGACTACTTGGTTACAAGAAATGTGGGCTTAATGATGATGAAGTGGTGGATCTAAGGCAAATAATGATTGTGAAATACGATTACCGCAAGAGATATAAGAGTCTGACCAACTGAATATGTCCGATTTTTCCTGATCATGATTGTAAAATTGCATTACTAAGGTTTCATATGCATTTTTGATGAAGCCCTATGATTATGTTAACACTACTTCCACAGACACAATTTTTGCCGCCTATGATGTAGACACTCTCGAAACAACCGGTGCGTATGCACCGGGTTAGATGCTTGTATTAGTATAAGATAGTAAGATATTCTGATGTTTGGGCAGTTTTTCAGGGTTTTCTTTCTAAGGATTTGTCCAGAATCACTAAAATAAAATCCTTTTGAATTTTTTAATTTTGTCACACCAACTTCAATAGTATTAAAGTTATAATGATGGACTGAAGTATGACTTTTTAACATGTTTGTCGATGGCTGGAGACTCTTGAGTCAAGGTGCGCATCAATCAATCACATTAATGCTGTACTAGGTGTCAGCGGTTTTCTCGGTGGGCAATTAGATGGACGTATGTTTTACGTTGGAGTGTTGAGGATTATTAGGTGTTTGAATTGATGGAGATATTATTGAGTGGTGGTATTCAATGAATTAATGCAGTAATACGTCTGCTGTTCTTGATGTGGATGACCTAATGCAGTGCAACGTATATTTTACGTTTTGTAGATTAAAGAGTGACATGAATTGATAGAGATATTACGTTCAATGACTGAATTAATCTATCTATATATATTTGAACAAGCTGGAGTTGTTTGATCATAATTCAATCTTCTTAAAAAATGATGATCTCTAAGCAAGTTATTTCTCTAATTCTTTTTCTTCCTCTACTAATTTTTGTAGTAAACTCACTCAAAATTCAGGAAGAAAATGAAGAACGAAGTATTCTTCTAAAACTCAAGAAAGAATTTGGGATTGATCCATCACTCTTAAAATCATGGAGTTCGGATACATCTCATCACTGTGATTGGGAAGGTATTCAATGTGATGCTGCTGATTCTGTTTCTGGAATTCTATTTCGATTTATGACCATCAAGGAAAGAGTTCCAGGTTTTATCTGTGATTTGAAAAATTTAACAAAAATTGATCTCATTGGGAATTTTATTCCAGGGAAATTTCCGGTTCCTATCTTGAACTGTTCTAAACTTCAGTTTTTAGATCTTTCCATTAATCGCTTCGTCGGAAAAATTCCTAATGATATCGATAGGCTTTTAAATCTTCGAGTTCTTAATCTGGGATATAATCAATTCTCTGGTGATATTCCTTCTTCAATTGGGAACTTCCAGTTTCTGCAGACATTAAGTCTTGTTACGAATAAGTTTAACGGTAGTTTCCCGCCAGAAATCGGCAACTTATCAAATCTCGAATTTCTTGGAATGGCTTTTAACAAGTTTTTGCCGTCGAAAATTCCTGATGAGTTCAGTAAAATGATCAAGGTGAAAAAATTTTGGATGCAAGAAATAAATCTATTCGGTAAAATTCCATCTTGGATTGGTAATTTTTCAAATATGGATCGTCTAAGTCTTGCAACGAATAATTTGAGCGGGAAAATTCCAGAAAATCTGTTTTTATTAAAGAATTTAAAAATTATGGATTTATATGAAAACAAATTGTCAGGTGAAATTCCAAGAGAAATTGAATGTTCGAATATGGAAGGAATTGATCTTTCGACGAATGAGTTAAGGGGCTCGATTCCTGAAGGTATTGGTAAATTGAGGAATCTGACAAGGTTAGCTATGTATCAGAATGGATTAACAGGAAAAATACCAACAAGTATCGGCTTACTTCCATTACTTACCAACATTCGATTGTTTACAAACAACTTATCAGGTGAACTTCCCAAAGAACTCGGTTTACATTCCAAGCTTGAGGTCCTTGAAGTATTCGATAACAAACTTTCAGGAAATTTACCAGAGAATCTATGCTTCGGTGGTGAATTTCATGGGATTTCAGCGTTTGAATAAATTTACGGGGAGTTACCAAAAGAACTCGCAAAATGTCCTAGTTTATCAAACTTAATGATAAACGACAATCTGCTTTTCCTGGTACTTCCAGACCATCTGAGTTCGAATCTAATTATTCTCAACTTAGCGAATAACAATTTTGGAGGGAGTATTCCAGCGGGTATTGGTTCACTAAAAAGCCTTGAAAAATCTTGAAATCTTTTCTTTAAGGTCAAACAGATTAAATGGGTCGATTCCGAAAGATATTATTCATTTGCAAAAACTTCAGATACTAGACTTATCGCTAAATAATCTTTCGGGTAATATTCCTAAAGAATTAGGAAATACTGGATGGATTAATAAGGAGTTCTCAACAGCGGACGGTTATGTTACCGGGTTTGGATTGGCGATGGTGAACAAAGGGGTCTTAACGAACTTCGAGAGAATATACAAATATAGCACATCAATTGATCTGCCGTGCAACGCTTTTGATGGAACCATTCCCGAGAAGAGATAAGCTTATTAAAAATACTTTATTCGCTTAATTTGTCTCATAATCATTTCTCTAGAAATATTCCAGCGACAATCGGAAGCTTGTCTTCGTTGGGGTCTTTGGATTTGAGTTTTAATAGATTATCTGGACACATCCCGGAATCTTTGACAACAATAGACTCCCTCGGGGTTCTAGATTTATCTAACAATATGTTGAGGGGCAGGATTCCAAGAGAGAGTCATTTTGATACATTGAGTCTGGATGGTTCGGCTTTCAGTGGGAATGATTTATTGTGTGGATTCCCAACGGAGAAAGTTTGTGAAGAAAAAGGCGGAATAATTAATCTTTCAAATAAAGTTGACAAAAACGATTTGTTATTGTTTTGTTCTAGTGCGTCTTTGGGATTTATAATTGGATTTTGGGGTTTGTTCTTTGTTCTGCTTTTAAAGAAACAAAAGTGGTGGTTTCCTTACTGGAGATTTATTGATTCCGTTGCTATTGGAATAATATTTTGTAATCAGAAAATTTGATAATAAATCAAGTGATCTCTACATTAGATATATCATTTTTAGGAGAAACCTTTTGATGGGGTCAAGTGAACATCAGTATGTTTACTTAATACTAGTCTCAATTTACTCTTTGTTTCAATTGATTTTTGTATCATAAATTAAAAATAAACTTACATTAATTTTTGTTGGATCTGAACTATGTAGCTGTGTGTTGGGGTCATCTTTCATCCTCAAAAGTACTACTACCTTACATTAATTCACATTCACATCTTCACCTACTCTCATTCTCTATCAAAAATTTTATTTACAGTTACTTCTCTTTATACAGAAGCAGGACTAGAGGTGAAAAAGGTGCTTCTTTTAGTACCCTGTCTTTAGATTTCTACCTTCATTTGTTTTGATTATTTCTTGCCAGTGTTGATTGTTTTAGGATTTTGACATCAGGGGGACAACAAAAACACAAATAGATATGGATCTTGAGTTGAAACGGTGTTTTGTATGGGAATGTGGTGGTGGTGATATAAATTAAAAATAATTTAATTAAGAACGCAGCATTATGATATTTGCTCTCAGAACATCAGTATGTTTACTTAATACTAGTCTCAATTTACTCTTTGTTTCAAATGATTTTTGTATCATAAAGTAATTATCAGCTTATTATCCCAGAAAAGTGCTCCTAAAACTTTTCACTATGTATCTAGTTGCATTCTAAGATTCAGTGGAAGATAATACTAATAACTTATCTAATTCCTCCAAATGCAATCAATACTAACAATTTGATTAATCAGCTTACTATTCCAGGGAAGTAATCTAATAAGTTGCATTCTAAGATTCAGTTGAAAAAAATACTATTAATTTCTCCAAGATTACTTTCCTTTGATCAAATCTGTGATTGGCAATACACATGCGTAGATTTTTATGATCATTCATCGGTGGCTGAAACATGAAACCGTACCCACTCCTGCCATGCAATTATGCAGTTACAACTAGTGAATTGGTGGACCTTGTAGACTAACTAGTCCTCTCTGCCTCATCAGCTAGGCCAGCCTTGACAACACGAGATAAAAGTTTCTAGCCAACATGGTACATATCATTATTGCTGGTTGTTGGAATTTTAACCCATTCATGAAAGTAACCGTACCCCTGGGTTAAAACTTTGGAATTCACCCCAGTTATTATAAAATCTTATCATCTCGGTATTCACATCTTCATCACTGCTCTCATTCATTCTCTGTTTACACGTCAACTGCTTAGATAAATTAAAATTTAGGGTGAAATAGAAGAAGAAAAAGAGGAGGAAGAGAAAAAGGTGTTTCTTCTAATACACTGTCTTTGATGTTTGCTTTGATCTATTCTTACAAATGTGGTTTATACCTTAAATTGTTTTTTTTATTGTTGAGATATCTTTTTTTCTTGATTTGTGAATCAGGGAGCAAGAAGACCATCAATGGGGTCATGGATTGAAAATGGGTTTTGTATGGGAATGTGGTGGTGGTGTAGAATCCTGAATCAAGCCAGCATAATGATATTTCCTCTCAAGAAATTTGTAAGATCATAATACTACTTCAACTCTCATAATGCTATTTCATAAAATTAAGAAAATAAATCTTACGTTTGTTTTGATGTATCTGTAAACTCTGTAGGTATCTCTGAGCTGTTTTAGTCCATCTCTGTGTGTTTTACTACATGTAGAGTCAGATCAAACTCTGATGTGGACGGTTGGTCTTTATCACGAAGGATCTTAGACATGCAATCCCAGAGGAAAATAAACTATCCAGCTATATCAGCGAATTCAATCAGAGGTGTAGGAAGTTGGAACGAGAGACAACACAAAGCCTGGTTAATTGAGAAGGTTGATTCGCATAAACACATAATTCTGTTAGAAAGATCGATGAGGGAGCAGTCAATTGTATTTAAATTAATTTCAATTACTGGTCTGTTATCGACCAGCTTTTAGTTGATTTGGATTTCTTTGGTTTTTAATCCCGGCTGTAACAATTCAATTTGATCAACACAGTAAATACTGATTCCTGGTGATTCACATAAATAACCCTAATACTAATGGAAGGTTAAAAATGATAACAATACACAGAATGCGATGCAGTTATAACTAATGAATCATTGGAAACCTTACTGCTTAAATTAGTGCTTTTTTCTTCTTCTTTTTTGTAAACTAAGCCAAGCCAAAATACTTTTGATGAGCAGTCAATTGTGAATTTTAATTTTCCAAATTAATGAATCATCTGTTATGTATGTAATAAATTCTCAATTATTGGTTTCAATTAAATAATCATCTGCATGTAATGTTTATAATTAATCTGCTTGTAAACATCAATCTTGAATGAGCATCCTCTTCATAGGCCATTCTGTTTCACATATGATCTTTCCTGCACTCGTGCTAATGCAGTAGAATGTGCAACAAAGAAGAAATTAGCCGGCCTGTACTTAGTCCTGCCCTGGTAACGTGCCTACAGTTAAAAGCTTGTGAATTATTAGACCTAGTACTAGTCCTCATCAGCTAGGCAAACAATGACCACACGAGATAATAATGTTTTCTGTCAAATGGTACGAGCAATTATAAGTAACTAGTGAATTATTGGAGCTGGTAATACCCAGTCCTCTTCTTCATCAGCTTGGGCCAGCTTTGAAAGCACCAGTAAAATTTTGTAGCCAATGGTACAAAAATGCATGTTGCTACATCTAACTCAACCTTACCCCTGGTTAAAACTTTGGGACTTACACTGCCGGTTATAAAATCAGATCATCTCTGTTGTAGTGTGTAGTGTATATATTCACATCTTCACATTGATCGTTACACTTTCTCTGTCAAAAAATTGTTCACACTTCTGCTGCTTAGCTTCAACTCTCATGTGAACTAGCAGAAGCTGAGGAGGAAGAAAAAAAGATATTTATTTTAATACCTTGTCTTTGAGGTTTGCTTTGATCTATCCTTTTAAGTGCTTAATAGTTTCTCTTTTAAGTGGCTTTCTTTTAAGTGTTGATTCTCTATTTCTACCTTAATTTGCTTTAGATTTTTCTTTTTTAATGCTGAAAAATGATTTTTATTTCAAATAATTTGAATCAGGGGCAACAAATCACATATGGATATCAGATTGAAAATGAGTTTTGTTTGGGAACGTGGTGATGGTGTAGAACCTTGAACCTAGACGCAGCATGATGATATATCCTCTCAACAAATTAGTAAGATCATGCTACTACTACTTCTTTTTTTTTTGATTGGCCATAACACTAATACTCTCAATGTAAGAAATGACTTTTGTTTCATGAAAGAAAATAAACTTAAATTTGTTGTATTGGATCTGTGAACTATGTAGGTATCCGGTCAAGCCTTTATTCCATTTAAAGGTATTTGGGCGTTTACTCTCAAGTGATAGAATTGCTCCTCCTACCTATGCATTTTTTGTTTTCTACATTGACCACCTTATGAAATTAATCTTGGTATTTTTCACTTAATTTGCAGAGCATTATGCCTATGGGTTAAGCATGTCCATGGAGAAACAAATTTTCCACCTTAGAAAGCTTCAAGGATGTTCCGGAGGATCTTAGAGATGTAACACCAGAGAGGAAAGTAAACTAACCAGCTATATCAGCAATTTCAAACAAAGGATTACAGATTTGGAACGAACCTAGCTATTCAAATTAAGAGAGACAGATTAAAGCCTGGTTTATTGAGAGGGTTGACTTGATTCCAGTAAAGAAATTATGTTTGATGGACATTCAATTACGAATTTTAATGAGTAATCTTCCAAATTAATCATCTGTTTATGTATGTAAATTGGTTTTCGGTTCCTATATTGCTATTCACAAATTCTTAGTTGATTTTGATTTCTATGATTTTTAATCCTGTCCATGAAGATGCGTTCAATTTGATTAATCCAGTATTATTATGGTGGCCGGTGGGAATTAATCAGGGGTTATTACCCCGAGAAACTCTCAAAAATATCAAATTGCATTCAAAGATTCAGTTGAAAAAATTACTAATAGCTTATCTAATTCCTCTCCACATATGCAATTTACACATGCTCATAGCCAAAATGCATGTGTAATCAATCAGTAGATTATCTAGTCCTCTTCATTTCACCATCAGATGCTACTAGGCATCACGAGAGAAAAAGTGTTAGCGGATGGTACACTTTGCAGGTTCACTGATGACTCATCATGCATTAAAGTAACCTTAATGCATTTGTGAATACACAGATAATTAGTAGTTACATTGTGCTGTCGCTCCTAGCCAACTAAATTTCCTTTGGACATAAAAGTTACTACCTCGGTTTTAGGAAAAGTGATACTTTCACTTTTTCATTTTTACCTAAAAATATGCCAAATTGAAAAAGTGAAAGTATCACTTTTCCAGAACGGAGGGAGTATTTACTAAAGAAAACCCTAAGCGGGTTTCTTCTACGCCGCCCTTCTACTTCTCCCTTTTCTTAGATCTGAACTCCAGACAAGAAGGGCTTTCAGTTGTCCTCTTTGTACCGAGTTCTCCAGATTTGCTGAAAAAGAATTATGGATGTAAAATTAGTTTTTTTTATGGGAAATCTGGTGGATGGGAAGAAAAGAACAACAGAAACCGAATTTCCTTTCAATTTCATCAAATTAGCATAATGATTTCTCCTCTCACAACAATTGTGTTGCAGATCTAACAACATCCACTACGCCACCATCATCTATTACCCCCGTATGCTCCTTCCACATCGCCATTACCATTCCCACCATAGGAAGTTAGCAACAATCTTGTATCCACATCCAATTTTGTTCATCAAACCTTTATGCAGCAAACAAGCGATTGAAACCACAAGGAATTGTGCATGGAGTACATGTTCTCTTGGAGATAGGATTAAAAAGTAAATTTTAATTTCCTTTTTGTGCTGAATTTGGATAATTTTCAATCCAGTTGGTTAACTCAACTATGTTAAGCCTGCAGGATTAGGTATGGGAATCTGGTGGTGGTGGTGTAAACTCAAAATTATTGTTGAAATGGTTTTTTTTTGTTCTTTGGATAATTTTGTTCTTTCTACTGTTAAAATGGTTCTTTTCTTAAATTTTTTGATTCAGGGGAAACAAAAACACAAATGAGTCTTGGATTGAAAAGAGGTTTTGTATGGGAACGGGGTGGTGGTGGTGTAGAATCAAAAAAATCTGAAGGATGATGATATTTCATCTCCACAAATTAGTAAGATCATAATATTATTACTAGTACTCTCAATTTAAAGTGAGTTTTGTTTCTTGAAAGAGATTGATAAAATCTTACATTTGTTGTGTTGGATCCGTGAACTTTGTAGGTATCTAGTGAGGGCCTCTGTTCCATTTAAAGGTATTTGGGCGTTTACTTTCAAATGATGGACTTACTACTACTACCGGTGCATTTTTGGTTTTTATTGTAAATCAAACTCACTGTGTATTATTTTTACTTGATTCACAGGGCAATATGCCTATGGGATTAAGGATGTCTGCAGAGAATCCAATTGCCCCGCGGACTAATATCCTCAAGTTCCTTTTTCATTCAAAGGTATTTGGGCCGACTTTCAGTTAATGTTACTGCTACTAGCTGTGTATTGTTTTGATTTTTTATTGTAACCCAACTGGTAACATCTTGGTGTGTTTTACTGGATTCAGAGTGATTCGGATGTTTAGTCTTTACAAGATAAATGTCTCGCAAGGATGATTTAATGCCAGAGGAAAATAAACTATCCAGCTGCTATATTAGCGATTTGAATCAGAGGGGTAAGGAGTTGGAACGAGCCAAGTCAAGGAGAGACAATTCAAAGCCTAGTTAATTGAGAGGGTTGTTGGTTGGAATAAAGACATATCTCTGGTGGAAAGATTGATGAGCGAGCAGTCAATGATGAATTTTCATCTTCCAAATTAATCATCTGGTTAAGAAGGGGCACAGAGTTAGAACAAGGCCAGTCAAGGAGAGCTGAGTCAAAATCTGGTTAAGAAGAAATCAGCATCTGAAGTACTCAAGAAATGAACATCCTATCAATTCATCATTTCTTATTATTATTCCTGTATTGTTTTTAGCTGATTTGGATTCCTTTGATTTTAGATCCTCCTGGCCGTGCCCATTCAATTTGATTAGTACTCTGTTAACATGAGATGAGATGTTCAAATACAAGTTCAATCAACTAAACATGGGAGATGCATGAGTATATTAACATGAGATGAGATGTGACTTCCGAGTGGAGCCGTTGTAAATTTGCATCCCTTGATATTCATAAAACTAGGACTTTCTCATTGAAATTTTCGTGAAACACAAATCCTCGATATGTTTACGCTAATTTAATGAGATAGACCGAATTTAATATAGTTGAGTAAAAACGGTCTGAAATGAATTGATAAAGCTCCTAGTTCAGAATTAGGTGGTAGTACTCATTTATTTATCAACTAGACCATATATATTTCAAGTTGGGGTGCTTAATTATCTAGTGTCTTCAATGAACCAAAATTCAGTCGAGTCTAATAACCAAACAAGTTGGAATATTGGATCATAAACTTACAAAAGTGCCAAATGCCACCGCCCCCATTCCGTTTCCTCGCAGCAGCCGGACAACTTTTAACTAGCTGTTGCATATCCACTAGAGCATTTGCTTTGCTCGTTATTAGAGTTGTACTCATATTTCCCAGCCAATGTAACATGCAATGCAGTTAGCAAGCGAATTATTGGATACAGTACCTAGTCCTCTTCCTCGTCAGCTATAAGCCAGCCTAGACCTCACGAGAAAAGAGTTTCAAGCCAATGGTACATATTTACATTGACTGACACTTTCATTTAAGTCACGTAACCTTACCATTGTTAAAATTTGAAGCTTTGGAAACTCACCCCGGCCAGTTATAAAATCTTATGTATTCACATCTTCACTGCTCTCATTTTCTATGTCAAAAATTTGTAAACACTTCTACTGCTTAGCTTTAATTTTTGGGTGAATTAGAAGAAGAGGCTGAGGAGGAAGAGAAAAAGGTGTTTCTTTCGAGTGTTCAATGGTTTTTCTTTTTATTGTTGTATTGGTTCTTCAATCTCTACCTTAATTTTTTTATTTTTGCTTTTTCTAGTTTTTAGTGTTGAAATGATTATTTTCTTAAATCTTCTGAATCAGAGGCAAGAAATCACCAATGGATCTTGAAATGAAAACGGGTTTTGTGTAGGAATGTGGTGGTGGTAGAGATACTAAAAAACATCTGAAACAAAATGAAGCATTATGATATTTCCTCTCAAAACATTAGTAAGATCATAATACTACTACGATCTCAATGTATTAAATTGATTTTCGTTTCATAAAATTAAGAAATAAAATCTTATGTTTGTTGATGGATCTGTGAACTCTGTTTTGTAGGTATCGCATGCGGCCCTTTATTTCTTGACAAGGTATTTGATTTGTTTTCAATTAATGGAATTACTAATACATGATTACATCTTGGTATTCGATGTAACCCAACTGATGAAATCTTGGTATTTTACTTGATTTACAGATCACAGTGCCTAATGGATTGGCTTGCTCCGTTCCCGTCCAGGGATGGAGTTAGTTTGGGTAAGCAGGGTGGATTTTTCTTACCCCGATACTCCTAATTCCATCATCGGTAGAAACAAACCATAAGAAGTATCTTCAACCCTTAAAAATACATCTTAGCTTATCTAACGCAACTTCCACATCTTCTTCATAGCCAAAAAGGAATTATTTTCCTCTGATAAAATCTGCGGGAACATTTATATTGTCATGCACTCGCTTGCCGCTACCCTTATCCCATTGCATCTTAGCAGTGCATAACACCTAACTAATTGTTGCATATACATTCCGATCATTTGCTCTTCTAGTTATTGCTCTGTTGTCCCCTGAAATCTCCATACAGATAAAGTGCATCTCTGAAAGATGTTTTGTAAAACGGTATAGATGATAATCCAATGAGATAGACAGAATATAAAGACCAGCGCAAAAACGGTTGGCAAAGCTGTAGGTTATGAATTAGGTGGAACCGTGGAGCTCATTTTTCACAGCTTCAAATCCTCTCTCGGTGAATCTTCAAATCTTATATCATCATGCGCAACAAGGCATGGAATGAAAAATTCTTGTACTAGACATGGAATAGGACGATGTTCCAAATTCCATTCACTTAAATTTAAGTTAGGACTTGGAACTAAACTCTAAACATGTTTTAACTCAAATTCTTGTCAAGAAATTCTTACCACATATCCCTCCCCCTGCCAAGAGAACGGTGCAGTGACAGAATATTGGACTTAGAACTAGTCATCTTCCTCATCAGCTAGGCCAGCTTTGAACAAATGGTACAAAAACATTATTGCAGGTTGTTGGATGTTCAACCCATGCAATAAAATTAAACCTTACCCTGGTTAAAACTTAGTGCATTGGAACTCACCCCAGCCAGTTATAAAATCTTATCATCTCTGCTTCACATCTTCAGTGCCCTCATTCTCTCTGTTAAACATTTGTTTTTTTTTTGTTTTTTTCTTTTTTTTTTTGGTCAATAACAGAGAATATACACTTTAAACATTTGTTTTACACTTCAAACTGCTGAGCTTAGATTTTTTGGGTGATCTAGAAGCCAAGGAGGACGAGTAAAAGGTTTTCTTCCTTGAAGTGTTGGATTTGTTCTTTAATTGATGCCTATATTTGCTTTTTGATCTTTTCTTTGTATTGTTGAAATGTTTTTTTTTCTTAACTTTTGAATCAGGGCAAAGAAATCACAAATGGGTCTTGAATTAAAAAGGAGTTTTGTATGGGAATCTGGTGGTGGTGGCGTGAAGCAGCATAATGATATTTCCTCTCAATAAATTAGTAAGACCATAGTACTAATCTCAATTTAAAGTGATTTTTGTAAGATCATAAAATTAAGAAAATAAAATCTTACATTTGTTTTGATGGATCTGGCAACTCTGTAGGTGTTGCATGATGGGAATTTTCACTTTAGAAGGTATCTTATTTGCTTTCAATAAATGGAATTACTACTACTACCTTGATGTTGCATTTTGGTTTTTATTATGACCCGACTGATGACTATCTTGGTACTTCACTTGATTCACAGACCACTCACTTCCACGAGACAAGAGAGTTGGAATGAGCCTAGTCAAGGAGATACGAGTCAAATCCCGGTTTACTGAGAGGGTTGAATGGAATTAATCAAGACATATTTCTGCTGGAAAGATTGATGAGCGAGCAGTCAAATTCACCGAATTGTGAATTTTAATCTTCCAAATTAATCATCTGTTTATGTATGTAACTTCATTTTTCGATTCCTTCACTGTTATTTACAAGTATATAGTTGATCCGGATTTCTTTGATTTTATACTGTATTATTAATTCCTGGTGGCCGACCGGCCGGTGAATGGTGGGAATGAATCAGCTTATCAACCCGGGAAACTCTTGAAAAGTAATACTATGCATGTAATTTCTCTAAATGCAACTTACATTTTCATAGTCATAGCCAAAATTGATTGTTTTCCTTTGTCATTCATTGGTCGCTTAAATAAAAGGCGTGGAGTCCGCGAAAGATCTCCAAGAATGCAGGTGTTTCTCATTGATCAATGTGGTTAATGTATTGAGAGAAATTGCTAGACCAACCTTCTTCATAGGGCACTCACTATAGAGGCTTAAAGTTATGATTGGCGCACCTTGCTGGTGACAGCCGATCTGCCATCGTGAACACTTCTATTTTAGCTTGTTTACCACATACACTGAATCATAATGTAGGTTTGTGGACAGTAAAGCAATAAATAGGTAATTTCTGCTTCAAAAGTTCATATTATGTTGGTTTTATCGAGTTATCTTTTGCATAATTTTTTGGTTTCAGGTTTTTTCTTCTGGCAATACATAATTTTAGGTTTTATTTTTAGGAATCAACTTTCCAACATGTGGAACAAACAAAAACCAAGAAAATGCTAAAAATTAATTTTAAAAGAATGGTGCAAATGAACACAATAACTATGCTTACATAATAAAATACATGATATCAAAATTTGGTAAAAAGTAATATTTCTCTTTAGACGATTTTACATCCATTTTCTACGACCTTAATATTTCAATAAGGTAGTAGAATTGAAGTTTCAACAAAGTACAAGATACCCAGTCCTGCCCTGGTAACGTGCAATGCAGCTCTATAGCAAGTAGCTTTGACCACACAATTTTAATGCTTCCTGTCAGATGGGTACATATTGCAGGTTTTTCTTAGCTGATGAATTTGGTGAACCAAGTAGGTAGTCTCTCTTTACAAACTGACAAGATTTTGACCACACATCACAAACGAAAATTGTACACATGGCAGGTTAACTCATGCATTAAAGTAACCTTACCCTAGTTACAACTTTGGGATTTCACTAACCCTAGTTATAAAATCTCATCCCTGTATTCACATTCACATCTACACTACTCTCATTCTATATCAAAAATTTGATTACACTGCTCTTTATACAGAAGGAGAACTGGAGGAGTAGGAGGTGAAGAAGGTGCTTTTTAGATACCATGTCTTTAGATTTCTACCTTCATTTGCTTTGATTAGTTCTTTCTAAGTGTTGATTGTTTTAGCATTTTCGAATTAGGGGGAAACAAAAACACAAATGGATCTAGATCTTGAGTTGAAAACGTGTTTTGTATGGGAATGTGGTGGTGGTGGTAGAGATGCTCAAAAACTTGAATCAAGAACGCAGCAGCATTATGATATTTCCTCTCAGCACATTAGTATGTTGTTTACTTTTCAAGATAATAATTCTAGTCTTAATTTACTATTCTTTTTCAAGTGATTTTTGTTTCATAAAATTAAGAAAATAAACTTACATTTATTTTGATGGATCTGAACTATGTAGGTGTCTGCTGCAGACACTGTTCTTCATCAAAGGTATTTGGTTAACTTTCAATTAATGGTACTACTATTACTTGTTCATTTTTGGTTTCTATTGTAATCTCCAACTGCTTGGTATTTTTTTCACATGATTCAGATGCCAGTGCCATTTGGGTCTAGATCTTTCAGGAACTTTGCAGGGTTAGAGAGTTAGAACGTGCCCAGCCAAGTAAAGCCAAGTCAAAACCTGGTTAAAGAGAATTGGGTTGAAAAAAGACATGAACAAAGAAGACTTCTGCTGGAAAGATTGATTCAAGAACAGTCAATTGTGAATCTGAATTCTCCTAATTAATCATCCGTTTAACTGTGTATCTAGCTGGTTCCAAGAAAGTAGTCCTAAAACTTTTAACTATGTATCTAGTGGATTCCGATTAAATACTAATACCTAAAATAATTGCTCCTAATGCAACTTGAACGTCTTCCTCATAACCAAACGGGATTATTTTCCTTTGATCAAATCTGTGGGAATACATAAACATTTGTAGGTTTTTATTGTCAATGCATTTGTGAGAACACGTCTATCGACATATTTATCTCTTTTGGATTGAAGATTACTCTCTTCTGTCCTGCAAAACAAAGATATTTACGTGGAATTAGTTTCTTACCTTCATAGTGGTAGTCCTGCTAATGGAACATAGTTGATTTATATTGAGATCCATGAAACTCTTATTAAAAGTTTGTATCTTGTTGCATTCTAGAGTCAGTTGGAAAATTATTGGCATTGCATTCAAATCCTCTGCCTTGGAACACTAAACATGGTCAAAATTCATGCAGCCGTAATTTTAATATGAGATGAGATTTGAAAATTTGCACCCTTGATACTGATAAAACACTGTAATTTTCTCCAAAAACGTTCATGCGAGTATCATTTCTCCAAACAAACCTTTTGCCCAAAGATTTTTGGTAAAACGCATTAATAAGCAATTAATGGATGCCAATCCAATGATATAGACTGAATTTAACAAACAGTCTGAAATGAAGATAATGAATGATTAATAAAGATGTAGGTTCAAATCGTTTATCATCATGTGCAAGAAGGCAGTGGTACTGAACAAGTTTTAAAATTTGAAATCCACTCAAATTCTTGTAAAAATATATTCCCCTGCCAAGAGAACGTGGAATGACATAAAATTGGACTTAGCAGTTAGCACTAGTCATCTTTCTCATCCCTGCAAAAAAAAAAAAAAAAAAAAAAAAAAAAAAAAAAAAAAAAGTCCTCTTCCTCATCAGCTAGGCCAGCCTTGACCAATGCGGTACAGTACATTATTGCAGGTTGTTGGAATTTTAACCTATGCACTAAATGAACCTTACCCTGGTTAAACTTAAAACCTTGGAACTCACCCCAGTTATTATAAAATCCTATCATCCCTGTATTCACTCCTTCACAGATATCTCATTTTCTCTGTCAAAAAAATTGTTCTACACTTCTATTACTTAGCTTAATTTTTTGGGTGATTTGGGTGAACTAGAACAAGTTGAGGAGGAAGAGAAAGTTGTTTCTTTTAGTAGCTTTGTCTTTGAGGTTTGCTTTGATTTATTCTTTCATGTGTTGATTGGTTCTTTAATTTCTACTTTAATTTTAAAATGGTTTTTTTTTTTTTTTTTTTGAATCAGGTCCAAGATATCACCAATGGATCCTGGATTAAAAAGGGGTTTTGTATGGGAATGGGGTGGTGGTGGAGACTCAAAAAATTCTGAACCAAGAAAACAGCATTATGATATTTCCTCTCAACAACTTAGTAAGATCCTAATACTACTCCTCTCAAAGTAAAGAGTGATTTTTGTTTCATAAATTTAAGATAATAAAATCTTACCTTTGTTTTGATGGATCTGTAACTCTGCAGGTGTCTCGGGATAGCAATAGGGACATACTTAGGGCACTGCATCTTGGAAATAGAGCTGAAAGCCAAATGTTAAAGAAGCAGTGAGATTTTAATCTGATGTCTAGAGAGTTGGAACGATCCTAGTTGTGGAGATCCCCCAAATCAAAATAAACCAGGTTAAGAAGTTGATTCGAATTTAGACATCTTAAAAGTTCTACTGATGAGCGAGCGAGACTGTAAATTTTAATCTTTTTATTCATGTAAATTCATTATTCCTGTATTGTTATCAACATGTCTTAGTTGATTTGGATTCCTTTGATTTTTACTCGTTGACGTGACAATTCAATTTGATTAGTATATCATTCCTGGTAGCCGGCCGGTGAAGGGTGGGATTAGCTGGTTCCGGGAAACTGTTAAAAGTATTATTAGGTGTCTATCTAGTCGCATTCTAGATTCAGTTGGAAAAAAAAAAAAAAAAAACACTAATCTAGCTGCTTCAATTGCTATTTACACATCTTAATAGCCAAAATGCCAAATGGATTATTTTGTTTTCCTTTGATCATATATGTGGACCACTATCCACTACTGCGAAGCAAATGTTTGCCGGGGTGTAACTATACCCTTGGTCTTCCCCATCTTTTTCTATATAAGCGATTAGACTAAGTCTTATGGGCTAGATTGGAGGTGCTAGATTAGCACTTAAGTGTTGCAATTTAAAAAAAAAGTGTGGCAATAAAGTTAACACTAGTTCTCTCTCCTACCAGTTGCTAGCATGTGAGCTAGCATGCTAGATAGTTTCGCTGTTTCGTTCCGCGCTAAAAAAATGTACTTTTCGCTAAATCATTCCGCGCTCAATAAAAATTTCTCTACATTTTTCGTCAGTGGGTAACCAAACCAGTAATGTTTCACGTGGGTACCATGATGGTATGTACTTTGTATCAGTAACTTTCTTTCTTTTTAACCTATTTAATATTTTTTTAATTTAATGTAGTGGAATATATTCAACTAAATGAAAGTACAGGTTGTTTTATTCAGCATCAAGAGAAAAATATGTTGGCGCGGAACAATACAGCGCACCTCGCTGTTCCATTCAGCGTATCTGGTATGCTAGACTAGCACCCCATAAGACTTAGTCTTAGTCTGTACACATTTGTGAAATTAGTCATCTGCTTGTACGTGAGATGTAGGAGTAGAATCTCGCAACAGCAATGTCCCAGCGAAGATTTAACCAACAAATGTTTGCGAAGACCATTACAGACTATTTGAGGAATGACGTAGCAGGTGACATCAGCCTAATCACGAGGCACAACAAAATTAATCAGCTTTAGCCACGCTATATGTTCGTGGCTATAACTCAAAAAACCGTGGCAAAAGATGAATTGCCACGGAACCTCCGACATGACAAATTGTCCAGTGGTTAATAGTTTTTGTCACGTCGCTAGCCACGGTTTTTGCACCGTGCCTATTGGCTCCAGATTATTTGCCACGCATTAGCTATGGCTAAGCAATGATGATTAGCCAATTTTAATTCCATTGCTTAATAGAGAAAAATTTAACAAAAAGAAAAATTGAATAATTCCTCTGTAACCTCAGAGTAGAACTCTTAAACCTCCACGATATACCTACCAGTCACATATTAGAATCCTCAGATCTCAATTTGTACCAAACTAATATCTACCTGTAAATTAAAGACAAAGCTTAGATGACTACAAACCTTAGCAAATCTATTGAATTAAAATCGCAATAACAAATCAGTTATAAAATCAAAATTTCAATAAATGAATTCCTCTGAAAACTACGAGGAATTTCAATTTTCTCACCTTTAGAAAGATTTCAAAATCAACCTCTTGATTCGAACTCCCATTATATTTAAACAAAAACGAGTCTATCTTCATCAATAAGATTTTCACCAACAATCCCTAGTTTCGACACCAGTAAATCTTCTAACCTTGCATTTCCCTGATCTCTTCTCAATCAAGGGTATTACAGAGCAAATGAAAAAATTATTTGATTTCTTTACCATCCTGCACCAATATCAAATGCATAGTTTAAATTGAAGAAGACAAACGACCACATTATAGAAAAATGTATGCACAAACTAAAATTAGGTACAAGATAAACTATAAAATACTACTACAAAACCCTAAGTTCAGAAAATCAAAAGTAAGAACTACATCTACACCCTAGCAATCAATTATGAATTTTAATCTTCCAAATTAATCATCTGTTTATGTATGTAAATTCAATTTTGGTTAATGACATGTTTTTAGTTGCTTCCGATCGATCATTTTGATTTTAGTCCTTGCCATGCCCTTTAACAATCCTGGTATCCGGCCGGTGAAGGATAGGAATTACTCATTTTATTCAGGGAAAGTACTCTTAAAAATACTGATTTTTCTCCAATTCACCCCCTTTGAGTATTCAAATAATGGATTTTATCAACCACAACCTGAGGAAGAGTATTTGGGTGAACAAGTATGTTCCAAACTTAGATAATGTATGTTAAATTGGTAAAAACTTCCCCAAAAATGTAAAATTTTGAACTGGATTTTGAAATGGTTCTGGTTATTTTATATGAAGAACAAGTAACCGAACTCATCTCAAGGTGTAGTTCGGTTGCTTTGTGAGGATGAACAAGTAACCGAACTCATCCGAATGTGTAGTTCGGTTGCCTTGGGAGATAAACAAGTAACCGAACTAGTTTGAAGGTGTAGTTCGGTTGCTTGATCCAAACACGCAGATTCTGAACTCCATATTAATGGAAGCTCGACATGCAGCGTTATGTTCGGTTGGTTCGCAACTAACCGAACTTACGTACAAATAAATTTTAACCAAGTGTATATGGTTCGGTTGGATCGCAAAAGCATGCAGTTTGCGAACCAACCGAACTAAGACAATAAGTTCGGTTGTTTCGCAAACTTGAGATCAATTGCACAACCAACCAACTTAACAAACAAAAATTTTTTTCTTATGTTTTTAACCGTAGAGTTCGGTTTACATGGAAGTTTTAAGATTTTTTAATAATAACCGAACAAAGTTGATAGAGTTCGGTTATAAAAAAATAAAAATAATGAGAAAAAAGCAGTAAGGTTAGGTTACATGGCAATTTTTTTTTTATGTTTTTAACCCTAGAGTTCGGTTACATGGCAGTTTTATACATTTATGAGAAACAACCGAACTCGTCAGTTCGGTAACATAGTTATAAAGCATATAGAACCGAACTCATCTGAAGGTGTAGTTCGGTTGCTTTGTGAGGATGAACAAGTAACCGAACTCATCTGAATGTGTAGTTCGGTTGCCTTGTGAGATGAACAAGTAACCGAACTCAACATCAGAACCTCCATTAAACCTCTCCACAACTTCAATTTTCAACTCATTTTGATGATTACTTCTCATTTTTTCAACCAAAGACAAACGACAAGTAATGGGTTTGTGAGAATATCTTTGCTAAAGATTTAAATTAAGCTATATATATATAGAGAGAGGTGGTGGTGATTGTTGTTGTTGGTGGTAATCGGTGGTTGGTGGTGGTGATAATCAGAGGTGGTGGTGGTGGTGGGAGGAGGTGGTGGTGGTAATCGGCGACGGTGGGCGGTGGTGATGGCCGAAGGTGGTGGTGGTAGTAATCGGCGGTGATGGGTGGTGGTGGTGGGAGGAGGTGGTGGTTATATATAGAGTGAGAGAGAGAAGTGGTTATTAGGTTGGTTTTAAATTAAATTAGGTTAAGGGTAGGTTAGTAATTTCAACGCATTAGGACACCCCTTATAACTAGAGGGAAGGTGGCCTAATAAGACCATGGTCCCCTCAAAAAAACGATGGTCCCCAAAAAATGGTTCTTCAATTAATGGGGAATTACTAATACATGATTACATCTTGGTATTTGAGGTAACCCAACTGATGAAATCTTGGTATTTTACTTGATTTACAGATCACAGTGCCTAATGGATTGGCTTGCTCTGCTGCGGTCCAGGGATGGAGTTAGTTTGGGTAAAGCAGGGTGGATTTTTCTTACCCGATACTCCTAATTCCATCATCGGTAGAAACAAACCATAAGAAGTATCTTCAACCCATCGGTTATTAATAATACTCTCTAGCGTCCGTTGTATTCTGGATTCTGTTGGGACATTAGCTTATTGCATCCACCTTCAATTGATGAACCGAGCTAGCAATCAATTATGAATTTTAATCTTCCAAATTAATCATCTGTTTATGTATGTAAATTCAATTTTGGTTAATGACATGTTTTTAGTTGCTTCCGATCGACTGCCTTTGATTTTTAGTCCTTGCCATGCCCTTTAACAATCCTGGTATCCGGCCGGTGAAGGATAGGAATTACTCATTTTATTCAGGGAAAGTACTCTTAAAAATACTGATTTTTCACAGCTTCAAATCCTCATGCGCAACAAGGAAGGCAAGGAAAAGTTCTTGTCATAGACATGGAATTGGAGGATGTTTCAAATTCCAATCACTTAAATTTAAGTTAGGACTTGGAATTAAACATGTTTGAAACCCTCTTATTTCACTCAAATTCTTGTCAAGAAATTATTGCCACATATCGCCCTGCCAAAAGAACGTGCAATGCAGAATATTGGACATAGTACTTGTCCTATTCCTCCTCATCAGCTAGGCCTGCCTTGACCAAATGGTACAAAAACATTATTACAGGTTGTTGGAAGTTTAACCCATGCACTAAATTAACCTTACCCTGGTTTAAACTTAATGCATTGGAACTCACCCTAGCCGGTTATAAAATCTTATCATCTCTGCTTCACATCTTCAGTGCTCTCATTCTCTCTGTTAAACATTTGTTTTACACTTCAAACTGCTGAGCTTAGATTTTTTGGGTGATCTAGAATCCAAGGAGGAAGAGTAAAAGGTTTTCTTCCTTCAAGTGTTGGATTTGTTCTTTAATTGCTGCGTATGTTTGCTTTTTGATCTTTTCTTTGTATTGTTGAAATGGTTTTTTTTTCTTAACTTTTGAATCAGGGCAAAGAAATCACAAATGGGTCTTGAATTGAAAAGGAGTGTTGTATGGGAATCTGGTGGTGGTGGTGTAAACTCAAAATTTCTGAATCAAGAAGCAGCATGATGATATTTTCTCTCAATAAATTAGTAAGACCATAGTACTAATCTCAATTTAAAGTGATTTTTGTTTCATAAAATTAAGAAAATAAAATCTTACATTTGTTTTGATGGATCTGGCAACTCTGTAGGTGTTGCATGATGGGAATTCTCACTGCAAAAGGTATTTGATTTGCTTTCAATAAATGGAATTACTACTACTACCTTGGTGTTGCATCTTGGTACTTCACTTGGTTCACAGGGCATTCACTTCCACGGGACAAGAGAGTTGGAATGAGCCTAGTCAAGGAGATACGAGTCAAATCCGGGTTTACTGAGAGGGTTGAATGGAATAATTAATCAAGACATATTTCTGCTGGAAAGATTGATGAGCGAGCAGTCAAATTCACCGAATTGTGAATTTTAATCTTTCAAATTAATCATCTGTTTATGTATGTAACTTCATTTTCGATTGCTTCACTGTTATTTACAAGTATATAGGTGATTCGGATTTCTTTGACTTTGTGTATTATTAATTCTTGGTGACCGGCCGGTGAAGGGGTGGATTAATCAGCTTATCAATCCGGGAAACTCTTGAAAAGTATTAATATGAACTACCTCCGTTTTAGGAAAAGTGATACTTTCACTTTTTCATTTTTGCCTAAAAATAAGCCAAATTAAAAAACTGAAAGTATCACTTTTTCTACAACGGAGGGAGTATGTAATTGCATTCTGAGATTCCGTTGAAAAAATACTACTAATAGCTTATATAATTGCTCCGAATGCTACTTACATCTTCATAGCCAAAATTGATTATTTTCCTTTGATCAAATCTGTGATTGGAGAATACACATGTCTAGATTTTTATTATCATTCATTTGTCGCTAAAATAATAGGCGTGGAGTCCGATATTTTATTGCCAAGAATGCAGGTGCTTTTCATTGATCAATGTGTTTATGTATTGAGTCAAATTGCTAGACCAACCTTCTTCATAGGACATGAATGCGCACCTTGCTGGTGACAGCCGATCTTCAATCAAAACACTTCGATTTTAGCTTGTTTACCACATACACTGAATCATAATGTAGGTTTGTCCACAGTAAAGCAATATATAGGTAATTTCTTCTTCAAAAGTTCATATTATGTTGGTTTTATCGAGTTATCTTTTGCATAATTTTTTGGTTTTAGGTTTTTGCTTCTAGCAATACATAATTTTAGGTTTTATCTTTTAGGAATCAACTTTCCAACATCTGCAACAAACAAAAACCAAGAAAATGCTAAAAATTAATTTTAAAAGAATGGTGCAAATGAACACAATAACTAACCCTATGGATTTTTTTATCCACCCCATAAAGAATGATAAGGGGTGTCTAAATTTGATGAAACTACCATTTTACCCTCTATCAAATATTAATACTACTAATTTGTCCCCATCAAATCCTAATCATAAAATTAAAAACTAAAATCAAAATCATAAAACTAAAATCATAAAATTCAAAAAACTAAAACCAAAATCAAAATCATAAATTAAAAACTAAAATCAAAATCAAATTCATTTCACTTGGTTCACAGGGCATTCACTTCCACGGGACAAGAGAGTTGGAATGAGCCTAGTCAAGGAGATACGAGTCAAATCCCGGTTTACTGAGAGGGTTGAATGGAAAATCAAGACATATTTCTGCCGGAAAGATTGATGAGCGAGCAGTCAAATTCACCGAATTGTGAATTTTAATCTTCCAAATTAATCATCTTTTTATGTATGTAACTTCATTTTTCGATTCCTTCACTGTTATTTACAAGTATATAGGTGGTTATTGTATTGATAGAAATTGCTAGACCAACATTCGTATATAGGGGATGAATGCAATTACTGGATCCTAATCTAGTGAATCAGAATGGATCTAAAGACCAGATTAAAAACAGTCAAGGATGGATTACGTTGCAATCATTTATCATAACTAGAGTATATATTTCCAAGTTGGAGTGCTTGGTTAGTTATCTAGATAGTCAATAATGGATGAAAACTTCATCGAATCTAATGAAGAGTGTTTCGAAGAAGATTTGAATTTATTGAGTGATGCATCTAAAAGGGATTATTTTGATACCTGTGGGGATACAGATGTTTAGATTTTTATTGCATGCGTTTGTCACTAAGAAAAGGTATAGAGTTGGCCAAATATTTCCAGAAATGCAAGTGTTTTTTTCGTGCTAGACCAATCTTCTTCGTAGGGTGATGAATGTTTATGTCGCACTATAGATCCTTAAAGACTTGGTTATGTAAGAGTTACATAAAAGTTACGATTAGCTAGTGCAATCTTGTTAGTGCAATTGGATGCACCTTGCTGGTGGTAGCACGATCTGCCATACCCATTCAAGGGACCAGAGACTAAACTAGAAAAAATGATTCGACTTACACCAAATGCCACTACCACTGTTCGGTTTTGACGCGGCAACGCCCAACACCTAGATAGTTGTTGCTGATACATTCTGATCATTTGCTCTCTTAGTTGTTGCATTGGAACTCAAACTTTGTGCTGTAGGGGTCTTTTCCCATGAGACACAGAATGTATGTAGTCCCCGAAATCTACATGCAGTACTTGGCTGATGTAAAAGAGGTGTAAGTAAAAACTGTATATATAGATGTCGTTTTAGGGTCTTAGATTCAGTCTTCACTTCACTTCACTTCACTTCTTTGAAATCTCTACTCTCCATCCCTGAAAACCCTAAGAGGAGGGTTTCTACGCCGCCTTTTTTCTTCTTCTCCTTGTTCTAAGATCTGGAACTCAATCTAGTGAATTTGGTTTTTTCTCTTCTATTTTAACTCCAATTATTCCAGATTTGCTGAAAAAGAACCTCAAGATCAGATCTGTATTTAGGGCAACAACAAATGGTTCATTCTTGTAAACGTGTATTGGAATCTGGTGGTGGTAGTAAAATAGAATTTCCTATCAATTCAATCAATGAGCATAATGATTTCTCCTCTCAAAACTGATGCGTAATTGCTTCTGTCAAAATTGAGACTAGGCTGATTTGGGTTGCCTTTTGTTCATCTCTTGGATTTATTAGCCAGTCCTGGTGTTTACTCATTTCCAATCTATATATTTCATAATGTTAGAATCATGTAGTTTACTTTGTTTATCCTTTCAATCTGTTAATGCCAATCTCTTGATGTTATTTTCACCTAACTATCTTTTCTTTTAGCTATTTGAATGTTACACTTGATAGGTGTTTGAGTTTCTTTTCATTTGATTATTTCTGTAACTGCTATTAGCATTCTGCCTACAGGAATATTAGTCTACTAATACTACATTTCTGTGATAATGATTAATATTGTTGCGTTGGACATCAAATGTTGCAGGATTGGACAGGAAAAATATTAAATTGTATTTATTCCCGTTCAAGAAGCACCTGGAAGCTGGTTACAAGTAGTTAATAGACTGTAAATACGCATTATGATTTCTCCTCTTCTAAAACAACTGTATGTATGGTTTGACCACTAGACCACTTCGGCCACCACCTGCAACACAATCACTAGTACCACAACTACTGCCACAACCACAACCAACAACAATATTTGCATAGACTGATTCCACTTCAATGATCAAGAATGATTTGACCAATTTTGGGCATTGCACATAACATCACTCCACATTAGGTCAGTTTATTTTGCGTAGCATTTTATTCGGCTTTGGCACAGGCACTTGCTTGTGGTTATTGGTTAAGTTCATGAAGCCATACTAGTGAAATGCTGGAAAGGCCCAACTCGGAGAACCTGTTGACTTCCATTATAATGAACTTCTCGTGTTCTACCGGTGCTTCTTCATGATTTCCAGAGTTCCTTCACAATTATCATTTAAGCTTCTGTGATGTCGTCCAACTGAACTGCCCATCCAGATGCCGAATGTTATTCTTTGGGCATTTCCTTTTTTTTGTGATCGGCATTCTTTGGGCATTTCCTAGCAACATGATGCTGCATAATCCTTCCACCCCAAACTTAAAGATTGATTTTTTTGCTGAAATAAGCTGATCACCATGCAGATGAAGAGTTATATTGATGAGTAATTGCCAAATGGAATTGGATGTTCAATCACTCATATTTCAATTAGGACGTGCAATCGAAAATGTTTGAAATCCTCTTTCACTTAAATTCTTGTCAAAATATATCTGCCAAGAGAACGTGCACTACAGAAAATTGGACTTAGTACTAGTACTCTTCCTCATCAGCTAGGTCAGCTTGAGTTAAAGTTTCTTCTAGCCAAATGGTACAAAACATGATTGCAGGTTGTTGGAATTTTAACCCACGTACTAAATTAACCTTACCCTGGTTAAGACTCAAAGCTTTGGAATTCACCTAGTAGTTACTATAAAATCTTATCATCTCATATTCGCTATCAAAAACTTTCTTACACTTGAAACTTCTTAGCTTAAATTTTGGGGTTAACTAGAAGAAGCTGAGGAGGAAGTGCAAAAGGTGTTTCTTTAAATAACCTTGTCTTTGAGGTTTGCTTTGATCTATTCTTACAAATGTTTAAAAAAAATTCTTGCAAGTGTTGATTGGTTTTAGATTTTTTTTTTTCTTTTTCGTCTTGAAATAGATCTTTTCTCTAATTTTTTGAATCAGGGCCAAGAAATCACAAATGAATTTTGTATGGGAATGTGGTGGAGGGGTAGACTCAAAAAACCTAAACCAAGACAGCATAATGATATTTCCTCTCAACAAATTAGTAAGATCATAATATTCCTACTAGTACTCTTAATGTATTAAAGTGATTTTTGTTTCATGAAATTAAGAACATAAAATCTTACATATGTTTTGATGGGATCTGTGAACTCTTTTCTGTAGGTATCTCATGCTGCCCTTTATTGCTTAACAAGGTATTTGATTTGTTTTCAATTAATGGGGAATTACTAATACTTGATTACATCTTGGTATTTGCTGTAACCCAACTGATTACATCTTGGCATTTTACTTGATTCACGGAGCATTCTGCCTATGGGGTTAGTTTGAGGATGCCTGATCGTCCGGTCATTCTTCCATCAATCCACTGGTATCAATGCGGTTATGTTTTACGCCCCAAAGGGTTACAGAGTTAATTGAGAGGGTTATGCCAGATGGTTTGAAGGATCTTACAGACAAAAAAAAACATAAGAGGAAAGTAAACTCAAATTCATTTAAAGGGGTAAAGAGTTAACTGAGAGGGTTGAATGGAATACAGACGTATTTCTGCTGGAAAGATTGACGAGCGAGCAGTCAATTCACCCAATTGCGAATTTTAGTTTCCAAATTCATCATCTGTTTATGTATGTTAATTCAATTTAGACTACGAGTTCCATGCACTGTTGTTATTTTAGAAGTTTTTAGTCCATTTGATGCCATTGATTTTTAATCCTGGCACTGACCATTCAATTTGGTTAATACTGTATTTTTTCCTAGTGAGCTGATTATCACCTCTTACTAAGAATGCCTTTACAATTTATTTTTTAATTCTATGATGACTACTAACAGCAACATATCCCCAATCACTTGGTCTTTCTTCCAATTGTCCTGCTAATTTTAAAAAATAAAAATAAAAATACTAATAGCTCATCTAGTTGCTATTGTCCTGCTAATTTTAAAAAATAAAAATAAAAATACTAATAGCTCATCTAGTTGCTATTATTGGGGCGTCACACTCCATTAGAGGGGCTTCACTTGCATATCTGGTGACCAAAAATCTGGTTAAGGGATATTTTGATTCCATAGCAATTTGTCAAAATTACCCTTCAATTAAAACTACTAAAAATAGATGAGGAAGAAGCAAATTGATCCTAGTGATGGTAATCAACAACTCAATCAACCTCAACTTCATCCTCAACTCATTCCACCGATTCAATCAATTGAAGAATCATGTTTTCAAACTCCTCAACAACAACCCATGGTGTATCTAACGTAATAATCAAACAAACCCATCTTTTTGTACCCGTTTTTGTGCTTAAATCGAATGAAAAGTAAATAAAATTAGGATTTTATTTACTTTCTGCTAGTGTTACGCCTGGGTATGGTACTAGATTTTTCAATCGTAATTCCAATTTTACGCCTAGGTTTAGTTGTTTACCAGGCGTAATTCCAATTTTACGCCTAGGTTCAGTTGATTTCCAGGCGTAATTCCAATTTTACGCCTAGGTTTAGTTGATTTTCCAGGCGTAATTTAGGACGTCTAGGTTTGCTATATGTAGAACCTAGGCGTAATTCTTCCTGGATATTTTGAAGAATTCCAACTTTGGGTTTACACCTAGGTTCTTGCACTACACTTCCCAGGCGTAATGTTGGACGTCCAGGTTTTCTATATGTCGAACCTAGGCGTAATTTATCATGGATGCTTTGAAGAATTCCAACTTTGGGTTTACGCCTAGGTTCTTGCACTACATTTCCCAGGCGTAAAACTGAATTACGGTTGGACTAAAGCAAAACCCTCTTCCAAACCCAGACGTAAAACTGAATTACGGTTGGAACGAAGCCTAACCCAACCGTAATTTGCCATGAAAGTCTAAAAATATCAAATTTATTATCGTTCTTAAGCTAGTTTTCAACGAAATTGAACCCATGTGAGATAGTTTAGAGGTGTACCTGTTGATTTTCAACCATTGGTTCTAAACTTTGTCCCATAATTTACAAATATATATCAAAATTCATCTTCTTAATTTAATTAGATAATAATTAAATTTAATTAAAATTAACTAAATAAATAAGGGTTGTTTGGTCATTACACAATTATTTGAGATAAGGGGTTTTTGAAATTACTTATGGGTGACCCGTTTTTGTCCTATTAGGTGACGCCCCTCTAATGGAATGTGACGCCCAAATAATAGCCTTCTTGAATAATGCATACAAAACAGATACATAGAGACAGCCAAATATCACCGGAAAATGTGACGGTATGGAAGGGAGGCTTAAAGACTTAGTCATGTAAGAATGTTGCGAATAATGCAATTTCAGATGCACATTTGTTCTTTGGTGGTAGCACGATCTGCCATCGAGAACATGTCTAACCTAATTCAGACATATTATCTCTTTTGGTATGACAATAACGAGATATCTTCATACCTTATTTAAGTTCAGTTAGAAATCTGATGCAAAAAAACATAGAGATTGTGTGGAATTAGTTTCTTGCCCAACACCAAGCTAGTTGTTGGAGCGACACTCCATTTGTAAGCTTGCGAGAATGACGCAAGCCAGATCCGATAATAAAGGTTGGCTTAGCTGTCATCCATTATGTAATATCTTATATAAAGGACCAAGTAGAATTGAGAGGAGGGATCTTTTGGGGGAAGAGAGGAGAAAAGAAATAGGAGAGAGAAAGTCCGGAATAATTCTTATTTCCTTGTATTCTCATTATTCTTGTAAGATTCATAAAATACATTAATAAAGATTTGTTGGTTGTTTTTGAAATCTGAGTAAATAATTGTGTAAACTCTTTGGTGTGTGATTGAAGGGAAACCTGCAATCACAAGAACCTTGAATACGGTAGTTAATCGAGAACTCATGTACGAGATATAAATATGAATAGAAAATTTAAGTTGAATGTAAAGTTTTGAATAAGCAGAATCCAACCGTCCGTAGAACTCACGTAGAGTTTTTTTGTTTTTTTTGAAGGACTCACGTAGAGTTTTGAATAAGCAGAACTCATGCACGAATAATGTGTTAATCAGAACCCAACCGTCCGTAGATATGGTTATCCACATCAAGCTGAAATAAACCGTAAGTAAACTACGGTTGGAAATTTATGAATACAAAACTTCTCATCCTGTTGAATTGGACAAGAACTAATTTTACGGTTGCTTAGAAAAAAAAACCCAACCGTATTAAAATTACAATTGATATATCTTAAATTAAAACTAACTGTAATTAATTTTTGACAATCTGAAACTTTATGCAAACATACTTATGGTTAGATTTTTCAGATTCGAACCCAGCCGTAACCGTATGTGTATCTTTTTTTTTATTTTTTTTTACTGCTAGGAGTTCCTACTTTTCTAACCGTAACAACTTCAAAGAACAAACCTACGACTAGAAAATTAAATACCTAACCGTAACTAGTTCGACATACCTTTTTTTTTAACTTATTTTAATAAATCAAACATTTCAGACACTAAACAGGGGAAAAATAGATGAGCTTGTGTCTAATTAAACATCACAAAATCATTGAGTGCGGTTTCATCTTGCGTTTTTTTCAATCACCATCATCGTTGTTGATTAGGAGAAGAGATGAAAGAAAAACTGATTTGATTTTGATTAAGTTTGAATAGATATAACTATGAAAGGGCAATTCCGACTTTTTAAACGCCTTTAGGACACCCCTAACCAACTAAATAGACATTTATATCATGAATGACGCCCCTCTATTGGAACGTGACGCCCCAATAATAAAGGGTGATCTTATCTGACTTATTGATGGAAATTTTGAAGGATGTTAGAGATTAAACCCGAGAGGCAATCTGGCTGTATATGCGATTTCAATTAGGGTTTCACTACACTACCCTTTTAGGGTACTAGTTTAGAAATCTGATGTGAAAGAGGTGTAAGTAAAATAAGTACTACGTATATAAAATCAGCTTAGGGTTTCAGTCTTCACTTTACTTCCTTGAAATCTCTTCTATTCTATCTACGCCGCCTTCCTTCTTCTTAGATCTGAACAAGCGGGTTTTCATTTCAGTTTTTCCTCTTGTATCCCAGTTCTCCAGATTTGCTGAGAAGCTAGCTCCGGATGAGTTTAATCAGTCAGGGAAACAACAAAAACACAACGAGCCTAATTTTAATTCAATCACAACGGGCATAATGATTTCTCCTCTCAAAACAATTCTATATATCAGCTTGTTGGTCCATTGAATAGAGATTTTGACCGGAAAGTAATTTCTGTTTCAGGATTATGTTTAAGGAACTCTGCAGAGCTGAAGATTTGGATGTTATAATTCTAGTGAAGTCGACTTTTGGTTCATATCATTATCTTATGTTATTCTCCGATTTTCAGTGTTTCAAAAATGTAATCCTGTTAATTATAATGTTCCGGTGTTTTCCAGTTTTATTTTTACTACTCATTTGTTGTTAAATCCGATTGGATATTGTCTAGTTCTTCTTCAAATACTCTCTTCTTAGAAAGATTATTGTGTATAATAGTCTATTAAGGGTGTTCTTATTGTTGTAATTTAAAACTGTTTGTGGAATTCGAAAATGAACCTAGAAAGCATACGTAAATAGCACTAGAACTCTAAATGCAATTATTTTCATTTTCTTTGTTATACCACTGCAAGTGTTGGTTAACACATTTTTCCTTTGAATCCACTCATTTGTATTAATAAAAATAATACAATCCGTTGATATTTGAATTGCTAGATCGAGTTATAGGCTTACCTTAAACAAAGAATCTTTGTAGTTTTAGAACTATGAATTAAGTGATTCAATACATGCAAGAATTTGTTTTGTCAAGTGTTTGGGTATTGCGACATTTGATGAGATGTTGATTAAAGATTCATAACTGTCTAGGATGAGCTGATTAAAGTTTTAACCGGAATTCTTTTTAAGCAAACAGCCACTGTTCCAACCTTAAATCAGTACTCTTATTTCAATTAGGGCGTGAAACCCAGTACAATTGCCTGCCTAGGTAACGTGCATTGCAGTTATAGCTGATGAATTTGGTGGACCAAGTAGCCAATCCCTCTCTTTACGAACTGGCAAGCTTTGACCACACAACAAATACGAAAATGGTACATATTGCGCTGGTTAACTCATGCATTAAAGTAACCTTACCCTAGTTACACCTTTGGGAAAATGATTTTCAATTTATTGCTGAAAATGATTTCTTCTTATATACTTCGAATCAGGGGCAAGAAATCACAAATGGATCTGGTTTTGTATGGGAAAATGTGGGGTACCGACTCAAAAAACATGAACCAAGATGCAGCAGCATGATGATATTTCCTCTCAAGAAATTAGTAGGAGCATCACTAATACTAGTCTAGCTCAGTCTAAAAAGTGTATTTTTGTTTCATAAAAGAAAATCAAATCTTACAATTGTTGTGTTGGATCTGTGAACTCTGTAGGTATCCGTGAGGGCTTTTCTTCCATTTAAAGGTATTTGGGCGTTTATTTTCAAATGATGGACTTACTACTACTACCGGTGCATTTTTGGTTTTTATTGTAAATCAAACTCACTGGGTATTATTTTTACTTGATTCACAGAGCATTATGCCGATGGTGATTCTTCCATTTATAAAAGAAGCTATGTGATTCTTGTCCAAGGTGTCTGCTAACTAAGAAACGACCAATAAACAATATTTGGTTTTCATAATGTTAGAATCATCATGTTAATGCTTCTCATATGTTAATGCCAGTATCGATGTTATACTCTACTGATTGGTGTTGGAGGGGCATTTCATTTGATTATTTCTCATATCCCTGCTGAAAGAAGGTGCAATGCTGAAAATTGGATTTAGTTTTTTTTTTTTTTTTTGCTGAAAAAAGCCGATTCATTAACTAAGAAGCAAATTACAAGCATCAACAGTTGGTTCTTTCCTTACAACAATGTCCAAAAAAGAAGGAAAAGAAACCCAAACATTCTTAATACAAAGCCTTCTAGCCCGCCGCGCACGACGGTCAGCTACCTTGTTCTTAGTACCCTTAATATATACAAGTTTAAAACCATTTTTATTAGCTAAGGACACCTTACAATTTTCCAAAATATCATGGCTTCTCCATCCTACCACTTCATTGCTTCCATTGAGAAAATTCACCAACCGAAGACAGTCACTGACTAGCAGACTTTAGCCAAATTCATCTCTCCTGCCCAGGAGATAGCCAAAACAAGAGCAGTTGCCTCAGCACCAACTGCATCTGAAATTATTCCAAAGTCCGATCTGGAATACTTTATTCTACCTGTTACATCACATAGAACAATACCAATACCCATGTTAAATTTTTAGAAAAAATTTGATAGCCAATGATGGTACAAAAACATTATTGCAGGTTGCTGGAATTTGAACCCATGTACTAAATTAACCACACCCTGGTTAAAATTTAACCTTTGGAAATCACCCGGCCAGTTATTATAAAATCTTATCTTCACTGTTTTTATTTTCTCATATAATTCGTTATTTGCCGAAGGAAAGTATCTGATGTAGACAAGGTGTTGAGTTAAAGTTGTATATAAACAAGAGAGTAAATCATCTTTAGGGTTCCAGTTTTCGCTTTACAGTGAGAGAGAGTAGTGTTCTTTCACGCCGCCTTTCTTTTTCTCCTTCTTCTTCTTCGTAGATCTGAACTCAATACAAAGGGGCTTTTCCGTTTTCCTCTTTGTTTTGAGTTCTTCTGGGTTGTCCAGATTCGCTGTAAAAGATCAGCTTGTTTCAAATACACAAAAATTGCTTCTTATGGATGTCAAAGTGGTGGTTTTGTACGGGAATCTGGTGGTGATGGAAGAATCGGTCTATCTTTCAATTCAATCAATTAGCATAATGATTTCTCCTCTCAATACAATTTTATGTTTGATTTCACTACCACCACTACCGCCTCCACCTTCTACAGAATCACTTTTATCAAAACTATTGCGAAAACTAGAGCCCTTATCAGTACTATCATCAGCCGCCTTTCTATAAGCATCGTTCCACTTCAAGCAAAAGTGATGGAATTAGTAAGAGTTGTTGAACTTGTGCATCAAGTACCTGTTGTCAAAACTAAAAAGAGAGGTAGAAATCAAAACTAATTGCTAGATCACATCAAAAGCTAATCAGCTACAGCAGTGGCAAATTCTTGGGAGAACCAAAGAAAGCTGGATGAAGAAGTCTACCTGTTCTTATGTAATTCGGTTAGCCTAGATTGAAAGACCAGACTATTAGAGGTAGACTGAATTATAATGCAATGCTAATCTTAAATTGTAATTAGTAGTCAAACCGAATATTATGACTTTTTGTAATTATTTATGAAGGCATTTTGAGCCGGTCGAGCAGAACTCTTTTTTGAAAATTTTAGCATAATTATTTTGGTCGAGTTTTTTTTATGAATTGTTCATGATCTACACCAGATGCGTACCACCACGCAGCAGGAAAACCCCTAGCAGATACATTGACCTTCTAGTTATTATTTTGATCGTCAGACGTTATGCTATAGTGCTCCTAGCCCAAGGGACACATACTTTACATAGTGTGCCCGAAAAAGCAGCGCTTAAGAAAAATAAAAGTCGGCAACTCAGTTAGCAGTCAGTTAGGTTAGAAATGTGATGTCAAAGAGGTGTAAGTAAACTTTGTATATATATAGATAACATTTTAGGGTTTGAAATCTCTTCACTCATTCCTTGAAAACCCTAAGAGGGTTTCTACGCGGCCTTTCTTCTTCTTGTTAGATCTCAACTACATACAAAGGGCTTTTCAGTTTTCCTCTCTCACCAACAAAATACAGAAATAATGGCTTCTTATGGATTTAAAAGTAGTTTTTTTTTTGTATGGCAAATCTGGTGGATGAAAGGACCGAATTTCCTTTCAATAGCATTATGGTATCTCCTCTCAAAACAATTGTATGGATTGTTACCTTGGGATCGATCAACACTACTTCTCCATTTCTCCTAAAGAGGTATTTAATCATTCATACTTCCGTACCCTTGGGTTACTAAAGAACATAAGTTTTCTAAATAGAAGGTACGCAGATGGCTTATGGATGCAAAAGTGGTGTTGTATGTGAATCTGGTGGCGTAACAACCGAACCTCCTTTCAATCAGCATGATGATTTCTCCTCTCAAAACAACTCTATGTTCCATTTCATCACTTCTACTTGCGCCGCCACCAACATCAACACTAGCAGGGACATCATTTCTACGAACTTCGTTACACTTCAATGATCGAGCTTGATCTGAACAGTTTGTTCATCAAATCTTTGGAGAAACTAACTGATGAAATCTCAAGGACTGGTTCTACTTTGAGCATCAAATACCTGTTTTTTCGGAGTAGTAGCTAACTTACCAGATCATCAAAAAGGTAGGAATCAAAGCTAATTGAAAGTGTTTCAGTAATTCAGTTTCATTATTATAGGGATTGGCGTCCAATACATTCATAGGCTACACAAAGATTTGAATTGCTTCATTCATGGGTTTACCTTAAACAAACAGTCTATGTAGGTATTGTCAAATGTTTGAGTAATTGGGACATTTATTTCAGTTTTTCATTATAGCAAGTGTTGGTTAGTCCAATATAAGAGCTTCATGTTATTAATTAGATCCCATATGCTTAAAAACTGAGACTAAGCTGATTTGGCTTCACTTTTGTCTATCTCTTGGATTTACTAGCCACTCCTAGTGTTGACTCATTTCCCAAGATGTTTTAGTGTATCTGTAATTTTATCATTGAAACTGTGCTTGAAAACAGTATTTGGCTTTCATAATGTTAGAATCATGATGTTAATTCTTCTCATATGTTAATGCTAATCTCGATGTTATACTCTACTGATTGGTGTTTGAGGGGCACTTCATTCGATTATTTCTATGACTGTCATTAGTATTCTTCCTTAGTTGGCTTAGCATCTTATTTGGCTTCTGCACAGGCTCTTCCTGTAGATTTGGTAAAGTTCATGGAGCCATACTAGAGAAACGCTGGAAAGGCTCAACTCGCGAGAACCTGTTCACTTCCTCTGTAAAGGCACTTTGCATGTTCTGCTAGTTCTTCTTCATGATTCTCCTGAATTCGCTTGCAAAATTGTATGCATGATTTCACCACTAACATTTCCGCAACCACCTAGAACAGAATCACAAGTACCAAAACCACCACTACCACCAGCAATATTTCTAAAAACCCTGTTCCACTTCAGTGATCAAGCTTGATTTGAACAACTACAAATGCTTGACAAGACATATGGTTAAGTTTATGGATCCGTACTTGGGAAATGCTTGGAAGGCTCAACTCGGAGAATCTGTTCACTTGTATAAAAGGCACTTTGCGTGTTCCGCTAGTGCTTCATGATTAATTGTTCATAGTTCCTTATCAATTATTATTTAAGCTTCCGTGATATCATCCCGCCGAGCTGCATCTGCATCATTTTTGCTGCATTTTGTTGCAACTTGAGGATGCGTGATCCATCCACCACAAATTTTAAGATTTTCTACGACCATTCCTGCAAGGCAACGACAACACACTATTTCTCCTTTGCTCTCTACATATTTGCTGCATTCAACTATGAAGTCATTCACGAGCAGATAACAAGGGTTCTATTGAAATGCCTAATTGTTAATCATACTCATCCATGGGGTTTGCTTATCACTTTCTTTGAGCTGATTAAGAATCCTAGATATAACTTCTGGACTTGCTCCTTTACGAGATGTGCACCTGATATTGAAAAGCTGTTGGAATCTGTCTCAAGATCCTGTGGGGACGGAAAACTCCGGACGAGAGTTTGGTATCTGTCGGCGGCGCACACTGATTCTTCTTAGATGTTTAATCTTCATCTAGTCATGTTATGTGGACTGTACATCTTTTACTCTTGCTAATTGCATATTGAGTTATTGTATTCTGACAATTACTTGGTTCTTGTTTGAACGCTGAAACAACATTTAATGATATGGGTAATATGTCTATAGTTATACCTGTTTTTATGAAATGATTATTCTCACACCTCCGCTACACTTCCTATAAGATAGTAATCCGTATTTGGTTAAACATTTTAGTTTGCACTTTCTTTAAGATAATACTTATATTTGTTTAAACATTTTATTGCTTCGTATAAATTAGCAAGATTCATGAAGCTGAAAGAAACAGGACAACATTAGCCGTCCTAGTAACTGGATGGATTGGACATGGCTTTCTAACTGTGATGCTCACTGCCCATATTTGTTAAATTCAACCAGACAGTTTTACTCAACATGCATGCAGCAGAACCAAAAGCCCTAAGCACTCCAGTAAAGGCACAATGAGAATCTGATGTAAAGGAGGTGTAAGTAGAAGTTGTATATAAAATGAGAGTCTCTCACTTAGGTGTCTTCACTTGATTTACTTTTTTCCTTGAAAACCCTAAGAAGGGTTCCGAGCCGCCTCTCTACTTCTTCTTCTTCTTCATCATCTTCGATCTGAACTCCATACAATTAAGTGCATTTCAGTTTTCCTCTTCTATGAGTTTGAATTCTCCAGATCTGCTGAAAAGAAACTCAAGATCAGTTTAATTTAGGGTAACAACAACAAATGGCTCGTTCTTGTAGATGTGAAAGAGGTTTTGTATGGGAATCTGGTGGTGGTGGTGGTGGAAGAACAACAACATCTTTCAATTCAATTGAAATGAGCATAATGATATCTCCTCTCAAAACAATTGTGTTGATGATTTCTCTAATACTACTTGAGCAGCCACCTGCATTAGAATTTCTATTATCACAACTATTATCAAATCCATCACCAAGCTTTATGTGGAATTCTACCAAGTTTTACGTAATTTGACTTAAGAAGCAGCCATGTAGTGGTTGTGCTCATGCTATAGAGGAAGATGGACAAACCCCTTAAAGACACCAAATTTTAAAGTAAGAGGCAGGATATTCAAGTTTGGCTTTCTGAGGGTGTTGTCTCTGGCTATTTTTCAACATCAAGTAGAAGATTAATCTAAACACGGAATTATCTGCTTCTAATGAGGTCTATGGAAATAGCTCTAAAACTCAAAATAAAATTGTTGATTTTGAACTATGAATTGATTCAATACATGCTAGGATTAGTTTCATCAAATGTCTGGGTATTGGGACATCTGATGTGCATTAATTGATATTCAGTGAAAGATGTCCCAACACATACAACACTACTGCACATCTAGTCTTAGCATGATAGCTGAGTGAAAATGTACTTATGTATGTTGTTGATCATCTAAAGCTGTCTCAGCATTTCTGAAATTGTCTTACAGTCTTCTAGGGGTTCGTGAACTGCTGATTATAATCTAACTATATTTCCGGTATTTAACTATTTAAACTAATTTAAAAAATGCACTCTACTGCTCTGCTTCCAAGTAGGTCAACTAGATTCTGTAAATTATTAGTAGATGGTTTGTAACTTAGCTAGCACTACCTTGTTCTTTGGGTTAGCATGACTTTTAGATACATAATCTCCATTTATTTACTGATGTCTCAAATGAAATTTGTTTTGTACGGTGAGCGAATGGCTTGTATGAATTTGATTTTATCTACATTGTCCTATATTATTGGAGAGTTAAAGTTTAGATATTTGCCAAGTATTAGATTAGATTTGCGTGGAGTTATCAGGAATTTGCACCCTTAATAGTCGAACTGTGTGGTTTTGTTATGCCAGGATAACATTGTGCGGTCTTGTTATCTCATTAATGCAATGTGATGTGATGTCCTCATATTACAAAATGAGACTAGCTAGCACAGTAGCACTACAACTCTAAATACAATTATTTCAGTTTCATTAAACTACCAAGTGTTGATTAATTAACCTCTTTTATTTGATTGCATATTATGTTTTCATCACACCATCTGATTTTGTTCTACGCTTAAAATCAAAGAGATACTCAAAAACTTGAATCAAGAATGCAGCATTATGTTATTTCCTCTCAGCACATCAGTATGTTTGCGTATCATGACAATACTAGTCTCAATTTACTAGCTCTTTGTTTCTTCAAGAAAATAAACTTACATTTGTTTTGATGGATCTGAACTTTGTTCGTGCCTCGTGGGGTAATTGTTCTTCCTTAATGGTACTACTACCTTACTTTATGATGCAGTGCGGAAGCGTTGAATGGATTTAATATCTAAAACTCATACATTTATGAGATAACACTCAAGAAACTTGATACTTTTCATTGATCCAAAAACTGTTTAATAATAATACATAGAACTCCTTATATAGATAACTCTACCTTAAATATTTCCAAAACTATCTAAATACCTATTACCTAAAATAAGAGATATTTCTAAACTAATAAATCCCTACATAAATAATTATATTACTAAGATTATTTGTTTATTTATTTTTATTATCATTAAAAATTAAGTCAAACAGAGCTTGTGGTCGGTAGCCTAGCAACAAGCTGGGCTCCAACTCCTCTCTGAATAGCAACGCCTAGTCTATGGAAAATAAAACTACCAAAGCCACTACTCGCGTCATTACTAACTAAGCAATTCTTCAAACGCTTGAAAAAGCACAAAGTGTCTTCACCAAGTTCCCCTAGAGTGGAGAAAGCCAAAACACCCAGACCATATCCCATAGAAGTACACTTGTCTAAGTATTTAGTGCGTTTTCTTGAAACCGCATTAGAAATAGCCTTTCCTGGAACAAATGAACGAATACCATCACCAGTGAAGGGCGAGACACCAAAGGACATCCAAAGCGGAACATCTCGACCATTTTCCCAGTTAAGCACAAGGATATCAGCAGGCCTCAAATCTTTACCATCATCTGACACCATACCGAGAAGGACTTCCTTACGTGCAGGCACACCAGCTTTATAACAAATATCGGCCATAACATCACGAACAACATCATGACGAAACTTACTTCCAACATCCTTAGCACAATGAAGCGCATGATCTCCGAAGATGTCCATAGATTTGTTACAACTTGAGCATAACCCATTCTCAACAAACAACGGGATACCAAGGCGATAGCAGAGCACGGCTCTCGGAATCGTTTCTAGGCCCGAGACACACTGATTGAGCCCGCTAATAGGAACCACTAATAAATAATCTTGAGCATGCTTGACACGGTTACACTGCCACAAAATGGAATCTCTTGCAGACATAGAAAATTGGTCTGGGATTTGCTTCTTAACTGCATCAAAATAAGTGACTGCCAAGGCGTGCATGGAAGGGGGGGCAGTATCATCGACACAATAAGAAGGAGGTAATCCACATACCTGGATAAAATTCTGAAGAGCCATCTGATAAGCAGAGCCTTTGTTTGTTGGGGATAATTTACCAAGAATAGTCCTCTGCAATGAAGCTGTCTGACTCTGGGAAGCAAGGTAATAGTATGTACGAGTGTCAGCCATGGTATAAATACCTAAGCCACCGTCTTTGATAGGCAAGGTAGCCAATCTCTGCTGTAGAGGACCAAAACCCGCACCATCACCAGTGATTAGCAATCTCAAATACTTAAGCAAATGGTCATCATAAAGATCCGTGGCTGATTGCAAGGCTGCTGGATTAGTAGTACGCATTGCGAAATATAATCTAGATACACCAAAGGTAAATTGCGAAGTAATAGCATCTCGCTTTGAGGGTCCTTGAGTTTTTTGATTGCATTCATCAATTGAACAGTTTTATTCACCCTGTTCAACATCATGTCGCTGATAAAGTTCAAATCCAAACTCACCGGCCCACCTAAAAGTTTAACACCATTAGAGGGTCTACCAATGTCATGAGGAAAAACCCCCTCAGCCGTGCTTCTAGGATCAAAAGAAGGCCAAAAGACTTCGGTTTTCTTAACATTGAGATGCAATCCCCTACTCGGCCCCTCAGTTTCTATTATGCTCAAGGCCTTTGCCACCTCCAAAGTATCACCAATAATAGTACCATCATCAAGGTACCACGCGTGTAAATCAAGTTTGCACCGAGAAGCAATAGACTTCACAAGAGGGTGAAGCGTCAAAGCAACAACAAGGGACCGAGGGGTCACCTTGTTGAACTCCTAATGCGGACGATAGAATATACTTGGTCATAATAGAGCTTAGCAGGTCGTAAGTAACAAAATTCTACCTAAATGAAATACCTGGCAATGTAGACGAACTTCCTTGATGAGTTGAGATCTCGCTCACCATATTAAACGCATTAGAAAAGTCAATGAGCAACATTGACATTCTATCTCAATGCCCTTTCATCCCATTAAGCAATTTACAAAGATGTAAAATGCTTTCCCCCCAAAGCAGCACTCCAACACCAAATTGGTAGTCACCTAAATAAGAACTCATGTCCTTTCCAACGGAGAAAGCCGCTACCTTTGAGACCAATCTCCGCCAAACCGTACCTACAACAATAGGCCGAATACCACCCCCAGGTTTAAGTAATGGAGGTAAGGGCGCACTTGCAATGAACTCACCTAAAACCTCCGGGCATTTTCCAGCCAACCAAAGGTTGACAACCCCTGTAATAGAAGCGAGTAAATTGTCCGCTACTGCTGCAGCCGCTCCACTCATCACATCAACTAAATGTTGAGCACGGAGGCCATCCCGACCACATGACGTACCTTTGGGAAGCTTTTTGATAGCTCCCAAAGACAAAGACGAGAATCAACGGTGATTGGATCGACCAAGATAGCGTCATTGGGAATGACAGAGGAGGCGCAGGTGGTTGTTTGTCTTGCAAGTCAAGATAAGTTACCCTCATTGCATGGAGCCACCCCAGACGAAGAAAGTACCCGTATTGCTGCCGCGAAATGCCCGCAAGCTATCTTCTTCCGGCATGCCACCATGTTGGCCGCTCCTTGCTTCTTAGAGTCCTGTCTCTTAGATCTCGTGTGAACAGTCGATGCAACAATCTATTCACCAGACAAAGCAGCCGCTGTGCTCCCTCCACACCGAAATAAAGATGGTTGATAAATGCAACTTGCAATTTCTTCTGTTGCACGACTTTTCTTGGGAACTCCTCGGTCTAAACAGATTCAAAGTGCATATTGAAGAAGGATCACTGCAACCATGCTGATAAGCTACTCTGGGCCGCCGATAATCCTGTCAAGGCAAGTCTTCACTCCCTTGAAAATGCGAGTCCCCAGATCAAAGGATACGATAAACACTGGTGTAAACTGTTTTTGAAGAACAGCATTGAGCAGGTCCGTAGTAAGGGCTTCTGCAGCATCTCCACTATGAACCGCAACGCCATCATCACTGCATCGCAACAATAAATGAAATCCCGAGCAATGTCACTTGACTCAACAAAGCTTATCGACGCAGTGAATAAGAAAATCTGCAGCAATTCCGTTGGATGGCCCTGCAATAACATCTCCATGAACAACCCCTCCACTGCCCTTACATGGCATCTTCCATGCATGTAGATGCATACATCTACAACAAAGCCACATCTTTAACAACCCAAGAACCTTCTCCCAGGCGTGGTACATATGCAAGTTCTTAGACATCAGCTCCCTGCAATTGGCTTTGCTCTCCACAGATGAGAAGTGCCGATCATGTAAGTGTTTCAAAAAGGATCCTTTGGCATATCCCTGCCATTAACCCCATCTTGACATCCATCGAAACTCTTAGGAAAAAAGACAAAGGCCATTGTCAACAAGAGCTTCATCCGTAATGGACTGTGAAGAAGATGAAGGTAAAGACAACTGAGAGGAGTTGGTTGTCGTCGAAAAACGCCGCGAAGAAGAAGACCTGGTGGTTCTAGCCATGAAGTCTGGAGACGAACCCTAAAAATTAAAAATTAAAATAAAAAGATACTGGAACCCTAGAAAGAAAAACGATAAAAGCAGTAATGTTGAAAGGGAAAGGAAGAATGAAAATCTGTGGAAAAGAAATCAAAACGAAATCAAAAACAAGGAGAAAGACTTGCGAAGAAACCCAAATCAATCATGGCGTTCCAGCGAGACATACTCAGTTTTCAGTCGCCGGGAAGAATCGCCGGAGCGACCATATATTACTAATATATTTTTCATAAATGAAAATAACTTAATTTATTATAATATTATTTTCTAAATAATAATAATAAATAAGAGAATGATACCAATAAAGAAATATATTTCCTTACCCTAAATACTCCACCATTCTCCTCTTCTCAAAAAAAAATCGTCCTCGAATTTTGCTGGTATAATGGCTCGCATGAATGATTCGTTGAGGAAACATCATATAATCCTTTGGCAAATCCAAACTATGCAAAGTTATTTTCGGACACAATAACTCTTGCACTTGACTAATCGTACAAACCGCTTCATGAAAATGATTAACGTATTTGAGACATACTAAAAACTTATCGTCAGGGTAAACATCATATACTGGTGGTGAATTCCAATCCACAATAACTTGATATTTCTCAATTTCAGAAAAAGAAAAAATATCATCAAACCTTTGGATTTCATGCTTTAACCCGGACTCCAACGAATCTCGCGGGTCATGTGCAACTCCTTGAAATCCTTTCTCCTTGTCTCCAAAGTGGTTTTGTTTTCATCACCGGTCACTTCCTCCACTCGTGTAAGCTAGGACCATGATGGGGCTCTTGCCGATGATGCATTTCAGCCATTTGGAGGGTGAGCGCCTTAACCTTTCGTTCTAGATCATCTATTATCGCTTGCTCTTTCTCATCGCTGAGAGCGGCTCTTCGAACAACACCATAATCTCTTCCTCGAAACATGATGCAGGAGTGTTGCCTGTCTCTGAACCAACTGATGCAGTGCGGAAGCGTTGAACAGAATTAAATCCAAAACTCATGCATTTCTGAGATAACACTCAAGAAACTCAATATTCTTTATTCATCAAAAACTGTTTAATAATAATACATAGAACTCCTTATATAGATAACTCTACCTTAAATATTTCCAAAACTATCTAAATACCTATTACCTAAAATAAGAGATATTTCTAAACTAATAAATCCCTACATAAATAATTATATTACTAATATATCCTTCATAAATGAAATAACTTAATTTATTATAATATTATTTTCTAAATAATAATAATAAACAAGAGAATGATACCAATAAAGAAATATATTTCCTTTATTGTATCCCTAACTCATGACATCTTGGTATTTTTATTTGAATTCAGATGCATATGGTAGGAGGATCTGGATGCTTCGCCGGGTTAGAGAGTTAGAACGAGCCCAACCAAGCAGATCCTACTCAAAACCTCGTTAAAGAGAATTGGTTTGAAAAAAGACATGAATTCTGCTGGAAGATTGATTAATGGGCAGTTAAATCATCCGTTTACATATGCAAATTCATCGTTAGTTATAGCTCTTGTATTGTTATGCCAGATGACCGGACGGTGAGGGGTGGGAACTAATTATCAGCCTATTATTCCAAGAAAGTACTGCTAAAACTTTTAAGTATGGATATAGTTGGTTCCAAGATTCGAAAAATACTAATACCTTATCTAATTGCTCCTAATGCAACTTACAAATCTGATCAGCAAAACAAAGATATTTATGGGGAATTAGTTTGTTGCACCATATACCAATGAAGTGTGCAACATAAAACAAGAAACCGTTCCTTGCCAACTAGTTTCGATCTTCTTTCTTGAACTTTTTTGGCATATAAATCTTTTGCTCGAGGTTTTTTTTAGTGTTCAACATACACCAGATGGCACAATCACTAGCTAGTTGGTGCAGATACCTTGGGGGAACATTTGAACTTCTTAGTGCATAATTAGGAGTCTTTGGCTCCTTGCCAACTAAAATTAATTTACCTTGGGACATAAAACGTTTTTCTTTTTTGATCAGTCATAAAACGTACTTATTTACTGAAGAAAATTATCTGTTGTAAGCAGGGTGTAAGTTAAAGTTTCCAATACACTCTTTTATTAGGGTTTCAGTCTTCACTTTACTTTGTTGAAATCTCTTCTACTCATATCAGTGAGAGAGAGAGTAAGTAGTGTTCCCCTCAAAACCCTAAGCGGGTTTCTACGCCGCCCTTGTACTTCTCCCTATTCTTACATCTGAACTCCAGACATGAAGGGGCTTTGAGTTTTCCTCTTTGTACCGAGTTCTCCAGATTTGCTGAAAAAGAATTATGGATGTAAAACTAGTTTTCTATGGGAAATCTGGTGGATGGGAAAGAAAGGAACAACAAGCAGAAACCGAATTTCCTTTCAATTTCATCAATTAGCATAATGGTTTTTCCTCTCAGAAACAATTGTGTGTGTGATCTGACCACATCCAGTACGCCACCATCATCTATTACCGCCATACGCACCTCCCACATCGCCATTACCATTCCCACCATTGCAAAAAACTTCGTTCCACATGCAATTTTGTTCATTCAAAACTTTATGCAGCAAATTAACAAGCGCTGAAACTACAACTACTTGTCACACTTATGCATGAATTACATGTCTCTTGGAGGTAGGATCAAAAGTAATGTTTAATTTCCTTTTTTTTTTTTTTTTTTTTTGCTGCCTTTGGATTTTTTCAATCCTTGTTGTTAACACAACTTTGTTAATCCTACAGGATTAGGTTGTTTCTGATTCTGCTGAGGAAGATAGAGAAATCTTATCAGACACCAAATTTAAAAGTAAGAGGCAGGAGATTCAAGTTTGATTTTAACGGTTCAAGTTTACTAAGAAGAGAGATGGGGATCAGAACTAATTGCTAAAGTTTCTATTTGTGTTTCCTTTGGATTGATTTTTCTTGCTTCATAATAACGGCTTCTAACTAAAAATCGCAATTCCAATCAAAACTAAGGTTGATGCTCATGCCGTCCAAGATAATAGAGGGTAAGCAGAGAATCAAGTTTGGCTTTAAGATGATGTTCTCTGGTTAATGTCAAAAGCCAGATACAAGTTGGTTAAACCTGCTGTTTGAGGTATATACAAATATAGGACTATAGTTATTCTCTGGTGTTCCATGTACAATTATTTCAGTTTCAAATAGGAGATTGAATTCTGGGCTTACCTTGAACAAAATATCTTTGTGGATTTGAACTAATGTCGATTAAAAACATGCTAGGATTTGTTTTGCCAAATATTTGGGTATTGCGCCCACGCACAAGTACTACTATATAGTCTGTTTATTTGGCTTAACATCCTATTTGGCTTCCCAGTATAGGCACAAAACAGTTGAGGGAAATGAACTTATGTATGTTGTTGATCATCTAAAGATGGGCGATAACTCTCTTTAAGTTTGTCGATTCAGTTATCTAGCTAGTGTTCGGCGAGACTATTGAATATATGCAATGTTATGGATTAGTTGTGCCAGCCAGTTAAACTTGTAGTGAGGAACATATCCGCGACTTATTTTGATACTGTAAATGATTTTCCAGGTTCACTACAACAAAATGTGCTATAGATCACACACCAAACATCTGTACGTATGAACACTTGTGGTCTTTTTATGTCTAAAACTTAAAGACCATTATTATTATAGTGTTTGTGATCTTTGATACAATGACCTTCCCATACATCTCATACATTTTAAGAAGTGTGATTTTACATCTGACCATTTGACCATATTCCACGTTATTTGTGATCAAAAACATGTCAATTTGATAAATTTTAAAAGATAATTGCAATAAGTGTGACTCGAACACGCGACCTTCAGGTGCCCACTTATAATTGAAATATAACAACATATTCTCGATTTCTCAAATTTCAAATGCTCTCTCACTCATCCGCGTCTCTCTCTCTCTCTCTCTCTCTCTCTCTCTCTCTCTCTCTCTCTCTCTCTCTCTCTCGATCGATCGAAAAAACTTCTCGAGATCTCGAAGCTTCGATCGATTCTTATCGTCGATTTAGTTTGGATTCGGTGCGATTCGATTTGTATCATTTCTTGTTTGGATTAGATTCGGGTATGATACGACTTGATTCAACATTGAAGTGGAATTTAGGGTTTCTTTTTTAGTTGTTTTGATCCGAATTTAAGTTTGCTTAGATGCAAAACTTTTAGTTGCATATTTGATTTTGATTTAGGTTGGTTGGTTTTCAATTTTACTTAGTAGATTTGTTTGTTTATACGGTCGATTTGATTATACTGGTCGATTTGATATTTGGAAAAAAATCTTGTGAAATTATGAGTTAGATTAGGGGTTTTGTTGGATTTGTGTTGGTATGACATGATTTCATCTTGTTTTGATAGTATTTGACATGGAATTAATGATTGATATTGATAAAGAAAAATTCAAGAGATATAATATGGAAGAGAGTGGATTTCAATTAAAAAAAATTATAGAAGAGAGTAGATGGGAAGATTATTTGCTATGTGATGATGATATATATTATGTTTGTGTGAATAATAACATTCTTATATTGATGTTGGCGGAAAATTCTAGGTGCTTCTCATGATGCCCTTGTAATTCAATTCCTTGCCGCTACCTAGGGTTGTTACATGTCTTGCACTTGCTTCTTTTGTGTGAATATTTAACTCGTTTGAAGGCTTTCACTCTCTCGAGAAGAGATTTGATTGGGTAGCTAATATGTCCTTGTCTTGCGGAAAGTATGTAGCAAGCATTGTAGTCTTTGAATACCCAAGGATTCCGAAATTCATTAATGGATACTTCTTTGAAAGTTCGATAGTTGTATGTGATATTTGAAGTTCCATATTCTTGCGGTGGTAAAGATATTGATTCTAGAGAGGTACATTTCTCAAAAACTTTATTGTCCTGTTTCACCACCGTACTAATATCTATTAGACTATATATGTAATGTTGCTCTTTGAATCTCAGGTACCATGGGACTTTTGTGTATGTTAGATGTTGGAATGTAGCATCTGAAACATAGCTTTTATTCCGTCTCCAGAATACTGTTTTTAGCATGTAAGCCACAAATCTGTTGATATTATTGCCGAGTTATCATTAGTGGTTTTATGATTTAATTTGAGTTTGTTTTGCAGGTTTGTCTCTTTTATCATTTGCTTTGATATTTGCTTCAGTTGAGGCTTAACTTCATATCTCTTTACCCTATTAGAATGTAGAGAACTTTGCCCCGTAGTGGTTGCAAGTTATTCAAAAAATGTAAGGAGAGATAAACCAACAGGGATATTTCAGTTGTGATGTTCCTTTTATTAGACCCTCCAAACCTGTAGTTCCTTTTATTAGACAACACGAATATGTAAACCTTGTGACGGAGAAATTTGATAATAATGGATTAATGGAATTTGATAATTATTGATTAATGAAATTTGAGAAACCCTTATAAGTTCAATTGTCTTATTATCCGTTTTTCCTTGAGTTTCATATAAGCTTTATTGTTTGTTTGTTTATTTCGGTTTGTTTTTAAAGTTGGAGCATACCAGTGATCGACCGCAGTGGAAGAAACGTTCTATGATTTTCGCAATGCCTAGTATGCCAGGGGAATTCTACCGTTTTTATTTCCCTGATGTTCTTCCTGCACCCTTAAATGGTATGCATCTTTTGCCAATCTGCAAGATATCATGTTGTTTACATTTGTCACTCAGAAACTTAGGGTCTTCAGGAGTGGTTTTTATGATCAGAATTGGAAGTCTTTGTTAGGATTTCTCTTTCATGTTTATTAAAATATGGTTTGCTATTGGACTCCTGCCAGCAATGGTTGGTGGTCAGGCTTATGTGGAGTCTTAAGATGGCTTCACTTTTAAAGTGGATGAGGAAACATGTATAGAATCTAATTTCGTTTCATTGGTTACTATTGTGTGGGCTTTTTAGATTATTAATTATGGCTACTTTAATGGTTGCACATCATTTTATGGGGTAGTAAGAGAACACATCTGTGCTGTTTTTCAACCAATACTGACCTCCCTTGTAATAATTCACAAGTTAAACAAAAGAAAGGAGATGCTCATCTTAGTACGAAGTCACTATATCATTCTTCCCAACCAATTTTAAACTTAGAAAAGCAAACGATGTTTCCTTAGGTACTCGATGTTTTTTGTTCATGAAGTCACTTTGAATGTGATGCTCGTGCAATGACGTTGCGACTTTGTGGTCATGGAGTGAATCTTCTTTCCTCGGCTCCGTAAGGTAAACTCTAGTTTTTATCCTATTCTCGCTATTGTCGTGTTTACTCTTATCCATGGATGATAATTTATCCTTGGATACAAAGTTGTGAAAGGCACACATCCAATGTACCAATCGGCCGGAAACGTCACTTTCGGTAGGTGTTTGTCTTTAGAAGTTAGTAGAAAATCCGATATAGTCCGCGACTAATAACTCTTTTCTCATCGGGTTAAGAGTGTTTTCAAAACCTTTTTGTGCATCTACCCGATCTCCGTAACTGCGTTCGTTAAAATACGTTCATTTTTCCGATGCAGGGTTCCCTTACATTTGTTATGACAGCAACGGCTTGTTATATCCAAAAGACCGGTTTGAATTCAAAGTGGTGCTAGAGGAATCACCCTCAAACAAGTTTGTCTCATTTCATCTTATTCTTATATCCACCTTTAACTTTAAATTAGGTACTTCACAATTGTGATGTGGTGTGTAAACTCGATAAAAGGCCATTTTTTTACTAGGAATTGGATAACAAAGTCGATTGTGTTAATGGATGAGGAGAGCTTAAGGAGTGGGTTGCGAGGGTCGAGCTTGGTCTTCTCATTACCTTTGTTTCTATGCCCGAGGGTGGGAACGATCTCAAGCAAATATGCTTCGTGTACTTCTTTTCTTTAACATATGAGACGGTATTCATTTACCTTGTCACTAGCTCATACAATCATTGTAGAGGCATGCACATCATATATAGGATTCACTTTTCACACTCAACAGTTCCAAATTTCTTAGTAATTGTTCAAAGAAAGCTTTAGGCTCCATGTGATCATTGTTTTCATTTCAATCACTCGTAGATGAGTTGACTCAATAGTGGACTAGTGCTCAAATATTAGGAAATGTATTCATATGTCTTGTATGTTAAGAAATGTATGCCTATGTCCTGTATTCGATTTAATTATGTCTAATTAATGGTGACCTGGGATTGAGAATCATGTTAAGCTAAGATGATTCTCTTGAGCATTCATTCACAATGCCTAAAGCTTATGTTGGGTTTACGAAATATGGGAATTCTCGAATATGTTGAGTGAATCATTTGTGTTTTTTGGTACACACAAACCTTGTGTAATGACGCTGGATGAAGTTTCCTTTCCTGTTCTTTTTTGGTTGATGACCGAGATTTTCCATTTTGGAACGGAATTTGCAACTGTAATTGCATTTGCGCTTATAGTAGAACTATTATTCATGTAATGAGCGTTAAATCGGTATCTTTGGTCTTTAAATTGATAAGTACAAGTTGTTACGTGTAGTAAGACTCGCGAAATGTGTATTTGATTCGGACATGGAGTGAATTGAATTCGGACATTGCTTCTTTTTATATCACTTTATGGATTTGAGTTGCAAAAGCGAAATGGTATGGGTTATAGGTGCAAAAATGGAGTGGAATATGATGTTTGTACAGGGTAGATTTGGGTTGAAATCTTAGAGGGAAGATCACAACTTTTAGATCCTTGTCTTTTAAAAACCTTGTCTTTAGATCTCAACTTCTCAAAACCTTATGTTCTTTGCATATGGTAGGATCACACTTTTCATTTCTGGAGAGTTGTTATCTATAGATCACCCTTTAGATTATACTGGCAAAGATCACAGACAGCCAATACTTAGATCACACTTTTTAGGAATGATCCATCTATGTTTTTGTTGTAGTGGTTATACATATCTCTTTAAGAAAAAATAAATGACCAGGACCTTCCAAGTTGCGGAATCTTGGGTACTTTCATAAATGGACAAAGTGAATAGAGTTTCTCTGCTTCAATATTGTATATGAGTTTATTATTCGGAGTCCCAAGCATCCTAATATTACAACAAACAAAAAATACACTGGACAGTGTATTCCAATTCAACATCTTTATGTTAGCGCTGCCTAAAAACAAACAAGTATGTAACGTCTTTGGCAACAAGGCCTGATATTGAAAAATTCGTTTACATGGAATTGGGTGTTCCAATCACTCACATTTATATTAGGACGTGTAATTGAACATGTTTGAAATTATTCCTCTTCCACTCAAATTTTGTAAGAAAAAATTCTTACAACTTGTTGGAATGCCAAGACAAGAACGTGCGATGCCTCATCACGAGATAAAACTTTCTAGCCAACCTGGTACATATCATTATTGCAGGTTGTTGGAATTTTAACCTTACCCTGGTTAGGACTCAGAGCTCTTTGGAACTCACCCCGGTTATAAAATCTTATCATCTCCCTATTCACATCTTCACTGCTCTCTCGTTCTCTCTGTCTTAAATTTGTTTAAAAATATTTTTTTTCTTGAATTTTTTGAATCAGAGCAAGAATGGATCTTGAATTGAAAATGGGTTTTGTATGGGAATGTGGTGGTGGAAGAGATACTCTAAAACCTGAATCAGGATGCAGCATTATGATATTTCCTCTCAACAAATTGGTAAGATCATACTACTGCACTAGTGTCAATGTAAACTGAATTTTTGTTTCATAAAATTAAGAAAATAAAATCTTACATTTGTTTTAATGGATCTGTGAACTCTGTAGGTATCTCACATGGCTTTCATTCCATTTTAAGGTATTTCGTTGGTTAACTTTCAGTTAATGGAATTACTACCTCTGCATTATTGGTTTTGTATTATGACCCAACTCATAAAATTAATCATGGTATTTTACTTAATTCACAGAGCATTATGCCTATTGGGTTAAGCGGATACAAGGAGAGGAAAAATATCCTTCGGACTAATATCCATGGTATTTTTTTGCTGGATTACATGGTTGAAAGGCTTGAAGGAGGTTCCGCAGGATCTTAGAGATGTAACACCAGATGAAAGTAAAGTACTAAGCTATATCAGCAATTTCAATCATGAGGGTAACAAATTTGGAAAGAGCCTAGTCAAGGAGAGACATGTCAAAGCCAGGGTTATTAAGCCTGGCGAGATTGGGGGTATACTCAAACTAATTGGGGTATACCCAATGAGACAAAATAGGGTCATTTTGAAGTAAAAGAGGTCACCCCTTAACCAAATATTTTCAAAATGGCAAAATTGCCCTCGTTTAATTAACACTAAAAGTTTGATTAGATTAATTAATTAAGTTTAAATTGATTGAATAGATTAAAACTTATGAATTTTAAGTTATGAAATTTTGTTTTTGATTGACTTTTGTGGGATGATTTTTGATGATTTTTTTTTTTTTTTGAGAATATCTCTTGCAACGAAAATGAAGCACACAACCAAAATACTTCTAAAAAGGGGATTGCAAATCTGTTATATGAAATCATACTCAAAATCAAAGAATAAATCAACACTTTTAGTTCTGAAAGTATGAAAAGTCGGCAAGGTCTTCATCGCCGACCTCGCCGGCCAAAAGTGGCCGGCATGATCTTCATCGTCGACCTTGCCGACTTTTGTTTTTGACATACAGAGATGACATAAAAAATTTATTGGGTCGGCAAGGTATTCAAGAAATACCCTTCCTACTATTTTTGGCCTAAGCAAGGTATTCAAAAATACCCTTCCCATTGTATTGGCGGCAAGGTCTTCAAAATACCTGTAAATTTGTTGAAATTTTTACGCCGCCGCCATGGTCTGTTATGAAAAGTCGGCAAGATATGCATGTCACGATCTTGCCTAGTAGAAGACACGAAATCATAAATTTCGATTTCTAACCCGATATAACAATCAAATCACACAACACAATGATGGGTTTAAGTTTAAACATCATTTATAGTCTTCTTTTCATTTGGTAGAGTCAACATTTTTTTGGAAAATCAAAGTTGAGATTTTTATATGGGTTTGGTTGATGGAAGATGAAGATGAAGAAGAAGAGAAGATTAAGAGTTGGTTAGTTTTTTAATTTTATGGTTAATGAAATTAAGAAATAAATTTATTTTTAAGATTTAATTATTTCAAAGGGTATTAAAGTAAAATCACACTTTTTAATAATGACACACCATGTCCCCTTCTCATTGGGTATACCCCAATTAGTTTGGGTATACCCCAATCTCGCCAGGTTATTAAGAGGCTTAAAGGGAATAAAGAAAATTTTGCTTGATGAACATTCAATTATGATGAATTTTAATCAATTTTCCAAATTAATCATCTGTCTGTATTTGTAAATTCTGAGTGGAGCCGTTGTAAATTTGCATCCCTTGATATTCATATAACTAGGACTTTCTTTTTCTCCAACCACGTTCACTCTGAGTGTCATTCAAATTTTCGTCAAACACATTAATAAGCAATGGACCCAAATCCTCGATATGTTTACGCTAATCTAATGAGACAGACTGAATTTAATATAGTTGAGTAAAAACGGATCAGAGGTGGCAGTGCTCATTTATTTATCAACTAGACCATATATTTCAAGTTGGGGTGCTTAATTATGTATGAATCAGAGGCAAGAAATCACCAATGGATCTTGAAATGAAAACGGGTTTTGTGTGGGAATGTGGTGGTGGTAGAGATACTAAGAAACATCTGAACCAAAATGAAGCATAATGATATTTCCTCTCAAAACATTAGTAAGATCATATTACTACTACTAGTCTCAATGTATTAAATTGATTTTTTGTTTCATAAAATTAAGAAATAAAATCTTACGTTTGTTGATGGATCTGTGAACTCTGTTTGTAGGTATCTCATGCGGCCCTTTATTTCTTGACAAGGTATTTGATTTGCTTTCAATTAATGGAATTACTAATACATGATTACATCTTGGTATTTGACGTAACCCAACTGATGAAATCTTGGTATTTTACTTGATTTACAGATCACAGTGCCTATTGGATTGGCTTGCTCTGCTGCGGTCCAGGGATGGAGTTAGTTTGGGTAAGCAGGGTGGATTTTTCTTACCCGATACTCTTAATTCCATCATCAGTCGAAACAAACCATAAGAAGTATCTTCAACCCATCCGTGATTAATAATACTCTCTAGTAGTCCGTTGTATTCTGGATTCTGTTGGGACATTATTTGGATTAGCTTATTGCATCCACCTTCAATTGATGAACCGAGCTAGCAATCAATTATGAATTTTAATCTTCCAAATTAATCATCTGTTTATGTATGTAAATTCAATTTTGGTTAATGACATGTTTTTAGTTGCTTCCGATCGATTGCCTTTGATTTTTAGTCCTTGCCATGCCCTTTAACAATCCTGGTATCCGGCCGGTGAAGGATAGGAATTACTCATTTTATTCAGGGAAAGTACTCTTAAAAATACTGATTTTTCACAGCTTCAAATCCTCATGCGCAACAAGGAAGGCAAGGAAAAGTTCTTGTCATAGACATGGAATTGGAGGATGTTTCAAATTCCAATCACTTAAATTTAAGTTAGGACTTGGAATTAAACAAGTTTGAAACCCTCTTATTTCACTCAAATTCTTGTCAAGAAATTCTTACCACATCCCCAGCCAAGAGAACGTGCAATGCAGAATATTGGACATAATACTTGTCCTATTCCTCCTCATCAGCTAGGCCTGCCTTGACCAAACCCTGGTTAAAACTTAATGCATTGAAGTCACCCCAGCCAGTTATAAAATCTTATCATCTCTGCTTCACATCTTCAAACTGTTGAGCTTAAATTTTTGGATGAACTAGAAGCCAAGGAGGACGAGTAAAAGGTTTTCTCCCTTGAAGTGATGGATTTGTTCTTTAATTGCTGCCTATATTTGCTTTTTGAAATTTTCTTTGTATTGTTGAATTGGTTTTTTTTCTTAACTTTTGAATCAGGGCAAAGAAATCACAAATGGGTCTTGAATTGAAAAGGAGTTTTGTATGGGAATCTGGTGGTGGTGGTGTAAACTCAAAATTTCTGAATCAAGAAGTAGTATGATGATATTTCCTCTCAATAAATTAGTAAGTTCATAGTACTAGTCTCAATGTAAAGTGAACTTTTGTTTCATAAAATTAAGAAAACAAAATCTTACCTTTGTTTTGATGGATCTGGCAACTCAGTAGGTATCTGGCAACTCTGATAATGGAAAGTAATTTGAGGGAAAAAATATAGAAATGCTACTTAATGCGTTCAAGATTCAAAGGTATATGGCAACTCTGTAGGTGTTGCATGATGGGAATTCTCACTTCAAAAGGTATCACCTGAGAGGGTATTACTACAACTCTGTAGATACGAGTCAAATCCCGGTTTACTGAGAGGGTATTTCTGCTGGAAAGATTGATGAGCGAGCAGTCAAATTCACCGAATTGTGAATTTTAATCTTCCAAATTAATCATCTGTTTATGTATGTAACTTCATTTTCGATTGCTTCACTGTTATTTGCAAGTATATAGGTGATTCGGATTTCTTTAAATTTATAGTGTATTATTAATTCCTGGTGACCGGCCGGTGAAGGGAGGGATTAATCAGCTTATCAATCCGGGAAACTCTTGAAAAGTATTAATATGTATGTAGTGTTCCCCTCAAAACCCTAAGCGGGTTTCTACGCCGCCCTTGTACTTCTCCCTATTCTTACATCTGAACTCCAGACATGAAGGGGCTTTGAGTTTTCCTCTTTGTACCGAGTTCTCCAGATTTGCTGAAAAAGAATTATGGATGTAAAACTAGTTTTCTATGGGAAATCTGGTGGATGGGAAAGAAAGGAACAACAAGCAGAAACCGAATTTCCTTTCAATTTCATCAATTAGCATAATGGTTTTTCCTCTCAGAAACAATTGTGTGTGTGATCTGACCACATCCAGTACGCCACCATCATCTATTACCGCCATACGCACCTCCCACATCGCCATTACCATTCCCACCATTGCAAAAACTTCGTTCCACATGCAATTTTGTTCATTCAAAACTTTATGCAGCAAATTAACAAGCGCTGAAACTACAACTACTTGTCACACTTATGCATGAATTACATGTCTCTTGGAGGTAGGATCAAAAAGTAATGTTTAATTTCCTTTTTTTTTTTTTTTTTTTTTGCTGCCTTTGGATTTTTTCAATCCTTGTTGTTAACACAACTTTGTTAATCCTACAGGATTAGGTTGTTTCTGATTCTGCTGAGGAAGATAGAGAAATCTTATCAGACACCAAATCTAAAAGTAAGAGGCAGGAGATTCAAGTTTGATTTTAACGGTTCAAGTTCACTAAGAAGAGAGGTGGGAATCAGAACTAATTGCTAATGTTTCTATTTGTGTTTCCTTTGGATTGATTTTTTTCTTGCTTCATAATAACGGCTTCTAACTAAAAATCGCAATTCCAATCAAAACTAAGGTTGATGCTCATGCCGTCCAAGATAATAGAGGGTAAGCAGAGAATCAAGTTTGGCTTTAAGATGATGTTCTCTGGTTAATGTCAAAAGCCAGATACAAGTTGGTTAAACCTGCTGTTTGAGGTATATACAAATATAGGACTATAGTTATTCTCTGGTGTTCCATGTACAATTATTTCAGTTTCAAATAGGAGATTGAATTCTGGGCTTACCTTGAACAAAATATCTTTGTGGATTTGAACTAATGTCGATTAAAAACATGCTAGGATTTGTTTTGCCAAATATTTGGGTATTGCGCCCACGCACAAGTACTACTATATAGTCTGTTTATTTGGCTTAACATCCTATTTGGCTTCTGTATAGGCACAAAACAGTTGAGGGAAATGAACTTATGTATGTTGTTGATCATCTAAAGATGGGCGATAACTCTCTTTAAGTTTGTCGATTCAGTTATCTAGCTAGTGTTCGGCGAGACTATTGAATATATGCAATGTTATGGATTAGTTGTGCCAGCCAGTTAAACTTGTAGTGAGGAACATATCAGCGACTTATTTTGATACTGTAAATGATTTTCCAGGTTCACTACAACAAAATGTGCTATAGATCACACACCAAACATCACAACGTATGAACACTTGTGGTCTTTTTATGTCTAAAACTTAAAGACCATTATTATTATAGTGTTTGTGATCTTTGATACAATGACCTTCCCATACATCTCATACATTTTAAGAAGTGTGATTTTACATCTGACCATTTGACCATATTCCACGTTATTTGTGATCAAAAACATGTCAATTTGATAAATTTTAAAAGATAATTGCAATAAGTGTGACTCGAACACGCGACCTTCAGGTGCCCACTTATAATTGAAATATAACAACATATTCTCGATTTCTCAAATTTCAAATGCTCTCTCACTCATCCAATCTCTCTCTCTCTCTCTCTCTCTCTCTCTCTCTCTCTCTCTCTCTCTCTCTCTCTCGATCGAGAAAAAAACTTCTCGAGATCTCAAAGCTTCGATCGATTCTTATCGTCGATTTAGTTTGGATTCAGGTACGATTCGATTTGTATCATTTACTGTTTGGATTAGATTCAGGTATGATACGACTTGATTCAACATTGAAGTGGAATTTAGGGTTTCTTTTTTAGTTGTTTTGATCTGAATTTAAGTTTGCTTAGATGCAAAACTTTTAGTTGCATATTTGATTTTGATTTAGGTTGGTTGGTTTTTCAATTTTACTTAGTAGATTTGTTTGTTTATACAGATCGCTTTGATTATACTGGATCGATTTGATATTTGGAAAAAAATCTTGTGAAATTATGAGTTAGATTAGGGTTTTGTTGGATTTGTGTTGGTATGACATGATTTCATCTGTTTTGATAGTATTTGACATGGAATTAATGATTGATATTGATAAAGAAAAATTCAAGAGATATAATATGGAAGAGAGTGGATTTCAATTAAAAAAAAAAATTATAGAAGAGAGTAGATGGGAAGATTATTTGCTATGTGATGATGATATATATTATGTTTGTGTGAATAATAACATTCTTATATTGATGTTGGCAGGAAAATTCTAGGTGCTTCTCATGATGCCCTTGTAATTCAATTCCTTGCCGCTACCTAGGGTTGTTACATGTCTTGCACTTGCTTCTTTTGTGTGAATATTTAACTCGTTTGAAGGCTTTCACTCTCTCAAAGAAGAGATTTGATTGGGTAGCTAATATGTCCTTTCCTCTTGCAGAAAGTATGTAGCAGAGCATTGTAGTGCTGAATACCCAAGGATTCCGAAATTCATTAATGGATACTTGCTGAAAGTTCGATAGTTGTATGTGATATTTGAAGTTCCATATTCTTGCGGTGGTAAAGATATTGATTCTAGAGAGGTACATTTCTCAAAAACTTTATTGTCCTGTTTCACCACCGTACTAATATCTATTAGACTATATAAGTAATGTTGCTCTTTGAATCTCAGGTACCATGGGACTTTTGTGTATGTTAGATGTTGGAATGTAGCATCTGAAACATAGCTTTTATTCCGTCTCCGAATACTCTGTTTTTAGCATGTAAGCCACAAATCTGTTGATATTATTGCCAGGTTATCATTAGTGGTTTTATGATTTAATTTGAGTTTGTTTTGCAGGTTTGTCTCTTTTATCATTTGCTTTGATATTTGCTTCAGTTGAGGCTTAACTTCATATCTCTTTACCCTATTAGAATGTAGAGAACTTTGCCCCGTAGTGGTTGCAAGTTATTCAAAAAATATAAGGAGAGATAAACCAACGAGGATATTTCGATTTGTGATGTTCCTTTTATTAGACCCTCCAAACCTGTAGTTCCTTTTATTAGACAAACACGAATATGTAAACCTTGTGACGGAGAAATTTGATAATAATGGATTAATGGAATTTGATAATTATTGATTAATGAAATTTGAGAAACCCTTATAAGTTCAATTGTCTTATTATCCGTTTTTCCTTGAGTTTCATATAAGCTTTATTGTTTGTTTGTTTATTTCCGGTTTTGTTTTTTCGAAGTTGGAGCATACCAGTGATCGACCGCAAAGGAAGAAACGTTCTATGCTTTTCGCAATGCCTAGTATGCCGGGGAATTCTACCGTTTTTATTTCCCGATGTTCTTCCCCGCACTTAAATGGTATGCATCTTTTGCAAATCTGCAAGATATCATGTTGTTTACATTTGTCACTCAGAAACTTAGGGTCTTCAGGAGTGGTTTTTATGATCAGAATTGGAAGTCTTTGTTAGGATTTCTCTTTCATGTTTATTAAAATATGGTTTGCTATTGGACTCCTGCCAGCAATGGTTGGTGGTCAGGCTTATGTGGAGACTTAAGATGGCTTCACTTTTAAAGTGGATGAGGAAACATGTATAGAATCTAATTTCGTTTCATTGGTTACTATTGTGTGGGCTTTTTAGATTATTAATTATGGCTACTTTAATGGTTGCACATCATTTTATGGGGTAGTAAGAGAACACATCTGTGCTGTTTTTCAACCAATACTGACCTCCCTTGTAATAATTCACAAGTTAAACAAAAGAAAGGAGATGCTCATCTTAGTACGAAGTCACTATATCATTCTTCCCAACCAATTTTAAACTTAGAAAAGCAAACGATGTTTCCTTAGGTACTCGATGTTTTTTTGTTCATGAAGTCGCGAATGTGATGCTCGTGCAATGACGTTGCGACTTTGTGGTCATGGAGTGAATCTTCTTTCCTCAGCTCTGTAAGGTAAACTCTAGTTTTTATCCTATTCTCGCTATTGTCGTTTTACTCTTATCCATGGATGATAATTTATCCTTGGATACAGTTGTGAAAGGCACACATCCAATCGATCCGTCGGCAAGAATAAACGTCACTTTCAGTAGGTGTTTGTCTTTAGAAGTTAGTAGAAAACTGATATAGTCTGGCGACTAATAACTCTTTTCTCATCAGGTTAAGAGTGTTTTCAAAACCTTTTTGTGCATCTACCTGATCTCCAGAATCTGTTCGTTAAAATACGTTCATTTTTCTGATGCAGGTTCCCTTGCATTTGTTATGACAAAGAACGGCTTGTTATATCCAAAAGACTGGTTTGAATTCAAAGTGGTGCTAGAGGAATCACCCTCAAACAGCTTTGTCTCTGTTTCATCTTATTCTTATATCCACCTTTAACTTTAAATTAGGTACTTCACAATTGTGATGTGGTGTGTAAACTCTGATAAAAGGCCATTTTTTTTTACTAGGAATTGGATAACAAAGTCGATTGTGTTAATGGATGAGGAGAGCTTAAGGAGTGGGTTGCGAGGGTCGAGCTTGGTCTTCTCATTACCTTTGTTTCTATGCCCGAGGGTGGGAACGATCTCAAGCAAATATGCTTCAGGTACTTCTTTCTTTAACATATGAGACGGTATTCATTTACCTTGTCACTAGCTCATACAATCATTGTAGAGGCATGCACATCATATATAGGATTCACTTTTCACACTCAACAGTTCCAAATTTCTTAGTAATTGTTCAAAGAAAGCTTTAGGCTCCATGTGATCATTGTTTTCATTTCAATCACTCGTAGATGAGTTGACTCAATAGTGGACTAGTGCTCAAATATTAGGAAATGTATTCATATGTCTTGTATGTTAAGAAATGTATGCCTATGTCCTCGTATTCGATTTAATTATGTCTAATTAATGGTGACCTGGGATTGAGAATCATAAGCTAAGATGATTCTCTTGAGCATTCATTCACAGCTAAAGCTTATGTTGGGTTTACGAAATATGGGAATTCCTGAATATGTTGAGTGAATCATTTGCAGGTTTTTTGGTACACACAGCTTGTGTAATGACGCTGGATGAAGTTTCCTTTCCTGTTCTTTTGGTTGATGACTGAGATTTTCCATTTTGGAACGGAATTTGCAACCTGTAATTGCATTTACAGTTTATAGTAGAACTATTATTCATGTAATGAGCGTTAAATCAGTATCTTTGGTCTTTAAATTGATAGTACAGGTTGTTCTGATGTAGTAAGACTCTGCAGAAATGTGTATTTGATTCAGACATGGAGTGAATTGAATTCAGACATTGCTTCTTTTTTATATCACTTTATGGATTTGAGTTGCAGGTGCAGAAATGGTATGGGTTATAGGTGCAAAAATGGAGTGGAATATGATGTTTGTACAGGGTAGATTTGGGTTGAAATCTTAGAGGGAAGATCACAACTTTTAGATCCTTGTCTTTTAAAAACCTTGTCTTTAGATCTCAACTTCTCAAAACCTTATGTTCTTTGCATATGGTAGGATCACACTTTTCATTTTAAGGAGTTGTTATCTATAGATCACCCTTTAGATTATACTGGCAAAGATCACAGACAGCCAATACTTAGATCACACTTTTTAGGAATGATCCATCTATGTTTTTGTTGTAGTGGTTATACATATCTCTTTAAGAAAAAATAAATGACCAGACCCAAGTTGCAGGAATCTTGGGTACTTTCATAAATGGACAGTGAATAGAGTTTCTCTGCTTCAATATTGTATATGAGTTTCAAATTATTCGGAGTCCCAAGCATCCTAATATTACAACAAACAAAAAAATACACTGACAGTGTATTCCAATTCAACATCTTTATGTTAGCGCTGCCTAAAAACAAACAAGTATGTAACGTCTTTGGCAACAAGGCCTGATATTGAAAAATTCGTTTACATGGAATTGGGTGTTCCAATCACTCACATTTATATTAGGACGTGTAATTGAACATGTTTGAAATTATTCCTCTTCCACTCAAATTTTGTAAGAAAAATTCTTACAACTTGTTGGAATGCCAAGACAAGAACGTGCGATGCCTCATCACGAGATAAAACTTTCTAGCCAACCTTTGGGTACATATCATTATTGCAGGTTGTTGGAATTTTAACCTTACCCCGTTAGGACTCGAGCTCTTTGGAACTCACCCCGGTTATAAAATCTTATCATCTCCTATTCACATCTTCACTGCTCTCTCGTTCTCTCTGTCTTAAATTTGTTTAAAAATATTTTTTTCTTGAATTTTTGAATCGGAGCAAGAATGGATCTTGAATTGAAAATGGGTTTTGTATGGGAATGTGGTGGTGGAAGAGATACTCTAAAACCTGAATCAGGATGCAGCATTATGATATTTCCTCTCAACAAATTGGTAAGATCATACTACCGCACTAGTGTCAATGTAAACTGAATTTTTGTTTCATAAAATTAAGAAAATAAAATCTTACATTTGTTTTAATGGATCTGTGAACTCTGTAGGTATCTCACATGGCTTTCATTCCATTTTAAGGTATTTCGTTGGTTAACTTTCAGTTAATGGAATTACTACCTCTGCATTATTGGTTTTGTATTATGACCCAACTCATAAAATTAATCATGGTATTTTACTTAATTCACAGAGCATTATGCCTATTGGGTTAAGCGGATACAAGGAGAGGAAAAATATCCTTCGGACTAATATCCATGGTATTTTTTTGCTGGATTACATGGTTGAAAGGCTTGAAGGAGGTTCCGCAGGATCTTAGAGATGTAACACCAGATGAAAGTAAAGTACTAAGCTATATCAGCAATTTCAATCATGAGGGTAACAAATTTGGAAAGAGCCTAGTCAAGGAGAGACATGTCAAAGCCAGGGTTATTATGCCCTGGCGAGATTGGGGTATACTCAAACTAATTGGGGTATACCCAATGAGACAAAATAGGGTCATTTTGAAGTAAAAGAGGTCACCCCTTAACCAAATATTTTCAAAATGGCAAAATTGCCCTCGTTTAATTAACACTAAAAGTTTGATTAGATTAATTAATTAAGTTTAAATTGATTGAATAGATTAAAACTTATGAATTTTAAGTTATGAAATTTTGTTTTTGATTGACTTTTGTGGGATGATTTTTGATGATTTTTTTTTTTTTGAGAATATCTCTTGCAACGAAAATGAAGCACACAACCAAAATACTTCTAAAAAGGGGATTGCAAATCTGTTATATGAAATCATACTCAAAATCAAAGAATAAATCAACACTTTTAGTTCTGAAAGTATGAAAAGTCGGCAAGGTCTTCATCGCCGACCTCGCCGGCCAAAAGTGGCCGGCATGATCTTCATCGTCGACCTTGCCGACTTTTGTTTTTTGACATACAGGAGATGACATAAAAAATTTATTGGTCGGCAAGGTATTCAAGAAATACCCTTCCGGCTATTTTTGGCCGGCAAGGTATTCAAAAATACCCTTCCTACTGTATTGGGCTTCGGCAAGGTCTTCAAAAATACCCGCCCAGCCGTTGAAATTTTTTACAGTCGCCGCCATGGCTGTTATGAAAAGTCGGCAAGATATGCATGTCACGACCTTGCCGGCCGAAGACACAGAAATCATAAATTTCGATTTCTAACCTGATATAACAATCAAATCACACAACACAATGATGGGTTTAAGTTTAAACATCATTTATAGTCTTCTTTTCGCTGGTAGAGTCAACATTTTTTTTGGAAAATCAAAGTTGAGATTTTTATATGGGTTTGGTTGATGGAAGATGAAGATGAAGAAGAAGAGAAGATTAAGAGTTGGTTAGTTTTTTAATTTTATGGTTAATGAAATTAAGAAATGAATTTATTTTTAAGATTTAATTATTTCAAGGGTATTAAAGTAAAATCACACTTTTTAATAATGACACACCATGTCCCTTCTCATTGGGTATACCCCAATTAGTTTGGGTATACCCCAATCTCGCCAGGTTATTAAGAGGCTTAAAGGGAATAAAGAAAATTTTGCTTGATGAACATTCAATTATGATGAATTTTAATCAATTTTCCAAATTAATCATCTGTCTGTATTTGTAAATTCTGAGTGGAGCCGTTGTAAATTTGCATCCCTTGATATTCATATAACTAGGACTTTCTTTCTCCAACCACGTTCACTCTGAGTGTCATTCAAATTTTCGTCAAACACATTAATAAGCAATGGACCCAAATCCTCGATATGTTTACGCTAATCTAATGAGACAGACTGAATTTAATATAGTTGAGTAAAAACGGATCAGAGGTGGCAGTGCTCATTTATTTATCAACTAGACCATATATTTCAAGTTGGGGTGCTTAATTATGTATGAATCAGAGGCAAGAAATCACCAATGGATCTTGAAATGAAAACGGGTTTTGTGTGGGAATGTGGTGGTGGTAGAGATACTAAGAAACATCTGAACCAAAATGAAGCATAATGATATTTCCTCTCAAAACATTAGTAAGATCATATTACTACTACTAGTCTCAATGTATTAAATTGATTTTTGTTTCATAAAATTAAGAAATAAAATCTTACGTTTGTTGATGGGTATGTGAACTCTGTTTTGTAGGTATCTCATGCGGCCTTTTATTTCTTAACAAGGTATTTGATTTGCTTTCAATTAATGGAATTACTAATACATGATTACATCTTGGTATTTGACGTAACCCAACTGATGAAATCTTGGTATTTTACTTGATTTACAGATCACGGTGCCTATTGGATTGGCTTGCTCCGTTCCCGTCCAGGGATGGAGTTAGTTTGGGTTAAGCAGGGTGGATTTTTCTTACCCGATACTCCTAATTCCATCATCGGTACGAAACAAACCATAAGAAGCATCTTCAACGCATCCGTGATTAATAATACTCTCTAGCAGTCCGTTGTATTCTGGATTCTGTTGGGACATTATTCGGATTAGCTTATTGCATCCACCTTCAATTGATGAACCGAGCTAGCAATCAATTATGAATTTTAATCTTCCAAATTAATCATCTGTTTATGTATGTAAATTCAATTTTGGTTAATGACATGTTTTTAGTTGCTTCCGATCGATTGCCTTTGATTTTTAGTCCTTGCCATGCCCTTTAACAATCCTGGTATCCGGCCGGTGAAGGATAGGAATTACTCATTTTATTCAGGGAAAGTACTCTTAAAAATACTGATTTTTCACAGCTTCAAATCCTCATGCGCAACAAGGAAGGCAAGGAAAAGTTCTTGTCATAGACATGGAATTGGAGGATGTTTCAAATTCCAATCACTTAAATTTAAGTTAGGACTTGGAATTAAACAAGTTTGAAACCCTCTTATTTCACTCAAATTCTTGTCAAGAAATTCTTACCACATCCCCCAGCCAAGAGAACGTGCAATGCAGAATATTGGACATAATACTTGTCCTATTCCTCCTCATCAGCTAGGCCTGCCTTGACCAAACCCTGGTTAAAACTTAATGCATTGGAAGTCACCCCAGCCAGTTATAAAATCTTATCATCTCTGCTTCACATCTTCAAACTGTTGAGCTTAAATTTTTGGATGAACTAGAAGCCAAGGAGGACGAGTAAAAGGTTTTCTCCTTGAAGTGATGGATTTGTTCTTTAATTGCTGCCTATATTTGCTTTTTGAAATTTTCTTTGTATTGTTGAATTGGTTTTTTTTCTTAACTTTTGAATCAGGGCAAAGAAATCACAAATGGGTCTTGAATTGAAAAGGAGTTTTGTATGGGAATCTGGTGGTGGTGGTGTAAACTCAAAATTTCTGAATCAAGAAGTAGTATGATGATATTTCCTCTCAATAAATTAGTAAGTTCATAGTACTAGTCTCAATGTAAAGTGAACTTTTGTTTCATAAAATTAAGAAAACAAAATCTTACCTTTGTTTTGATGGATCTGGCAACTCGGTAGGTATCTCGGCAACTCGATAATGGAAAGCAATTTGAGGGAAAAATATAGAAATGCTACTTAATGCGTTCAAGATTCAAAGGTATATGGCAACTCTGTAGGTGTTGCATGATGGGAATTCTCACTTCAAAAGGTATCACCTGAGAGGGTATTACTACAACTCAGATACGAGTCAAATCCCGGTTCTTCGAGAGGGTATTTCTGCTGGAAAGATTGATGAGCGAGCAGTCAAATTCACCGAATTGTGAATTTTAATCTTCCAAATTAATCATCTGTTTATGTATGTAACTTCATTTTCGATTGCTTCACTGTTATTTGCAAGTATATAGGTGATTCGGATTTCTTTAAATTTATAGTGTATTATTAATTCCTGGTGACCGGCCGGTGAAGGGAGGGATTAATCAGCTTATCAATCCGGGAAACTCTTGAAAAGTATTAATATGTATGTAGTGTTCCCCTCAAAACCCTAAGCGGGTTTCTACGCCGCCCTTGTACTTCTCCTATTCTTACATCTGAACTCCAGACATGAAGGGGCTTTGAGTTTTCCTCTTTGTACCGAGTTCTCCAGATTTGCTGAAAAAAGAATTATGGATGTAAAACTAGTTTTCTATGGGAAATCTGGTGGATGGGAAAGAAAGGAACAACAAGCAGAAACCGAATTTCCTTTCAATTTCATCAATTAGCATAATGGTTTTTCCTCTCAGAAACAATTGTGTGTGTGATCTGACCACATCCAGTACGCCACCATCATCTATTACCGCCATACGCACCTCCCACATCGCCATTACCATTCCCACCATTGCAAAAAACTTCGTTCCACATGCAATTTTGTTCATTCAAAACTTTATGCAGCAAATTAACAAGCGCTGAAACTACAACTACTTGTCACACTTATGCATGAATTACATGTCTCTTGGAGGTAGGATCAAAAAGTAATGTTTAATTTCCTTTTTTTTTTTTTTTTTTTTTTGCTGCCTTTGGATTTTTTTCAATCCTTGTTGTTAACACAACTTTGTTAATCCTACAGGATTAGGTTGTTTCTGATTCTGCTGAGGAAGATAGAGAAATCTTATCAGACACCAAATCTAAAAAAGTAAGAGGCAGGAGATTCAAGTTTGATTTTAACGGTTCAAGTTCACTAAGAAGAGAGGTGGGAATCAGAACTAATTGCTAAAGTTTCTATTTGTGTTTCCTTTGGATTGATTTTTTTCTTGCTTCATAATAACGGCTTCTAACTAAAAATCGCAATTCCAATCAAAACTAAGGTTGATGCTCATGCCGTCCAAGATAATAGAGGGTAAGCAGAGAATCAAGTTTGGCTTTAAGATGATGTTCTCTGGTTAATGTCAAAAGCCAGATACAAGTTGGTTAAACCTGCTGTTTGAGGTATATACAAATATAGGACTATAGTTATTCTCTGGTGTTCCATGTACAATTATTTCAGTTTCAAATAGGAGATTGAATTCTGGGCTTACCTTGAACAAAATATCTTTGTGGATTTGAACTAATGTCGATTAAAAACATGCTAGGATTTGTTTTGCCAAATATTTGGGTATTGCGCCCACGCACAAGTACTACTATATAGTCTGTTTATTCGGCTTAACATCCTATTTGGCTTCTGTATAGGCACAAAACAGTTGAGGGAAATGAACTTATGTATGTTGTTGATCATCTAAAGATGGGCGATAACTCTCTTTAAGTTTGTCGATTCGATTTATCTAGCTAGTGTTCGGGCGAGACTATTGAATATATGCAATGTTATGGATTAGTTGTGCCAGCCAGTTAAACTTGTAGTGAGGAACATATCAGCGACTTATTTTGATACTGTAAATGATTTTCCAGGTTCACTACAACAAAATGTGCTATAGATCACACACCAAACATCACAACGTATGAACACTTGTGGTCTTTTTATGTCTAAAACTTAAAGACCATTATTATTATAGTGTTTGTGATCTTTGATACAATGACCTTCCCATACATCTCATACATTTTAAGAAGTGTGATTTTACATCTGACCATTTGACCATATTCCACGTTATTTGTGATCAAAAACATGTCAATTTGATAAATTTTAAAAGATAATTGCAATAAGTGTGACTCGAACACGCGACCTTCAGGTGCCCACTTATAATTGAAATATAACAACATATTCTCGATTTCTCAAATTTCAAATGCTCTCTCACTCATCCAGAATCTCTCTCTCTCTCTCTCTCTCTCTCTCTCTCTCTCTCTGTCTCTCTCTCTCTCTCTCTCGATCGAGAAAAAAACTTCTCGAGATCTCAAAGCTTCGATCGATTCTTATCGTCGATTTAGTTTGGATTCAGTCACGATTCGATTTGTATCATTTCTTGTTTGGATTAGATTCAGTATGATACGACTTGATTCAACATTGAAGTGGAATTTAGGGTTTCTTTTTTAGTTGTTTTGATCTGAATTTAAGTTTGCTTAGATGCAAAACTTTTAGTTGCATATTTGATTTTGATTTAGGTTGGTTGGTTTTTCAATTTTACTTAGTAGATTTGTTTGTTTATACAGATCGATTTGATTATACAGATCGATTTGATATTTGGAAAAAAAATCTTGTGAAATTATGAGTTAGATTAGGGGTTTTGTTGGATTTGTGTTGGTATGACATGATTTCATCTGTTTTGATAGTATTTGACATGGAATTAATGATTGATATTGATAAAGAAAAATTCAAGAGATATAATATGGAAGAGAGTGGATTTCAATTAAAAAAAAAAATTATAGAAGAGAGTAGATGGGAAGATTATTTGCTATGTGATGATGATATATATTATGTTTGTGTGAATAATAACATTCTTATATTGATGTTGGCAGGAAAATTCTAGGTGCTTCTCATGATGCCCTTGTAATTCAATTCCTTGCCGCTACCTAGGGTTGTTACATGTCTTGCACTTGCTTCTTTTGTGTGAATATTTAACTCGTTTGAAGGCTTTCACTCTCTCAAAGAAGAGATTTGATTGGGTAGCTAATATGTCCTTCTGTCTTGCAGGAAAGTATGTAGCAGAGCATTGTAGTGCTGAATACCCAAGGATTCCGAAATTCATTAATGGATACTTGCTGAAAGTTCGATAGTTGTATGTGATATTTGAAGTTCCATATTCTTGCGGTGGTAAAGATATTGATTCTAGAGAGGTACATTTCTCAAAAACTTTATTGTCCTGTTTCACCACCGTACTAATATCTATTAGACTATATAAGTAATGTTGCTCTTTGAATCTCAAACCATGGGACTTTTGTGTATGTTAGATGTTGGAATGTAGCATCCAAACATAGCTTTTATTCCGTCTCCGAATACTGCTTTTTAGCATGTAAGCCACAAATCTGTTGATATTATTGCCAGGTTATCATTAGTGGTTTTATGATTTAATTTGAGTTTGTTTTGCAGGTTTGTCTCTTTTATCATTTGCTTTGATATTTGCTTCAGTTGAGGCTTAACTTCATATCTCTTTACCCTATTAGAATGTAGAGAACTTTGCCCCGTAGTGGTTGCAAGTTATTCAAAAAATATAAGGAGAGATAAACCAACAGGGATATTTCAGTTGTGATGTTCCTTTTATTAGACCCTCCAAACCTGTAGTTCCTTTTATTAGACAACACGAATATGTAAACCTTGTGACGGAGAAATTTGATAATAATGGATTAATGGAATTTGATAATTATTGATTAATGAAATTTGAGAAACCCTTATAAGTTCAATTGTCTTATTATCCGTTTTTCCTTGAGTTTCATATAAGCTTTATTGTTTGTTTGTTTATTTCCGGTTTTGTTTTTCTGAAGTTGGAGCATACCAGTGATCGACCGCAGTGGAAGAAACGTTCTATGATTTTCGCAATGCCTAGTATGCCAGGGGAATTCTACCGTTTTTATTTCCCTGATGTTCTTCCTGCACCCTTAAATGGTATGCATCTTTTGCCAATCTGCAAGATATCATGTTGTTTACATTTGTCACTCAGAAACTTAGGGTCTTCAGGAGTGGTTTTTATGATCAGAATTGGAAGTCTTTGTTAGGATTTCTCTTTCATGTTTATTAAAATATGGTTTGCTATTGGACTCCTGCCAGCAATGGTTGGTGGTCAGGCTTATGTGGAGACTTAAGATGGCTTCACTTTTAAAGTGGATGAGGAAACATGTATAGAATCTAATTTCGTTTCATTGGTTACTATTGTGTGGGCTTTTTAGATTATTAATTATGGCTACTTTAATGGTTGCACATCATTTTATGGGGTAGTAAGAGAACACATCTCAGGCTGCTTTTTCAACCAATACGACCTCCCTTGTAATAATTCACAAGTTAAACAAAAGAAAGGAGATGCTCATCTTAGTACGAAGTCACTATATCATTCTTCCCAACCAATTTTAAACTTAGAAAAGCAAACGATGTTTCCTTAGGTACTCGATGTTTTTGCTGTTCATGAAGCTGCTGAATGTGATGCTCGTGCAATGACGTTGCGACTTTGTGGTCATGGAGTGAATCTTCTTTCCTCAGCTCTGTAAGGTAAACTCTAGTTTTTATCCTATTCTGCTATTGTCAGGTTTACTCTTATCCATGGATGATAATTTATCCTTGGATACAGGTTGTGAAAGGCACACATCCAACAGTCCAGTCAGCAGCGGAAACGTCACTTTCAGTAGGTGTTTGTCTTTAGAAGTTAGTAGAAAACTGATATAGTCTGGCGACTAATAACTCTTTTCTCATCAGGTTAAGAGTGTTTTCAAAACCTTTTTGTGCATCTACCTGATCTCCAGAATCTGTTCGTTAAAATACGTTCATTTTTCTGATACAGGTTCCCTTACATTTGTTATGACAGCAACGGCTTGTTATATCCAAAAGACTTGTTTGAATTCAAAGTGGTGCTAGAGGAATCACCCCTCAAACAGTTTGTCTCTGTTTCATCTTATTCTTATATCCACCTTTAACTTTAAATTAGGTACTTCACAATTGTGATGTGGTGTGTAAACTCTGATAAAAGGCCATTTTTTTTACTAGGAATTGGATAACAAAGTCGATTGTGTTAATGGATGGAGAGAGCTTAAGGAGTGGGTTGTGCAGGTCGAGATTGGTCTTCTCATTACCTTTGTTTTTGTTCCTGAGGGTGGGAACGATCTCAAGCAAATATGCTTCAGGTACTTCTTTCTTTAACATATGAGACTGTATTCATTTACCTTGTCACTAGCTCATACAATCATTGTAGAGGCATGCACATCATATATAGGATTCACTTTTCACACTCAACAGTTCCAAATTTCTTAGTAATTGTTCAAAGAAAGCTTTAGGCTCCATGTGATCATTGTTTTCATTTCAATCACTCGTAGATGAGTTGACTCAATAGTGGACTAGTGCTCAAATATTAGGAAATGTATTCATATGTCTTGTATGTTAAGAAATGTATGCCTATGTCCTGTATTCGATTTAATTATGTCTAATTAATGGTGACCTGGGATTGAGAATCTGTTAAGCTAAGATGATTCTCTTGAGCATTCATTCACAGCTAAAGCTTATGTTGGGTTTACGAAATATGGGAATTCCTGAATATGTTGAGTGAATCATTTGCAGGTTTTTTGGTACACACAGCTTGTGTAATGACGCTGGATGAAGTTTCCTTTCCTGTTCTTTTGGTTGATGACTCGAGATTTTCCATTTTGGAACGGAATTTGCAACTTTGTAATTGCATTTACTGATTTATAGTAGAACTATTATTCATGTAATGAGCGTTAAATCAGTATCTTTGGTCTTTAAATTGATAGTACGGGTTGTTACGATGTAGTAAGACTCTGCGAGAAATGTGTATTTGATTCGGACATGGAGTGAATTGAATTGAGACATTGCTTCTTTTTTATATCACTTTATGGATTTGAGTTGCAAAAGTGCGAGAAATGGTATGGGTTATAGGTGCAAAAATGGAGTGGAATATGATGTTTGTACAGGTAGATTTGGGTTGAAATCTTAGAGGGAAGATCACAACTTTTAGATCCTTGTCTTTTAAAAACCTTGTCTTTAGATCTCAACTTCTCAAAACCTTATGTTCTTTGCATATGGTAGGATCACACTTTTCATTTATGGAGAGTTGTTATCTATAGATCACCCTTTAGATTATACTGGCAAAGATCACAGACATACCAATACTTAGATCACACTTTTTTAGGAATGATCCATCTATGTTTTTGTTGTAGTGGTTATACATATCTCTTTAAGAAAAAATAAATGACCAGACCCAAGTTGCAGGAATCTTGGGTACTTTCATAAATGGACAGTGAATAGAGTTTCTCTGCTTCAATATTGTATATGAGTTTCAGCTATTCGGAGTCCCAAGCATCCTAATATTACAACAAACAAAAAAAATACACTGGACAGTGTATTCCAATTCAACATCTTTATGTTAGCGCTGCCTAAAAACAAACAAGTATGTAACGTCTTTGGCAACAAGGCCTGATATTGAAAAATTCGTTTACATGGAATTGGGTGTTCCAATCACTCACATTTATATTAGGACGTGTAATTGAACATGTTTGAAATTATTCCTCTTCCACTCAAATTTTGTAAGAAAAAATTCTTACAACTTGTTGGAATGCCAAGACAAGAACGTGCGATGCCTCATCACGAGATAAAACTTTCTAGCCAACCTGGTACATATCATTATTGCAGGTTGTTGGAATTTTAACCTTACCCTGGTTAGGACTCAGAGCTCTTTGGAACTCACCCCGGTTATAAAATCTTATCATCTCCCTATTCACATCTTCACTGCTCTCTCGTTCTCTCTGTCTTAAATTTGTTTAAAAATATTTTTTTTCTTGAATTTTTTGAATCAGAGCAAGAATGGATCTTGAATTGAAAATGGGTTTTGTATGGGAATGTGGTGGTGGAAGAGATACTCTAAAACCTGAATCAGGATGCAGCATTATGATATTTCCTCTCAACAAATTGGTAAGATCATACTACTGCACTAGTGTCAATGTAAACTGAATTTTTGTTTCATAAAATTAAGAAAATAAAATCTTACATTTGTTTTAATGGATCTGTGAACTCTGTAGGTATCTCACATGGCTTTCATTCCATTTTAAGGTATTTCGTTGGTTAACTTTCAGTTAATGGAATTACTACCTCTGCATTATTGGTTTTGTATTATGACCCAACTCATAAAATTAATCATGGTATTTTACTTAATTCACAGAGCATTATGCCTATTGGGTTAAGCGGATACAAGGAGAGGAAAAATATCCTTCGGACTAATATCCATGGTATTTTTTTTGCTGGATTACATGGTTGAAAGGCTTGAAGGAGGTTCCGCAGGATCTTAGAGATGTAACACCAGATGAAAGTAAAGTACTAAGCTATATCAGCAATTTCAATCATGAGGGTAACAAATTTGGAAAGAGCCTAGTCAAGGAGAGACATGTCAAAGCCAGGGTTATTAAGCCTGGCGAGATTGGGGTATACTCAAACTAATTGGGGTATACCCAATGAGACAAAATAGGGTCATTTTGAAGTAAAAGAGGTCACCCCTTAACCAAATATTTTCAAAATGGCAAAATTGCCCTCGTTTAATTAACACTAAAAGTTTGATTAGATTAATTAATTAAGTTTAAATTGATTGAATAGATTAAAACTTATGAATTTTAAGTTATGAAATTTTGTTTTTGATTGACTTTTGTGGGATGATTTTTGATGATTTTTTTTTTTTTTTGAGAATATCTCTTGCAACGAAAATGAAGCACACAACCAAAATACTTCTAAAAAGGGGATTGCAAATCTGTTATATGAAATCATACTCAAAATCAAAGAATAAATCAACACTTTTAGTTCTGAAAGTATGAAAAGTCGGCAAGGTCTTCATCGCCGACCTCGCCGGCCAAAAGTGGCCGGCATGATCTTCATCGTCGACCTTGCCGACTTTTGTTTTTTGACATACAGAGATGACATAAAAATTTATTGGCCGCAAGGTATTCAAGAAATACCCTTCCGGCTATTTTTGGCCGGCAAGGTATTCAAAAATACCCTTCCATTTGTATTGGCGGCAAGGTCTTCAAAAATACCTCGCCGAATGTTGAAATTTTTTACGATCGCGCCATGGCTGTTATGAAAAGTCGGCAAGATATGCATGTCACGACCTTGCCGGCCGAAGACACAGAAATCATAAATTTCGATTTCTAACCTGATATAACAATCAAATCACACAACACAATGATGGGTTTAAGTTTAAACATCATTTATAGTCTTCTTTTCGCTGGTAGAGTCAACATTTTTTTTGGAAAATCAAAGTTGAGATTTTTATATGGGTTTGGTTGATGGAAGATGAAGATGAAGAAGAAGAGAAGATTAAGAGTTGGTTAGTTTTTTAATTTTATGGTTAATGAAATTAAGAAATAAATTTATTTTTAAGATTTAATTATTTCAAGGGTATTAAAGTAAAATCACACTTTTTAATAATGACACACCATGTCCCCTTCTCATTGGGTATACCCCAATTAGTTTGGGTATACCCCAATCTCGCCAGTTATTAAGAGGCTTAAAGGGAATAAAGAAAATTTTGCTTGATGAACATTCAATTATGATGAATTTTAATCAATTTTCCAAATTAATCATCTGTCTGTATTTGTAAATTCTGAGTGGAGCCGTTGTAAATTTGCATCCCTTGATATTCATATAACTAGGACTTTCTTTCTCCAACCACGTTCACTCTGAGTGTCATTCAAATTTTCGTCAAACACATTAATAAGCAATGGACCCAAATCCTCGATATGTTTACGCTAATCTAATGAGACAGACTGAATTTAATATAGTTGAGTAAAAACGGATCAGAGGTGGCAGTGCTCATTTATTTATCAACTAGACCATATATTTCAAGTTGGGGTGCTTAATTATGTATGAATCAGAGGCAAGAAATCACCAATGGATCTTGAAATGAAAACGGGTTTTGTGTGGGAATGTGGTGGTGGTAGAGATACTAAGAAACATCTGAACCAAAATGAAGCATAATGATATTTCCTCTCAAAACATTAGTAAGATCATATTACTACTACTAGTCTCAATGTATTAAATTGATTTTTGTTTCATAAAATTAAGAAATAAAATCTTACGTTTGTTGATGGATCTGTGAACTCTGTTTGTAGGTATCTCATGCGGCCCTTTATTTCTTGACAAGGTATTTGATTTGCTTTCAATTAATGGAATTACTAATACATGATTACATCTTGGTATTTGACGTAACCCAACTGATGAAATCTTGGTATTTTACTTGATTTACAGATCACAGTGCCTATTGGATTGGCTTGCTCTGCTGCGGTCCAGGGATGGAGTTAGTTTGGGTAAGCAGGGTGGATTTTTCTTACCCGATACTCTTAATTCCATCATCAGTCGAAACAAACCATAAGAAGTATCTTCAACCCATCCGTGATTAATAATACTCTCTAGTAGTCCGTTGTATTCTGGATTCTGTTGGGACATTATTTGGATTAGCTTATTGCATCCACCTTCAATTGATGAACCGAGCTAGCAATCAATTATGAATTTTAATCTTCCAAATTAATCATCTGTTTATGTATGTAAATTCAATTTTGGTTAATGACATGTTTTTAGTTGCTTCCGATCGATTGCCTTTGATTTTTAGTCCTTGCCATGCCCTTTAACAATCCTGGTATCCGGCCGGTGAAGGATAGGAATTACTCATTTTATTCAGGGAAAGTACTCTTAAAAATACTGATTTTTCACAGCTTCAAATCCTCATGCGCAACAAGGAAGGCAAGGAAAAGTTCTTGTCATAGACATGGAATTGGAGGATGTTTCAAATTCCAATCACTTAAATTTAAGTTAGGACTTGGAATTAAACAAGTTTGAAACCCTCTTATTTCACTCAAATTCTTGTCAAGAAATTCTTACCACATCCCCCAGCCAAGAGAACGTGCAATGCAGAATATTGGACATAATACTTGTCCTATTCCTCCTCATCAGCTAGGCCTGCCTTGACCAAACCCTGGTTAAAACTTAATGCATTGGAAGTCACCCCAGCCAGTTATAAAATCTTATCATCTCTGCTTCACATCTTCAAACTGTTGAGCTTAAATTTTTGGATGAACTAGAAGCCAAGGAGGACGAGTAAAAGGTTTTCTCCCTTGAAGTGATGGATTTGTTCTTTAATTGCTGCCTATATTTGCTTTTTGAAATTTTCTTTGTATTGTTGAATTGGTTTTTTTTTCTTAACTTTTGAATCAGGGCAAAGAAATCACAAATGGGTCTTGAATTGAAAAGGAGTTTTGTATGGGAATCTGGTGGTGGTGGTGTAAACTCAAAATTTCTGAATCAAGAAGTAGTATGATGATATTTCCTCTCAATAAATTAGTAAGTTCATAGTACTAGTCTCAATGTAAAGTGAACTTTTGTTTCATAAAATTAAGAAAAAAAATCTTACCTTTGTTTTGATGGATCTGGCAACTCAGTAGGTATCCGGCAACTCGATAATGGAAAGCAATTTGAGGGAAAAAATATAGAAATGCTACTTAATGCGTTCAAGATTCAAAGGTATATGGCAACTCTGTAGGTGTTGCATGATGGGAATTCTCACTTCAAAAGGTATCACCCGAGAGGGTATTACTACAACTCTGTAGATACGAGTCAAATCCCGGTTTCTTCGAGAGGGTATTTCTGCTGGAAAGATTGATGAGCGAGCAGTCAAATTCACCGAATTGTGAATTTTAATCTTCCAAATTAATCATCTGTTTATGTATGTAACTTCATTTTCGATTGCTTCACTGTTATTTGCAAGTATATAGGTGATTCGGATTTCTTTAAATTTATAGTGTATTATTAATTCCTGGTGACCGGCCGGTGAAGGGAGGGATTAATCAGCTTATCAATCCGGGAAACTCTTGAAAAGTATTAATATGTATGTAATTGCATTCTGAGATTCCGTTGAAAAAAAACTACTACTAATAGCTTATGTAATTGCTCCGAATGCTACTTACATCTTCGTAGCCAAAATTGATTATTTTCCTTTGATCAAATCTGTGATTGGAGAATACACATGTCTAGATTTTTATTGTCATTCATTCGTCGCTTAAATAAAAGGTGTGGAGTCCAATATTTTATTGCCAAGAATGCAGGTGCTTTTCATTGATCAATGTGGTTAATGTATTGAGAGAAATTGTTAGACCAACCTTCTTCATAGGGCACTCACTATAGAGGCTTAAAGTTATGTTCGGCGCACCTTGCAGGTGATAGCCGATCTTCCATCAAAACACTTCTATTTTAGCTTCTTTACCACATACACTGAATCATAGCAAGGTAATTTTTTCAATAAAAAAGGAAAATCTACTTCCAACATACAATGAATCATAACTGAAGTAGGTATTAAATTTGGCAGATCCACCGTCTTGAGCAGGTTTTATTTTTCTTTCGCCAAATATTGCTCCAAATAGTTTGGCGCAAAGAGCAACAAACAATGCTTTATGTACCGGGCTAAAATTTCGTGTGAAAAACTGTAAGACACAACACATGTGGGACTTATGGTGGGTAAACAACACCCCTGTTAATCTTCCGTGGAGGGGACCACAAGTTTGTTTCTACCGTGATGCCTGTGCTAACACTAACAACAGGATCAGTTCTCAAAATATATGTAATGTTATTACAAGAAATCATATCAAAATGATTTGGAGGAATTTGTAAAGCATGCATGATAGTAGATAAATTCTTTCCTCTCCATGTAGAGTCAGTGAAGAAGGACGACTGTCTGGCCAGTCTAGCTAAGTTAATTGATGCATAGTTTTGTTGAGTAGTTACTCTGAGAAAATCCTCATTGCAAGTCTAACTCTTACCAAATGACATAAATTTCTTTATATAAGGAAACTACGAATATCATTTCTCCAATAAATCCTCCATATGGAATCATACCCCTCCTCCAAGTGGACCCATTTTTTTTTAATCCTAGTATATTTATTCTATTATATAAAAGGAACTCCCTTTAGCAACAATACGCACCTAGCCCAAGCTAGTCACGACATGCGCCTATGGCAAACCCTTGGCCCCACATGCCAAGCCAAACCAAACCTAGCCAAGCTAGCCGCGCCATGCCAAACGCAATTTGCCTTGGCCCTAGCCATGCTAGTCACATCATGCCAATCCAAAATCGCACCTCGCCCAAGCTAGTCACTCCATGCGCCTATGGCAAACCCTTGGCCCCATATGCCAAGCCAAACCAAACCTAGCCAAGCTAGCCGCGCCATGCCAAATGCAATTTTCCTTGGCCCTAGCCATGCTAGTCACATCATTCCAAGCCAAACGCCCTTGCCTTGGCCCTAGCCACACCATGCGCCTATGGAAAACCCTTGGCCCCACATGCCAAGCCAAACCAAACCTATCCAAGCTAGCCGCGACATGCCAAACGTACTTTGCCTTGGCCCTAGCCATGCTAGTCACATCATGCCAAGCCAAACGCCCTTGCCTTGGCCCTAGCAAGGCCATACGCCCATGGCAAACCCTTGGCCCCACATGCCAAGCCAAAATCACACCCGGCCAAAGCTAGCCACGCCAAGGAGAACCCTTGGCCCCACATGCCAAGCCCTATGTTGTAAAAGGCGAGCGCCTTTGGCGCCTAGGCGCACTAAGCGCAGCACAAGCGCCCGAGGAATCCTATTTTATACTACACTCCATGCCGGCGCTTTAGGCGAGCGAGTTTGGCGCCTTCGGCCCCTTGCGGAAGTGTTAGGCACTAACCTAAGCGCCAAAAGCGCCTCCTGGAATTTTTAGGCGCCCAAAAACTCGACCATAAATACCTCTGTTTAATTTTCCCCTTAATTATCCTAAATTACCTTTCGTTAAACTTTTCTTTCCATATTTGATGGTCAATGGTCGTGAAGGGTGATTTATTCTCATTGATGAATAATATTCTCCATAAGTATTTAGTGTAATATATCAATTTCATTAACGATAAAAATATGGAAACACAGCAACAATCAAGGATAGAAATATGAAAACATCATTAATAGCGAGATAATATTATTGCTATACATATCGATTTCATCCTCAATTAGTAATTGAAATGTGGGAACTTCATTAATGGTGAGATAATAAAATTGCTACATTTAACCTTCACCCCCAATCAGTGGTTAAAATATAGAAACCTCGTTATCACGGCAATGTCAACCCATTGCATGGACAATGCATGATCAAAGTATGGAATGTATGGAAACTAGGGATGGCAATGGGGCGGGTATGGGGCGGGGACCTTGAATCCCATCCCCTACCCCGTTCAAAAAACCAAAACCCATCCCCTACCCGTTCCCCGTAAGAATGGGGCGGGGACGGGTATGGAGAATCCCCATAGGGGATGGGTTCTCCATGGGTTACCGTAACACTACAATAAATATTTAGAATTTTATAAATAATAATAATTTAAAAATAATTATAATGTTTCAAACAATAATAATAATCTATGCAGTGCATTTTAAAATTTTAAGTTTATCATAACCAACTAAAACTGAAAAATAAAGGTAACAATTGACCCACAATTAAGAATTATGGTTCTTTTTACTTCTTAGTTCCTCATTATTAACCATCTTCCTCCATGTTAATCATCTCATCATGGTCTTCTTCATTGTCTTCCCAAAAAGTTCCCCATTCTGATTTTAATCCACCTACTGAAATATAAAGAAAATGTATCATATATAACCGTAAATAAGTATTTAAATGTAAAAATTGTTTTAATATAACAAATATTCTTTTACCTTTCATCTTATCCCACAACCAATCTTGAGTGCACATCAAATATGGGGCGGGGACCTTGAATCCCATCCCCGCCCCATCCCCGCATCATTAATTTCGGGATTCCCCGTACCCCGCCTCGTTCCCCATTTATACAGGTAAAACCCTAACCCATAGGGGCGGGTCCCCACGGGGATGGGTTTGGGTGGGGCAAATTGCCATCCTAATGGAAACTTTATATACTATCAATGCATATGGAAACTTAATTTATAAACGTTCAAATACATTACTCTGTTTCCTTTATTATACTATCGATCACTGATCAAGAGATGGTAAGAAATATAATGAATAACGTGATTGTCGTGATTGATTATTTTTTTCTTAAGCAACTTTGACTATAGAAGGGATCAATCAAGGGCATGAATGACGAAAATATGAAAATATGGAAAGCAAAATTGATATATCTTAATGTAAACTGTAACTATATACATAGTCATCTCTGTATCTATTCTTGTTCATCATCTCTTCCTCATTTTTCATTCGAACCAATATCGTAATCACATTAATTAATGAAGATTAACTGAAAAAGAATAAACAAACACACTATAGGATGTGCATGGCTTTTCAGGATTGAATTTATAAACATTGACATCAGGTATAAAAGGCATGGCTTCAAAGGTATGGATTTCCTATCTTCAGCATCAAGTACATAAAGAACAACACTTGATCAGAAGGAGAGAACATAACCAGGAGAAAGTTCCTTAAGTTGTACGGCAAGAACATCCTGATGGCAATCTGTTAAGTGCGGATCTTGATCGGCAAGAAGTTCTTGGTTAATATAATCACTGATGTACCGATCTGGATGTTCTTGGTTAATTACTGAAGTACTGAATATATTGGAAAAACATCACAAATCGTATCAGCGGTCTCCTAGAGCGCCTAAGGCGCGCCTAGGCGCCCGGGCGCTAGGCGTTAGGTTTCGCGCCTCGCATCGCCTAGCGCCTAATACAATATAGGCCAAGCCTAACCACACCCTAGACGCGCCACCCTGTTGGCCCTCACTACGTGGCTACTAAAACGAAGGCGTGCAACAATCAACGGTTGCCCTTCAATCCCAGGAGCAAATCCTAGCCATCCAAGGTTACCAGACGACACATGGTAACCTTTGGCCCGAAAACCTAAGTTTGGCCACGCCAAACCTTGCCATGCCAACGGCATGCCAACCTAGTCGCGCCACCACGTTAACCCTCACTACGCGGCTACCAAAACGAAGGCGTGCAAAAATCAACGGTTGCCCTTCAATCTCAGGAGCAAATCCTAGACATCCAAGGTTACCAGACGACACATGGTAACCTTTGGCCCGCAAACCTAAGTTTGGCCACGCCAAACCTTGCCATGCCAATGGCATGCCGACCTAGCCACTCCACCACGTTGGCCCTCACTACGCAGCTACCAAAACGAAGGCGTGCAACAATCAACGGTTTCCCTTCAATTCCAGGAGCAAATCCTAGCCATCCAAGGTTACCAGACGACACATGGTAACCTTTGGCCCGAAAACTTAAGTTTGGCCACGCCAAACCTTGCCATGCCAACGGCATGCCAACCTAGTCGCGCCACCACGTTGGCCCTCACTACGCGGCCACCAAAACGAAGGCGTGCAACAATCAACGGTTTCCCTTCAATCCCAGGAGCAAATCATGGCCATCCAAGGTTACCAGATGACACATGGTAACCTTTGGCCCGAAAACCTAAGTTTGGCCAAGCCAAACCTTGCCATGCCAACGACATGCCAACCTAGCCGCGCCACCACGTTGGCCCTCACTACGCGGCTACCAAAACGAAGGCGTGCAACGATCAATGGTTGCCCCTCCTCTCAAGATTCAAAATCTCGACCGTCAAAGGTCACCAGGCTGGCAAGTTTCCCGAACTTGACTTGCCAAGCCACGACAACGTGCTACATGTTTTCCAAAACATTCGAGACATCAACATAAACTGGGGGATCATCTTTGGGTATTGGTTTGTCGGTTTACTGTGTGCGGCGTACACTACGCCCGTTATAAGGAAGTGTCATAAGGGTGAGGCGGTTAGTAAATACGGGAAGTTATGTGTGAAACGTTCATGGGACATAAAGCACATGCGTTAACAACTTTATGGGACATCAATTCCATAACATTAGCAGTTTCATGCGTTAACCACTTTATGGAACATCAATTCCATGCATACGGTTACCACCTCCTCCCATTTACTTCCCTACTCCTTAATGAGACCAGGGTACGTTTTTACTCCGACTTGTATAAATAGGTCTTACCTATTTCCATTGAACAACAAGTTCATACGGGAGATACAACACTCAGAAATACTTACTTGCTAGCTCACATTGTGAGTTGTCTTACTTTTCTGATAACAAGTCGTAGTAACCCAACTACTCTTCCAGAATCAACTATTCTGGTCTCACCACTTTCCTTGCTTTCCTCCCCAAAACCAACCCATTCTCCTCCACTTTGTGGCCGAAGCAAGTCTGGAACGGCCATTTCTTGGTGTAGGCTGGACTTGTACAGATTGATCTCTCGAATCTAAAGTACTCCCTTGCAGTACATTGTTTAGGGTTTAAATTGTTTCTCACCTGCATAGCCGCAATTACCGAAATTAGTAGAAACCATTTTCACCTACAAACAGTAGGTTACTCATAGATTTGATTTGCTACATTTGAATAGCCGGCTTACCATAAAGGAAGAATCTTTGTAGATTTTTAACTATGAGTTCATTCAATAAATACTAGGATTTTTTATTGTCAAATATTTGGGTATTGCAACATTTGATGCGCATTGGTAATCAGTGTGATACAGGTTAACACACACACACCACTTCTACACATCTAGTCTGTTTATTTGGCTTGCATTCTATTTGGCTTCTACACATGCACAGGGTAGCTGAGGGAAACTGTACTTATGTATGTTGTTAATCATCAAGTACCATATTCTTTGAGAATTGGCTTAACTTAACCTACCCAGAGAACCAAGCTGCATCAACCACCTAGACACCACTGCAATGTGATGTCCTCAAACTGCAACATACTCTAAAAAGAAAAAACACATTCCATTGCTCTGCTTCGAAGTGTGTCAGCATGACTGGTTGATAAATCCTAAATGGCCAGTTTTTTTTTTCGGTATTCTATAACAGTATGTAAATTTCAAACAATCCCTTCAAACACGTCCATTTGAACATAGTGATCTTTTCTTGTGCATTTCTATCGATGTATACATATACTAGTTAATTTGGTGGTTAACGAAACATTGAAACAACAGAAACACAGACAGGTTATGGATGTAAAAGTAGTTTCATGGGGAATCTGGTTGAAATCTGGCCTTAAACTTTAATCTGTTAGCATTTCAGATTGAAAATTATTCTCACACCTTATTTACACTACGCTTCTGCTGCAGGTTAGAAATCTGATGTAAAAGAGGTGTAAATAAATTAAGTACTACTATAAAATGACAGTAATAAGCTTTAGGGTTTCAGTCTTCACTTTACTTCCTTGAAATCTCATCTATCTATTCCTTGAAAACTCTACGCCGCCTTTCTCCTTCTTCTTAGATCTAATCTCTGATACAGATCGCCTCCTTGCATTTGAACATTTATTGACTTCTGAGTGCTCCAGAGTCCAGATTTGTTGAACAAGAAGCTGAAGATCACTGGAAAGGAAACAACAAATAATGGCTTCTTATGGATGTAAAAGTAGCTGTATATATGGGAATCTGGTGGTGGTGGAAGAACAACATCTTTCAATTCAATACTCAATGAGCAAAATGATTTATCCTCTCAGAACAATTGTATGTTTGATCTGCCCACATCCAGTACGCCATCATCACCTATTAACGCCGTTCCCTCCTCCCACATCAACGTTATGCCTTCCACCATCGCAACAATCTCCGATCCTCATCCAATTTTGTTCATCAAACGTTTATGCAGCAAACAGGTGGTTCAACAATTGTGCATCAAGCACTTGTTGTGTTGGAGGCTGCAGTTAAAAAGTTATCATCCTGAATTACCTTATTGGAGATTCAAGTTTGAGTTTAACGGTTCAAGTTCACTATAAAAGAGGTAGGAACCAGAACTAATTGCTAGATTTTCTAGTTGGCTTTTCAATAAAAACTAATCCAGGATTAGGTTGATGCCCATGCTATGGAAGAAGATGGAGAGTAAAAAGAGCTGTTTGAGGTATATGGAAATAGCACTGCAACTCTAAATCCAATCATTTCAGTTTCAATTGCCAGATTAAATCCTATTATTTTAGTTTTAATTGCCAGATTTAGTTCCTAGCTTACATTAACCAAGAATCTTTGTTCATTTTGAACTATGAATTGATTCAATACATGCTAGAATTTGTTTTGTCAAATGATTGGGTTGCGATATATATCTGATGTGCATTCAGTGAAAGATGTCCCAACGTACACACACCACTACTGCAAATCTGGCCTCTTCGTTTGGGTTAGCAGTTGGCTTCTTCACAGGCACAGGATAGTAGAGGGAAAATGTACTTGTGTATATTTTATTTTTATTTGAGAAAATGTACTTTCCTCAAAGAGGCTGCAATCAAAACAAATGCTATATTTTACTCTTGTGATGCCTTTGGATTCATATATTCTTGTTAATACAACTTCGTCACATCCGAACTCGATTAGGTTGTTGCTCATGCTGTGGAGGAAGATAGAGAAAACCTTTTTGAAACAAAACTCAAAGTAAGAGGAGAATCAAGTTTGAGTTTACAGGGTGCTCTCCGATTATTTTCAACAGTCAATAGAAATTGATTAATCAAACCTGCAGTTAGAAGTATATAGAAAAAGCAGCTCAGCAACTACATAATTTTAGGTTTCGTTACATATTATAATTTTTGATGAAATGTTTGCTTAAGTGTCGTGTTTTTGGACATGCCAATAAATTAGAATTGCAAGTTCCAGTTCCTAGCTTACCAAAAGCAAAGATTTATTCCATCCCAAACTTAAAGACTGATTTGAGAGCTGAAATAAGCCAATCACTTTGCATTTTCCTGATGTTGATGCTGCCATTGATATTAGTGAGTTTCCGAAAACAACGCAGCAAAGACCATCATTCTTGACAGAATTGAAGCAGAGTGCTACTATCGCAGGACGAAATAGCACTGGCTGGGACCCTGTACAATGTACCGTTGATGATTTCTCATGTTTTCTATGTTTTGGCATGCAGGCTATCCGGAAACTACAGGCCAAGGCACCTCCTTCACCACGGATGGCAAATACTGCACCAACGGATATTTTCTTAATGGATTCTGCGATGGATATTTTCCAAAATCTAATAAGGTACCGTGACACTGAAAAGGTCGCTGCCTCTTTCTAAATGCGGTTGCGAATCGGTTATGCTATCCCGACAACCACACACATTATTTCTCCTTTGTTCTCTGCTTATTTGCTGAAGCCAACTAGCAGGAGCAGATTAATTGTTAATCGTCCTCATCCATGAGATTTGTTTCATTTTTATTGAGGTGATTAAGAATCCTAGATATAACTTTTGGACTTGCTCATTCACAAGACGTGCCCCCGAGATCAAAAATCTATTTGAATCGTCTCAAGATCTTGTGGGGGGGGGCCAAAAAGAGTTTGGTGTCTGACGGCGGAGCACACTGATTTTCTTGGATCTTTAATCTAAAATTGAGACATTTTATGTGAATTGTACTTCTTTTACTCTTGTTAATTGCATCTTTAGTTCCTGTGTTCTGTGAAATGATTATTCTCACACCTTGTCTCTGCATTTCACTTCCTTTAAGATAGCAATCTGTATTTGCTTATACATTATAGTTTCTAATAGATTAGACTTTATATTATACTGTTTTCTATATTTAGCTTGAGGATAATATATTCCTCATTATGCCTGTATACTCAAGATACGTGGAATTATTGAATTTTTTTATTTATTTTTTTTGAAGAGAAAAGGAGCTCAACAGAGCTCCACTTTATTAAAGGACCTCAATCAGGAATTATTGAATAAATGGGAACCCCAGAGACATGGTCTCGGTAAGGGAACTATCATCAAATCCAAGATCCTAGCTCTTCTAAAAAATATTTGAAATCCATGGCAGGTGATAAGAAATCCATTCACCCGGCTTTTGCCATCAACAACATCAAATTCTTAATTCTGGTTATCTTAGATATCAAACAAGATGGATACTCCTCATGGGTATTTCTTTTCGATCTTCATCTTCAAGCTCAACGATTGCTATTTCTGATTGATGGTTTAGAACGACTTACGGATATTGATGCCGAAACTGAAAAACGGCTAGATGCCCTTTGTCGTCAATGGATGTTTGCTACCATGACCAAGGATCTTATGCTTACCATTCTCAAGAAAGGCAAAACCGCAAAGGAGATAAGGGACCATCTCAAAACATTGTTTCAAGACAACAAAGGAAGCCGTGCTGCAAATCTTGAAAGTAAGTTTGTAAATCTCAAGTTTTCTGATTGTGTTACTGTTGATGATTATTGTGATAAACTTAAATTACTTTCCGATCGATTGAGTGACCTTGATTTTCCAATGAACGATAAACGACTCGTTATCCAATTGGTTAATGGTCTCCCGGAGGAGTACAACACCGTGGCATCCTTCATCCAACAGTCCATGCCCACGTTCGATGTTGCTCGATCTCAACTGCATACGGAGGAAATCAGGCGTGCACAACACTCACTCGCCTCTGCACCTACCACACTTGCTACTGCTGCTCCTTCAGATCGCAACTCACAACGCCCTTCTCATCCCAACAATGGAAGAAGAAGCAAACATCCGCAACAAACCCACGGCAATAGATCAGGCCCAACGTTGCTGCAAATTTCAATCCCACCATTGCTGTCAACTCCACCAGGCCCACGCCCACCCCTTCAGCCAGCTTATCAACAATACTGGGCACCTTATTGGGCCATTCCCCCATGCCCCTACCCAACTGCTCCTTCCTAGCACCGGCCTCCTACAGTGAACCAACGTCATGCCAGCTCCAGTGGGCGATCTTCTGGACGTAATCATGGCCAAGCTTACATAACTCCATCGACTGAACTTCTGCAGCCCATAGACATTGCTGAGGCGTATAGATCTATGCATTTACATCCACCTGATGATGCTTTCTATATGGATACTGGTGCTACCTCGCACCTTACTGCTGATACAGGTACTTTACATAAAGTTTTCAATTCCAGCAATGTACGGTCTATTTTAGTTGGCAATGGCAATAGTATTCTGGTTACTGCTAGTGGCACTAAGTTCATAACCCTTCCTTCTCGTACTCTTCAACTCAAAAATACCCTTGTTGTTCCTGATATTATCAAAAACTTAGTTTCCGTTAGAAATTCACTACCGACAATTATGTGTCTGCATTGAGTTTTATCCTCTAGTTTTTCTCGTGAAGGATCTCGAGTTCGAGGAAGATTATCCTTCGATGTAATAGTTCCGGGGAGCTCTACCCTATCACCAACTCTGTCGTGCCACCACAAACACCGTCCCATTCTTCCCCCATTTCCCTTGCTGTTTTTTCGCCAGATATTTGGCATAACCGTCTTGGTCACCCCGTTAAGGCTATTTTAGATGTTCTTCGTACCAATAATTCTATTCTTTGTAATAAGAATCAACATTCTAAACTTTGTCATTCATGTCAAGTTAGTAAACATGTTCGATTACCTTTTTATGAATCAAATTCCAATACTTTTGCTCCATTTGATATTATTCATAGTGATTTGTGAACCTCTCCACTACATGTTAATACCGGTTTTCGGTATTACCTTATCTTACTAGATGATTTTACCAACTATCTTTGGGTGTATCCTTTAAAATTTAAATCCCAAGTCTATGACAAGTTTTTGGAATTTCGTTCTCTTGTTCAAACCCAATTTGAGCGTCAAATAAAAAGTTTTCAATGCGACATGGGACGTGAATTTGACAACTCTTCTTTTCACAATTTTGCTCGTAATAATGGTCTATTTTTTCTCTTCTCTTGCCCCCAAACTTCCTCTCAAAATGTCAAGGACGAATGCATGATTCGCCGTGTCAATGATATCACCCGCACCCTTATGTCCCATGCTTCCGTTCCACCAAAATTTTGGGTCTATTCTCTCCTTATGGTTGTTTATCTTCATAATATTCTTCCCACAAAAATCCTAAATTTTTCTTCTCCTATGTCTATTCTCTATCAACGCCAACCAACATATGACCATCTTCGTACGTTTGGTTGTCTTTGCTATCCAAATCTCTCATCTACAACTCCTCACAAACTTGCTCCCGCTCCACTAAACGTGTCTTCCTTGGCTTTCCTCCCAACCACCGTGGATACCGCTGCCTTGATCTTACCACAAACAAAATAATCATTTCCCATTATGTAACTTTTTACGAGAACGTTTTTCCCTTCACTGATCCTCCAACACCGTCCGAAAATGAATCCTCTTCTTCTCCTATTTATTCCCCCTACATTTCCTACAATATGCCAACTTCAAATCCTACTCCACAGCCCTACACCACCTCACAGACGGCTTAATACTCTCCACACCATCCCCACAATAGATCACCCAACTTCCGCCCCTTCACCTTCCTCCCTGTCTCTTACTCTCCCTACATCTCTGCACAGACAATCATTACAGCCCACTGCTGCCTCTGTCCGTGTCCCCTCTCTAACTCCCACTCCTTCACAGCACTTCATCTTGCTACCTCGTGCTTCCGTCTCCCTCCTACAGACAACCACCCCACTACAGAACACCGTCCACCCACTTCGTCACCTACTACACCGATCCATGTATTCATTCCCACTCCAACTAATTCCCAGCACAACACCCTATCATCTCTTGCTCACACTCACCTTTCTACAGAAATTCGTCCCACACCCTCCAATCCAACTACCACTCCCACTACTATGTCACCCTCAGCCACAGCATCTTCGCCTCCTCCCATACCTGCAGATCCGTCTAGACCTACCACTCGTGCCTCTTGTGGTATTTTCCTCCCTATAAATCGTCTTAATCTTCATGTACAAACCCTTCGTCATATCTCTCCTCTCCCTCGTTCTCACCTATATGCTCTTAGAGACATAAACTGAAATGCTGCCATGAAAGACGAGTACAATGCTATGTTGAAAACTAATACTTTGGAACTTGTACCACGACCACGTGATGCTCATGTTATTCGTTTCATGTGGTTGTTTCATCATAAATATAATGCTGATGGATCCATACAGCGACACAAGGCTCGTCTTGTTGTCAATGGCAAATCTCAACAAGTTGGGGTTGACTGTTTTGAAACGTTTAGTCCTGTTGTTAAACCTGCTACTATTCATACGGTTCTCACTATTGCTACATCACGATCTTGAACCATACATCAACTAGATGTCAAGAATGCTTTTCTTCATGGTGATCTAACCGAGACAAATCTATATGCATCGACCTCTCCGGGATTTGTTGACCCCGATCACCCAGTTATGTATGTAGATTACGTAGATCTCTCTATGGCCTCAAGCAGGCTCCCCGGGCATGGTTTCAGTGATTTTCCAGGTTCATCACAAGTTGTGGTTTCCACGGTAATGTATGTGATCCCTCACTTTTTGTTTATCAATCAAGATCCGAAACGGAATACTTACTTTTATATGTTGATGACATATTTTGATCCTCTCATCGATACTCTCTTACATCATTGATTTGATGAAGAGAGAGTTTGATATGTCTGACCTTGGTCCACTACATCATTTTCTTCGGGCATCACGAGTTACTCATTCATCATCAGGATTATTTTTGTCTCAGTCATTATATGCACAGGACATCATCGTGCGTGCCTCCATGATAACATGTAATCCATTGGCTACTCCGGTTGATACCGATTCCAAGATCACTGCCACCTCTAGCCTAGCATTTTCGGATCCTACTCTATACAGAAGCCTAGCAGGTGCTCTTCAGTACCTCATTTTTACTCGGCCAGACATTGCATACGCATTTCAGCAGGTATGTATATTTATGCATGACCCCCGTGAGCCTCACATGCATGCCCTCAAGTGATTCCTTCACTATCTTCACACGACTATCAACCACGGATCAAGTTTCTTTCTTGGTTTCCACTATTTTCGCTTAACAAAGATACTTTGATGCTGATCAAGGTCGTTTCGACTTTCGACGATCAACATATGTTTTTTGTATCTTTCTTGGTGACAATCTCATCTCCGGGTGCTCCAAGCGACAAGCAACATTCTCTCGATCCAAGTCTTTGAGCGGAATACCGGGAGTAGCAAATGCGGTTCTTTGAGACAACATGGCTTCGCAACCTTCTTCTAGAGCTCCATCTACCTCTACGACGTGCTACCATTGTTTATCGTGACAATGTAAGTGCGATATATATGTCTGAGATCCTGTTCAACATCAGCCGCACAAAACATGTGGAGATTGATATCCATTTTGTTAGTGAACGAGTTTGTATTGGTGCCTTTCAAGTCTTACACGTCCCCTCTGAGAACCAGTATGCTTACATCTTCACCAAGGGGCTTCCTCGACAGTTATTTGTTCGTTTTCGTTCTAGTCTCACCGTTTTTTCCTCTCCCGCTCAAACTATGGGGGTGTAATAGATTAGACTTTATATTATACTGTTTTCTATATTTAGCTTGAGGAGAATATATTCCTCATAATGGTTGTATACTCAAGATACGTGGAATTATTGAATAAATGGGAACCCCAGTTACATGGTCTCGGTAAGGGAACTATCATCAAATCCAAGAGTTTCCACTTCCTTACAGATATTACTCCGTATTTGCTTAAACATTATAGTTTGCACTTCGTTTAAGATATTAAGATATTACTCTGTATTTGCTTAAACATTTAATTGTGTCGTATAAATTACTGAGATCCATGAAGATTAATGGTGTTTACAAGTAAATTACTAAGAGTGGAGAAGTGTCACTAAATGATTTTGTCACATTTACAAATGTAACAGGCAGTTGATACAATTATAATTGTTACAAACTGTTTTATAACATCTAAAAACAACTATAAGCATCTGCTCGTTATAATAGGGGATGTTTATGCCATATACAAACGGAAATCTAACCTAAAAACTGAAAAAAAATAAACGGCCTTCGGCCGTCAAACTAAATCCAAGTTATTGCTATTAGTAGTGTGCAAACTTATCTCCAAAATTAAAAAATTTCCTATGTTCTTGACTTAATAACATATAAAAAGGCCTCAAAATTTAAGTTCGCATAGAGCACCCCGAAACTGTAAGACGGCTCTGCTCTCCATCGTCGATTAATGGGGAGATCCATTTAATTGTCTGCAGATTAATGGTGATACTTACTTGGCAGATCGTATATTTGTGAAATTCAACAAGACATTTATTGTCTGATAAGGATTGAGACGACGACTGGTAGATTTCCGATCAGTTGTAGATAATCCAGAGCGGCGAAGTCATATTTAACCAAACCAAGTAAGTATCACCATACTCAAGAACCATGCACCAGTCATGCAAACCATTTTCTGGATAGTAATTGTTCATACTGCACAGTGAAAATGTGATGTAAAAGAGGTGTAAGTAAAAGTTGTGGAATATAAAATGAGAGTCTTTATCTTTTAGGTTTTCCGTCTTCACTTCATTCACTTTGAGTTGTATTCCCAAACTTCTAGACGCCGCCTCCCTATGATCTGAACTCCATAAAATGAGAGTCTTTATCTTTTAGGTTTTCCGTCTTCACTTCATTCACTTTGAGTTGTATTCCCAAACTTCTAGACGCCGCCTCCCTATGATCTGAACTCCATAAAATGAGAGTCTTTATCTTTGCTCTTCTATCTATGAGTTTTGAAGTCTTCAGATCTGCTGAAAAGAAACTCTTAAGATCAGTTTAATATAAGGCAACAACAAGTGGCTCATTTTCATGGATGTAAAAGTGGTATTGTATGTGAAATCTAGTGGTGGTGGAAGAAGAACATTTTTCAATTCAATTGAAAGATGAGCATAATGATATCTCCTCTCAAAACAATTGTATTAAAAATTTCCCTTGCATCAGAATTTTTATTATCGCAACAACTACCAATTGTGTCCGCCATATTCGTCTGTATTTCTTGTCAGCTTTAATCTGATCAGTTTTCTTCATAAAATCTTTCAATCGAAACCAAAGACCAGACAACAAAATCCAATCTCAAGTTCTCTCTAGGGTTTTTGTTAAATAAGATTTTGGTCTTCAGTTAATACAGGCTGGAGAAAAATGTGGAATTCTTCTTAGATCTGAACTCCAGACAAAGAGAGGCTTTCAATTTCGTCTTTGTATTGGCTTACGAGTTCCCCTGATTTGCTGAAAAAGAAGCTCAAGATCAGTTTCATCAATCAGTGAGAAACAGCGATATCCACAAATAATGGCTTGTTATAGATGTAAAACTAATTTTGTATGGAAAATCTGGTGGTGGTGGAAGAAAAACAACATCTTTCAGTTCAATACAATCAATCAGCATAATGATTTCTCCTCTCAGAACAATTGTATGTTTATTCTAATAACATCCACTACGCCACCATCATCTATTACCGCCGTACACTCCTCCCACATCTCCAGTACCATTCCTACCATCATAACAATCTTTGATCCACATCCAATTTTGTTCATTCAAAACTTTATGCAGCAAACAAGCGATGAAACTTCAACTACTTGTCACACTTATGCATGAACTACATGTTCTCTTGGAGGTAAAGTAATGTTTAAATTCATTTGGATTATTTTCAATCCTTGTTGTTAACAAAACTTTGTTAAGCCTACAGGATTAGGTTGATTCTGATTCTGTTGAGGAAGATGTAGAAACCTTGTCACACACCAAATCTAAAGTAAGAGGCAGGAGGTTAAGTTTGATTTAACGGTTCAAGTTTACTAAGAAGAGAGGTGGGATTGATTTTTTTTTTCTTGCTTCAAAATAACTGCTTCTAACTAAAAATGGTGCTCATGCTGTGGAAGATAATAGAGAGTAAGCAAGCTTTCAGATGGTGTTCTCTGGTTAATGTCAAAAGCCAAATACAAGTTGGTTAATTGAAACACCAAAGGTATATAGATATAGCACTGGAGTTATTCTCTGGTGTTCCATGTACAATTATTTCAGTTTCAAATATGAGATTGAGTTCTGGGCTTACCTTGAACAAAATATCTTTGTGGATTTCAACTTTGGTCGATTAAAAACATGCTAGTATTTGTTTTGTCAAATATTTGGGTATTGCGACATTTCATGTGCACTAATATTCCACACACACCACTACTACATATCTAGTCTGTTTATTTGGCTTCTGGATAAGCACAAGACAGGTGAGGGAAATGAGCTTATATATGTTTGTGGTTTCTGTAATCTAGTGTGGCGAGAATGAATTGCAGACAAAAGTATAAAAAAGTTTCGACATGCAATTCTTAAAACTAATTATACTAGTCTAATGAATATTTGCAATGTTATGGATTAGATGTGCCAGCAACTTATTTTCATATTGCAAATGATTTTCCAAGTTATACATATCCCTAAAAGAAAAAGTAAATGCCTAGACCCAAGTTTGTAGGAATCTTGGGTACTTTCATAAATGGACACAAATACAATGTAAAGTCCTTTCATTTCGACCCTAAGGCTCAGTGGATATGGAATTTCTGCTTCAACATTGTATATGAGTTTTCAACTATTCCGAGTCCCAAGCATGCATGATGTCCTTAAATTACAACAAAGAAAGAAATACACTCTGCTGCTCTGCTTCTTAGTGGGTCAGCAAATATCAATAGAGATGATTTGGAGCTGAGCTAGCACTACCTTGTTCTTTGGGTTAGCATGTCTTGAAGATACATAATCTCCATTTATCTACTGATGTGTATGTCTCAAAATGAAATAAGTTTCGTACGGGTGAGTCAATGCCTCGTATGAACTTTATTTCGTCTACCTCGCTGTATTTATGACTACCACTTTTTTCTATTATTGGTGAGGTAGAGTTAAGATATTTGCTAAGTATTAGATGAGATTTGAGTGATTTCAGTAATTTGCACGGTTGCACCCTTAATGATCGAGACCTGTGCGGTTTTGATATGCCACTCCGTTTTGGAATCACTCACTTTAATAGATAAAGAACATACTGAAATGAAGATACTGTTGGGAATTAGGTGGTACTCATTAATCTTGGAATTGGGTGTTCCAATCACTCACATTTAAATTAGGACGTGTAATTGAACATGTTTGAATTTTAACCCTCTTCCACTCAAATTCTTGTAACAAAAACTTCTTAAGAGAAAAACGTGCAATCCCTCATCAGCTAGGCCAGCCTTGACCACACGAGATAAAAGTTTCTCGCCAACGTGGTACATATCATTATTGCTGGTTGTTGGAATTTTAACCTTACCCTGGTTAAGATTCAAAGGTCTTTGGAACTGCCGGTTATAAAATCTTATCATCTCCTTATTCACATCTTCACTGCTCTGATCTCATTCTCTCTGTCTTAAATTTGTTTACACTTCAACTGCTGAGCTTAAATTTGTGGGTGAACTAGAAGAAGCTGAGGAGGAAGAGAAAAGGTTTTTCTTTTAATACCATTAATTGTCGTTTGAAATTTTGTTTGATCTCCTTTCAAGTGTTAAAACGGACTTTTTTTAAGATTTTTGAATCAGGGCAAGAATGGATCCTGGATTCAAAAGGAGTTCTGTATATGGGAATGCGGTGGTGTAGCTAGACTCAAAAAACCTGATCAATCAAGATGCAGCATTATGATATTTCCTCTCAACAAATTAGTAAGATCATATTACTACAACTAGTCTCAATACTTTAAGTGATTATTGTTTCATAAAATTAAGAAAGTAAAATCTTACATTTGTTTTGATGCATCTGTGAACTCTGTAGGTATCTCATGGGGACCCTTGTACCATTAAAAGGTATTCGGATTACTTTCAATTAATGGAATTACTACTACTACTACCTTGGCATTTTTGGTTTTTTATTATGACCCAACTCATGACAGTTTGGTATTTTACTTGATCCGCAGATTTCTACGACTATGGGTTTCAGTAAGTCCAGGGAGAGACCAACTTCCTGCCAGACTAATGTCCAGGTATTTGGTTTACTTTCAAATAATGCTGCTGCTACCTTTGTGTTATTGATTTTTTCATTGTAACCCAACTGATAACATGTTGATATGTTTTACTTGTTTCAGAATGAGATGCAACTCTGATGGGATGGTTAGTCTTTACGAGGTAGATCTGGCGAAGGATCTTTGAGATGTATCCCGGAGGAAGAGAAACTATCCATCTATATATATCAGCGAGTTGAATCAAAGGCGAGGGAGTTGGAAAGAGCCTAGTGAAGGAGAGACAAGTAAAAGCCTAGTTAATTGAGAGAGTTGAATGAAGTAAAGACATATTTCTGGTGGAAAGATTGATGAGCGAGCAGTCGATTGTGAATTTTTATCTTCCAAATTAATCATCAGTTTATGAATTTTTCTTAGAGTTTTTGTATTTTTTTATTTTTTTTTCGTTTGAGAGCATTTTCGATTGCTGCACTGTTATTGTCAAGTTTCTAGTTGATTTGGATTTCTTTGGTTTGTTATCCGGGCAGTAACCATTCAAGATGGTTTGTAATAACGTACATATAATATGTTGATTCCGGGGTGACCGGGCCAGTGAAGGCGGGAACTAATCAGCTTGTTAATCCGGGAAACACCGAAAATAGAGTTGTTTTTCAGTTGATCAAGATGGTTATGCTAGACCAATTTTCACAGGGCGTAAATGTTAAACGCACATTCACATCTTCACCCCTTGACTAAAGCACTTCAACTGCTTAGCTAAAACTTTCTAGGAGAGCATGATTAGGTGGAGGAGAAGAAAAAGGTGCTTCTTTTTGATTAAAAAGACATGAACATAAAAGTTTGTATGAAAGTTATAATCAATCCTGTGTGTGTCCATTCAAACCAATCTGCTTGCGAAACAATCAGCATCCTCTGCAAGGGCCATTCTGCTTCACATATAGTGATGTATTGTGGATGTCCCGTATCAATATTGGAGCACCACTTATCTTCACTTATCTTCTATCTTTGAAATACTTTGAATATGCCGAATATGCCCTTGGTGCTAGTATAAATTAGAAGAGATAAGGTAAGAGGAGTTTCTGGTTTTAGAATATTGTGCGAAGAATGAGAGGTTCTCTTCTTTCAAACCTAATTGTTATCTATAGGGGGAATTAGATCATCTAATTCTAGAGTATCAACTAGATGCCTCTCATAATCTTATAGTTTCCAATTTAATTGGGAAGAAATTGTAAGTTATTTGAGAAGAATCTCCATTATTAAGTTCTTGTATTCAACGGGTAGAAGAAACTAAATTGGTTGATTATTTATTCTTTTTAAGTTATCAAATTCAATTTATTTTGGTTTTAAGCTTCCGCTTCTCATCATATAGTCCTACCTGAAACTGTGCTAATGGAGTGGAGTGTGCAACATACAAGAAAATTGACCGTACCAAGTCCTTCCCCTAGTTAGCAATTCGGAATTCGGAAAACGTACGGAACGGCAAACGTACGAGTATTATACGGTTTTGTAAAATTCAGATTCGGTCCAAGATTCGGTCAATGGGACGTGATTCGCCGAATTGGAACGGCATACGTACGTGTATAATTCGATTTATAAATGTGAGTTCGGCTCAAAATTCTAAGATCTATATATACTAAATAATTTATATTTATAAGGTCATAGACCAATTTTTATGCATATGTGTGAGTTATTTAAAGAAAAAATAAAATTAATATGATGATATTAATAATATATACAACATTAGTTATCCAAGAGGACGTGGTATAGTGGTTTAGATGCTTGGTCAGTGAGTTTGAGATCTCTCTCACCTTCACCTTCAAATTTTTTCAGTCATTTTTATTTCATAAAAATTACAACAACGTCTAATATTGGGTCGTGTATGCCCGGGAGGCAGTAAACCCCAAAAAGTGAGGCCTTTAAAAACGTAAAAGCTAAAGAATTTATGGCGAATTAAGCGGGCGTATCATTCGGGATTCGGGATACTAAAATTCGTGAACGATTCGCGAATTATCCGGGAATGCCACATAATACGCGACTTGGGTTCGGAGTTGCAAACGTACGCGAATAAAACGGTAAAATTCGTGATACGGAAAAATTCGGGAATGATTCGCGAATGATTCGCGAACTTACTAACTAGGGTCCTTCCCTGGTAGTGGTAACGTGCAATGGAGTTATAAGTTATAACTACTCACTGGATCTAGTACTAGTCCTCCTCAGCTAGGCCAACCCTGACCACACAAGAAAAAACTGTTTCGTTTCAAACAGTACATAATTGCAGGTTTTTACATTTAACTCGTCCTTCATTTAAGTAACCTTACCTTGGTTAAAACTTTGGAACTCAACCAGGCCAGTTATAAAATCTTATCATCTATGTATTCATAATTCACATCTTCACTACTATCAAAAATCTGTTTACACTATTACTGCTTAACTAATTTTTTTAGGCGAATCAGGGCAACAATAGCACAAATGGATCTTGAAGTGAAAAGGGGGAGTTTTGCATGGGAATGTGGTGGTGGTGGTAAAGACACTCAAGAAACCATAGTCAGTCAGGCATTATGATATTTCCTCTCAAACAACTGTAAGTTTACTTGATCATCATAATACTACTACTATCAAGGTACTCAGTTTTAAGTGATTTTTGTTTCAGCAAGGAAAATGAACTTACGTTTTATCTTTTTGCATCTGAGCTATTTAGGTCTGTGGTGCAGTCTTCCTGGGTATTAATAGGTTACATTCCGTTAATGCTACTTCTACTCTTAAAACTGTTACCCAACTGATGACATATTTTTGTTATTTTACTTGATCATTCAGGGATTAGTCTAATTCAAAGTAGTCATTTTGCAGGCATGTTCATAGGGAACAGACTTAGAGGAGGCTAAGGCAATGTTGGATTTAGTTGAGTGGTCAGTCCCTCAATATCAGCACATCCTGAAAAAGATGAAACCGTTACAGACACATGCTAATGTTGTTGATAGTTCAATCTGCAGATGAGCATGCTTATTAGGTAGAGTGTAATTTTGTAGAGGTCTTTGAAGACTTAAGGATCTTAGAGATGAAACTTAAGCTCAGAGATTTCAATCAAAGCCAAGTCAAAACCTGATTAATTAATTTTGTATGTAAATCATTTTTGATTATGGCTTTTTGGATTTTTATTAACCAGTCCTTGTGTTAATTCTATGTGTGTATACTCATTTCCAAAGAAGTTTCAGTTAAGACTCAATCAAGTACGTTCAACTTAATACGAAAACTGTATATTTCTTCCAATACTCTCACTCGAGTATCATTTCTAATTTTCAGCAAACAATTTTTTTTGACAAAAGATTAATGAGCGATGAACGCTAATTAAATCCAATGCAACATATCCTTAAATATGTCTAAGGCCTCCTAAATACATGAAAACTCAATTGATTTTTAATCGTAGAAAGAATAGTTTCATATGAATCATATCTAAGCCATTCTGCAAATTCATTCATTCATCGAATAAAACATCTGAAAATTCTATAATCTTATTGTAAAATTGTCTCAATTCCCACTAGCCTCACATTAATCGCTGCTATTAAGCGGATACAAGTGCTCTCTTGAGCTTTAGGCTGTTCAAATTAGTTATCATCATGGCAACAAGCGAGCCAACATAGAACCATGGTAATTGGCATGGAATTGGATGTTTATTTCAATTAGGACGTGGAATTGAACACGCCAACACGGTAAAAGAAACACATATCAATGCCAAGAGAACGTGCAATTATTGGACCTAGTAACCAGTCCTCTTCATCATCAGCTAGGGCCAGCTTTGAGAGCACGATGGTACAAAATTGCAGGTTTGTACATTTAACTCATTCATTAAAGCAGCCATACCCGTGGTTAAAACTTCGGGACGTACTCCCACTTATAAAATCTTATCATCTCTGTAGACTGTAGTGTAGACTGGGTAGTGTATTTACATCTCCACATCGATCATTACTCATTCTCTTTCAAAAAAAAATTTACACTTCTGCTCCTCCTAGTTAGTAATTCACAAAATTGGTTAAAAAGACCAAAATCAACAATTCCTGGGTGAAAAAGACATGTGAAATTTGATACTATTTTAAATGGATAAGAATGTAAAAATAGCTAGGATGTAAACAGCTTCATCCTACCCATTTTCAAATACTTTTTCTTATTTTTAATTTATATCAGGATGCATCCAGTTTCATCCTCGCTCTTTTTTAACCTGGCCAAATTGGGGTATACCCATTTTGTTCCCAACCATAATAGAGGGTTAAGGGGTGTCTAATATGTATAAAGTTACCTAATTACCCTTCTCCTAATAATAACCAAAACCACCCCTTTTGGGTTTTAGATCAAAAACTTATTGTCCCTTCCTTTACCGACTCCATGCTCTCTCTCTCTCATGCGATTTTCGCCGCTTCTAAAAACACCAAAATAAGCCTGAAACCACCGCAATATAGCCAGTAACCGCCGTCCACGACGGTGATGGTCACTGAAAACTACCATTAAAATACTCCATCTTCCAAATCCTTATGATCTTAAGACTCCCTTTCATTAGTTACATCTCGCTACTAAGATTCGTTTTTCATCTTTTGTTACCAAGACACCATTTTAAAGACTCTAGATCCGAATACTAAGACACCCAAGACCCCTAAAACTCTATTCGTTACTAAGACACCTTTTTGTTTCATTGGATTCAAAGTTCTCAAGACTCAATTATCGATCTCAAGTATTAAGCTTTTGGTTATTACGCATCTCGAAGATTTCTTCCCTGTCATCGTCTCTTACTCTACATTAGATTTAATTTTTTAATCAGAGATTATCTTACAAGTTAATTGATATAGAATTATATGTTAGATTCAATTTTGTCTAATTGTTTAGAAAAGCTAATTTCTAAGTTGCTTCAGTTTCCCCAAATTACATACTTTATTTCCCTTTTGTTTCTTCTATTTAATTTGGGTTGCTACAAACGGCTTTGCTGGTGAATTACTAGAATCCCCTTGTCAAATACTACCCAACCGTAATTTGTTTTAGTTCAACCGGGTTTCTTTAATCGTTTTTAATTTTGATTGGTAACCATCTGAATTTTTTTACCTAAATTGATTTTAATTAGTACATTTGATTCAGTATATATATCTAACCCTGCTTCTCCATTTTTATTATTTTTTTTTTTTTTTTTTGCTTTGGTCTCTATCTGTATACCTTTTGTGTGATCTATGAAATTCTTTAATCTCTGCAAAGGGAAAATTAAATCTCTGACAAGACTAATGCATACACGTCTAATTCCAGGTACCTTGTGCTACAATTGGAAAAAAAGGAAGCTACTGAAAAAGCCTGGGATTCAAGGGAATACACAAACTACACAGCAGACCAAAACTAAGGTAAATCTTACAGATGGTGAAGGAATGGAATCACCAAACAATGAGGTAACCCAAAAACCAATTTTGATTCAGACAAAAAACTTAGAAGCATGACTAGGAAAAAACAAAAACAATTAGCTCTTGAAACCTTTCTTTGAAATAATTTTATATGATTTGTTTATTCTCGACTAAGATGGAGTACCCGTAGGTATCTTACTTTTCAGCTTTATAATCACCATTGCTTGAAACCGCAAGGACTAGGAAATGTAGAAACCACCAATAGTCTAAAAGATTTGTTAGACAAACATAATCCTGACATTTTATTCTTGTCTGAAACTAAACAAAAGAACAAAGAGATGCAGAATATAATGAGAAAAGTAAATGTATACAATTATTGGCTTGTTCCTCCTAGAGGTACTGCAGGAGGATTATGCTTAATTTGGAAAAACCATATGCAAATAACCATCATAGACCATGACTATAACTACATAAAAGTAAATGTTCAGATGAACAATAGCAACAACTCTTGGCTTCTAACTTGTTTTTATGGTAGCTCTTACACCCACCTAAAATTAGCTTCTTGGGATATCATAAAAAATATGGCAAGTGTTGTAGATAAACCATGGATAGTGCTAGGTGACTATAATGTTGTGCTCCATGAAGAAGAAAAAAAGGAAATTTCCCTTTTAAACAAAAACGAGGCGATACTTTCAATGACTTAATACATGCTGCTGGGTTTGATGGACCTAGGTTTTATTGGATACACTTTCACATGGAATAATAGAAGACAAGATGGAAACTTTATAGAACAGAGACTTGATAGAGCTTTAGTAAATGATAGATGGAACATAAAATTTCCTAACTCTACTCTAAGACATCTAGGGCCTTCGACATCTAACCATTTACCTATTTTTCTTAGTACTCAAAATACCTGGAATGATGGTGCTACACCATTCAAGTACTTTGGAGAATGGATGAAACATGAACAATGTCTTTGGACTAATCCATGCTTGTTGGGAAATGACATTAGAGGATCCCCGCCTATGCTTTTGTGAGTAAACTTAAAAGTGTAAAATATACTTTGAGCCTATGGAACAAAAATACTTTTGGTCACATAGGATCCAACATTGAAAACATTAAAAGAGATTTAGAAAGAACTAACAGTAAGAGCTATTACAGTTCCAAAGCTTTTGACCTAGCTAATCTAAATAAAGAGTTAACCAAATGGTATGAAATAAAAGAAAATTTTTGGAAGGATAAAAGTAGAGATCAAAATTTATTGTTAGGGGACAGAAATACTAAGTATTTCAATAGTAAGGCTAAACAAAGATTCAGAAGAAATCGAATAGAAAGTATTACGAATAAGGATGGACTATCTTTAAATAGTAGAAAGGAACTTGCTGATTGTCTCACAAATTATTTTAGAAATATTGCTACAACAGTACAACCGATTATAGATAGAAAAATGATAGATCTAATTCCTACTCCTGTATTAATGAGAGCGACAATAACATGCTATGCTCAATGCCAACCGAAATGGAAATAAAAGTTCTCTTTGCTATGGAACCCGACAAGAGTCCAGACTGGACGGCTTCCACCTACCTTCTTTCAACAAAACTGGAGTATGGTGGAAATGACCTAGTTCGAGATGATACAAAATTTCTTTAGAACTGGTTTTTTGTCTAAGGAATTAAACACCTCTTTTATCTCGTTAATACCTAAAACCATAAATCCTAACACTCTGGCCGAGTTCAAAGCCAATTGCATTGAGCAATACTACTTATAAAGTAATAGCAAAACTCATGGCAAATAGAATGAAGGGCTTGTTTAATAAGATCATAAGCCCTTACCAATCAGCATTTATACCTGGTAGGCAAATAGCGGCATAATATAACCATAGCTCACGAGATAATACATAAAATGAGAAAATCTAGAAGTAAAAATTGCCTGATGGGTTTAAAGATTGATATGTCAAAAGCATTAGACAGAGTCGAATGGAATTTCCTGATTGAGATTATGAAAAAATTGGGTTTTCTAAAATTGGTGTAACCTGGTATTTCAATGTATCTCCACAACCTCCCTTTCGTCCTCCTTAATGGGTCTCCTACGGATTTTTTAAGCCGACAAGAGGATTAAGACAGGGAGATCCTATATCTCCCTATCTATTTCTCGTTTTGTATGGAAGCTTTGTCTAGGACGATTCTAAATGCCAAGAAAATGGTGATATGAAAGGCATCAAAATTTCTAGATATGCGCCTTATATGAGTCATCTACTTTTCGCGAGATGATTGCATCATATTTTGCAAGGTCGGAATAAAACTTGTCACAAACTAGTCTCTCTGTTTAAAGAATTTGGAATGAATTATGGTCAACTAATAAATCTTAGTAAATAAGGAGTTTTCTTTAGCCCTAAAACCGATCCAAAAAATGAACGTAGTCAAGCAAATACTAGGAGTAAACTCAATTCCTTTAAATGATAAATACTTAGGATCTCCGCTTTTTACTAACAGTATCAAAATTTAAAAGCTTTGAACCCCTAATCAAAAACATGACCAAACGCTTAAAAGGATGGAATGGTGGTGTTGATGGTGGATTTTAGACAAGGGGTAAAATCGTAAAACCCCATGACCTAGTGTTACCCTCAACACATTAACTAAGAGCATTTAACTCAGGTGTAAATAATTAATAGGGTATTTTTTCAAAATACCAGATTAGGGTTTTCAACACAGAACCCTAATTCCAAAACCAAGCCGCACCCTGCGCACCATGGCAACAATGCCAAACCAAGCCGCATACAGCGCACCATGGCAACAATGCCAAACCAAGCCGCATATCACGCACCATGGCAACAATGCCAAACCAAGCCGCATATCGCGCACCATGGCAACAATGCCAAACCAAGCCGCATATCGCGCACCATGGAAACAATGCCAAACCAAGCCGCATATCAATGCAAACTGCACCATGGCAACAATGCCAAATCAAGCCGCACCCTCGCGCACCATGGCAACAATGCCAAACCAAGCCGCATACTGCGCACCATGGCAACAATGCCAAACCAAGCCGCATACCGCGCACCATGGAAACAATGCCAAAACCAAGCCGCATACTCGCGCACCATGACAACAATGCCAAACCAAGCCGCATATCGCGCACCATGGCAACAATGCCAAATCAAGCCGCACCCTACGCACCATGGCAACAATGCCAAACCAAGCCGCATACTGCGCACCATGGCAATGCCAAACAAAGCCGCATACTGCGCACCATGGCAACAATGCCAAACCAAGCCGCACCCTGCACACCATGGCAACAACGCCAAATTCCAAGCCGCTATGCCTTTGGCCCACGCCAAACATAGCGCCCTAGGTTTGCAAGACTTGCAACTAGGTCAACATGGCCCCACGTGCCATTGGCACATGCCAACACGTGCCGCAAGCCATGTTTCAAAGCCGCTATGCCTTTGGCCCACGCCAAACATAGCGCCCTAGGTTTGCAAGACTTGCAACTAGGTCAACATGGCCGCACGTGCCATTGGCATATGCCAACACGTGCCGCAAGCCATATTTCTAAGCCGCTATGCCTTGGGCCCACGCCAAACATAGCGCCCTAGGTTTGCAAGACTTGCAACTAGGTCAACATGGCCGCACGTGCCATTGGCACATGCCAACACGTGCCGCAAGCCATATTTCTAAGCCGCTATGCCTTTGGCCCACACCCAACATGGCGCCCTAGGTTTGCAAGACTTGCAGCTAGGTCAACATGGCCGCACGTGCCATTGGCACATGCCAACACGTGCCGCAAGCCATATTTCTAAGCCGATGTGCCTTTGGCCCACGCCCAACATAGCGCCCTAGGTTTGCAAGACTTGCAACTAGGTCAACATGGCCAAATGTGCCATTGGCACATGCCAACACGTGCCGCAAGCCATATTTCTAAGCCGCTATGCCTTGGGCCCACGCCAAACATAGCGCCCTAGGTTTGCAAGACTTGCAACTAGGTCAACATGGCCGCACATGCCATTGGCACATGCCAACACGTGCCGAAAGCCATATTTCCGAGCCACTATGCCTTTGGCTACGCCGAACATAGCGCCCTAGGTTTGCAAGACTTGCAACTAGGTCAACATGGCCGCACGTGCCATTGGCACATGCCAACACGTGCCGCAAGCCATATTTCTAAGCCGCTATGCCTTTGGCCCACGCCAAACATAGCGCCCTAGGCTTGCAAGACTTGCAACTAGGTCAACATGGCCGCACATGCCATCGGCACAAGCCAAACACACACGCTGGTAGCCTAACTTGCAAACCGTGCAACCTACCACCAAGGCATTCCGCACATGCCAAACACACACGCTGGTAGCCTAACTTGCAAACCTTGCAACCTACCACCAAGGCATTCCGCACATGCCAAACACACACGCTGGTAGCCTAACTTGCAAACCGTGCAACCTACCACCAAGGCATTCCGCACATGCCATTGGCGCATGCCAAACACACACGCTGGTAGCCTAACTTGCAAACCGTGCAACCTACCACCAAGGCATTCCGCACATGCCAATGGCACATGCCACACGCGCCACTAGCAGCGCCACTTGCACTCAAGATGCAACCAACACTCGAGACATCGACACAAACTGGGGGATGCTTCTTTAGGGTTTTGGTTTGGCGGTCACAAGATGCAGCGACACTACGCTCACTTTAAGAAAGCGTGAAAAGGAATAAAGCGGTCAAATAAAAGAGGAAATAATGGTGAAAAACGTTTTCACCCATTAAACCATACTGGTTACCACCTCCTCCCATTATTTCACCCTTTACTCTCTTCCTTCATGAGGCCAGTGGCACGTTTCAATCTCGACTTGTATAAATAGGTCTTACCTATTTCCACCGGACAACGGGTCTCGGTCGGAGAAATATACTACACTTACACTCTCGTAAAGGCAACTTTGCAAGCTCTCCCAAAAGCTTCTATCTCTTGCAAGCTTCCTAAGCTTTCACTTTCTCGATACAAGTCGAGATACTACTCTCCTCAACACCTTTCTTTGCTTCCCTCCCCAAATCAACCCTTCTCCTCCTCCACTTTGTGACCGAAGCAAGTCCAGGAACTACCATTTCTTGGTTTAGGCCGGACTTGTGCGTCCGATCTCGAATCTACAAAGTGCTCACGTGCAAGCACATTTGTTTAGGGTTTGAATCAATTTCTCACCCACCGAAATTACCGAAATCAGCAGAAACGATTTTCACCCATAAACAATTGGCGACCACAAAGGGAGGATTGATCTATCGGCTACAATATCGACATGTCGATCTCGTTCTTCACCCGATGTCAAGATGGTAGGGGAAGGCGACTCAATCCGACTCAACTACCGGACGACCCGGTTACTAGTTGTAAAAACTACACAAGAAAGTCGGGACTTGTCAAGATGCTATTACTCAATCCACGGGACTCGCCGAAGATGCTACCAGTGATTGGGGACTTGCTGGCAATGCTACCAGCAAAACCGCCTTTACACAGAGAGGGGCGTGTTCACAAAACCTATGAAGTGAGTAAATTTAGATTGCGTAAGATATACGATCTATTTTTAGGTTCTTAGTAAAACCGTCATACTACTGAGTTTTGTGCCTATTGCTAGCACACACTTTCATAAAAGCAATATTTCTTTCCCAAAACCATTCATCCTTAAATAATCAAATACCCTAAAAAGCTACCAGCTGTCTATAAAGGTCAAACTTTGAACCAGACATCCAATATGTCTTTCAAAAAAAAAAAAAGAGGAACCTAAATGAAAGTTTAACAGAGAAACGTTCAAGGAAAATCATCCAACAAAAGTCCGCTTCTTGGAGAAAGTCAACTTTGCATCTTCAAGAGCCGCTCTCTTCATAGTCAACATCTTGGAAAGCTTTTCGAGTTCCACCTCCCGTCGTGCAATCTCCTCGATGGAAAGGCTTTCGATTGTCGCATCTTTCAACTTTTGGATCTCAACAAGGCCTTCGACAAACCACGAAGTGTTGAACTCCTTTTCTACACACACGTCGCGATGGTGCTCCCAACAAGAATAACGTCTTCGTAAACGGTGTGACCAATCACCACGCATATCCTCGATGGAAGATAAAGCCTCTTCCACACGCTTAACCAGCAAAATCGACTAGTGATTTTCTTGGTTGTGGCCATATGTCCGTACTTCTCCTGCATTCGGTGTACAACGCCTCATGCTTAGCCGCACGCTCGAAGCCGCCAACCGGACATGACTGGATAAGGAACCAAGTACGGGGATCAAAATGGCGCCGCACTGGGCCTCACGACTCAAGAGGGTCTTCTTCCATATCTACTACGGCAGCAACCATCGTAGAATCATCCACCGTTTGAACCACATCTCGTGCCCTCGCAATTGGATAACGCCCATCTCCAAGTCACCACGGTGGTCACAAAAGGCAAGTTTTCGTGTGGCTCTACCCCCGTAATCATCCTCCGAACCGGATTCCTCCTGCGAACTTGAGTTAGACATTTTTCAAAAGAGGAAACAGAAGAAGAAAGAAAAGAAGCGCTTGCCAGACACGCTTGCCAGACGCGCTGACCAGATGCGCTTGCCAGGCACACATGCCGCACGCACATGCCAGCCGCAGTACCACACTCTGTGCTAACAGTTTGCATCCTTCCAGCGCTAACATCTTGCGCCCTTCCAGCACCATCCTTGCCCTTCGAAATGGGCGCCATGGATCCAAAGACTTCGTGATCAAAACCGTGTCATCTCCGCATGATACACTTACGATCACCAAAACTGCAGCCGCTTCCGCCACCCCAACGGTTCTTCAATCATGGCAGCTTCAACCGTCACCGAGACGCTACTCCACCATCGGGCAAATACTCGGGAGATCCTAAGAAGCCGATCTTCTTTTAGCACTGCTGATTTGATGAAAAGACAAAAGATACTTCAAAGAGGACATGCGTTTATGAAGAGGCTCGCGTTGCTCTTGGACGCCTTGAAGAAGGGGATAAGCAATCCAATTTCGTCGCACATGAAGATCGGATAGACTTCTCAAAATCGAAAGGTCAACAACTCTCCTGAGTTCACGGAGACCCTTCTCCCGTCAGGACCCGCACAATGGGAACTTCGCCCACAAAGTCGTACAGTCTATGATGAGACTGTTATGTGAGATTCTATGTTTCTCCAAGGCGTAGCGTCAAGACATATTTGCACCCCTCAACCACACTACATCAGGAAAGCAGGCGCTTCCAGCCAGGGAAGCCGTTCCCAAACCCCAACCTCTCCTAGAAAGCACGATCGATAGATGAAACTGGGGACTCCTAACCTCTATTCTCTTGAGGGATGTCGAGTTTGACAGAACGTGACGCGGCCTCCGACTTCAAAATGGTAACCGTCAAGGCTCTAAAAGTTGCAAGACGTCGTTCCAATATTCTCTACAGAAGTAGCTCCGCATCAACGTTCTCTCCAGAAGTATCTACGCATCAGTGTTCTCCAAAGACCTTCGCTTCAACGTTCGCTTAACGCCACTCCTTCATGCAAAGTTTGCTCGCTATATCATCCAACCTACCTTGTTACCACGATAATGTAGTCTCTCCCGATTATATCTCCAACCGAGAACCGTTGCTCCTCACCCGTTGATACTCACCTGCAGAGCCTCACTACAAAGATCAATAATCCGCGCTCGAGTCGGTTGGTGTTTATGTGCTCCTTACTCACCATGAACTCAACCCATCTATCAAAAGAACGCAATGGGCTTTGACACATCCTCGAAATCAATGTTGGAAGAGGAATATACCCCTTTTATGAAGACATAACCATATGGTGTTCTCTTCGAACCGAACGTGTCTTCTTTTCATCTTCACCACCTAAGTTAACAAAATTGGCACGAAACTCCGGGTGATTTTTCCGAGAAGAGACAAGTTTTTGGGCGAAGAATTCATCATCCGTGTTTGGTTTGGAACTATGAACATCCTTCGATGAGGCGAATTTTGTTCAGTAACATCTTGTCGGATTTCTTCATAACAGTTTACTAACGAGATATCTACATATGAAGAAAGACGAAATTGTCTCCCTGACACATAATCGCACCCAACAACAAAAAAAAAAAAACAGGGCATATTCTTTACTGGCTCAAAACTGCACGCGTAGTATTTTCTTTTGGTTCAAAATCATATACGCAGATTTTATACGGCTCAAGTGCGTCACAGATAATTCTTCGGGTTCAAAATTATATATGGAGCATTTTTCTACGGGTTCAAAAATATACACGCAGTATCATTCTTCGGGTTCAAATTATATATGGAGCATTTTCTACGGGTTCAAAATCAAACGCGCAAAGATTTCTTTCAGACCGAAATTCATATATGCAATATTTCCTACGGGTTCGAAGTCATATGAAGCACATATACAAGTATTCTTCTTCGAATTCATATACGTATTCTCTACGGGTTCGAAACCGCACATGCAAAGATTTTCTTCTTGGTTCAAAATTATATACGCAAAAGATTTTATGCGGGCTCAAGTGCGTCTGCAGTATCCTTCTTCGGGTTCAAAATTATTTATGGAGCACTTTCCCGCGGGTTCAAATCATATATGCAGTATTTCCCTTGGGTGCATATATACAATATTTTCTACAAGAAGCACGCCAAGAAATCACACGCCATATCATTGCAAGCGCCTTCTCTTAGGGTTTACACCTACGCGAAAGGGAAACAACAAAAGTACTGGCAGACATACTTGGAAGCCGGTTCCTCTTTGTGACTCTGCCGCTGGTATGAAAAGATGAAAGTTCAAGATGGGAGAAAGAGACTTTATATATATAGGCGTGAAGATTCTGAAATAGGGAAAGATTTCCCTTTACCAAAATCGTGCGTGTAAGAAACGGGCCCACAAGGGCGCCCAACTTCCCAATGACCGCCCAAGTCACGCCTACAAGCACGCACATCTTCCACACCTTGCGCCGGTGCCACCAGCTAGCACGCTCAGTTTCCCAAGTCACGCCTGCAAGCACTCACAGCTTCCACACCTTGCGCCGGTCCCACCAAATAGCACGCTTTCGCTTCCCAAGTCACGCCCGCAAGCACTCACACCCCACACCTTGCGCCGATCCCACCCGCCTAGCACGCCGCTTCCCAAGTCACGCCCGCGTGACACACTCACAGCCTTCCACACCTTGCGCCTGGCCCCACCATTTAGCACGCCGCTTGCCCAAGTCACGCCCGTAAGCACGCACAACTTTTACACCTTGCGCCGGTCCCACCAGCCTAGCACACTCGCCTCCCAACTCACGCCGACTTCCCAATGTCGCCTAAGCCGCACCGACCCCACCAATTGTGCCACCCCCGATTTGTGCAAAACTACTGAGGCAAGGATTCCAAATCCTACTTATAAAAGGTCGACAAGCCTCCTCAATTCTTTTACGGTTTGTCTGTTGATAGTTTGTCACCATCTTATGCTTACTCGCAACAAAGCCCCCGTTCCGAGCTAAGCGGGGACTTAATGTTGATGGTGGATTTTAGACAAGGGGTAAAATCGTAAAACCCCATGACCTAGTGTTACCCGCAACACATTAACTAAGAGCATTTAACTCAAAAATAATTAATAGGGGTATTTTTTCAAAATAGCAGTTAGGGTTTTCAACACGTAACCCTAATTCCAAAACCAAGCCGCACCTGCGCACCATGGCAACAATGCCAAACCAAGCCGCATACTGCGCACCATGGCAACAATGCTAAACCAAGCCGCATACTGCGCACCATGGCAACAATGCCAAACCAAGCCGCATACTGCGCACCATGGCAACAATGCCAAACCAAGCCGCATACTGCGCACCATGGAAACAATGCCAAAGCAAGCCGCATACTGCGCACCATGGCAACAATGCCAAATCAAGCCGCACCCTGCGCACCATGGCAACAATGCCAAACCAAGCCGCATACTGCGCACCATGGCAACAATGCCAAACCAAGCCGCATATCACGCACCATGGCAACAATGCCAAACCAAGCCGCATATCAAGCGCACCATGGCAACAATGCCAAACCAAGCCGCATATCAAGCGCACCATGGCAACAATGCCAAATCAAGCCGCACCCCGCGCACCATGGCAACAATGCCAAACCAAGCCGCATATCATGCGCACCATGGCAACAATGCCAAACCAAGCCGCATACTGCGCACCATGGCAACAATGCCAAACCAAGCCGCACCCGCACACCATGGCAACAACGCCAAATTCCAAGCCGCTATGCCTTTGGCCCACGCCAAACATAGCGCCCTAGGTTTGCAAGACTTGCAACTAGGTCAACATGGCCGCACGTGCCATTGGCACATGCCAACACGTGCCGCAAGCCATGTTTCCGAGCCGCTATGCCTTTGGCCCACGCCAAACATAGCGCCCTAGGTTTGCAAGACTTGCAACTAGGTCAACATGGCCGCACGTGCCATTGGCATATGCCAACACGTGCCGCAAGCCATATTTCTAAGCCGCTATGCCTTGGGCCCACGCCAAACATAGCGCCCTAGGTTTGCAAGACTTGCAACTAGGTCAACATGGCCGCACGTGCCATTGGCACATGCCAACACGTGCCACAAGCCATATTTCTAAGCCGCTATGCCTTTGGCCCACGCCCAAAATAGCGCCCTAGGTTTGCAAGACTTGCAACTAGGTCAACATGGCCGCACGTGCCATTGGCACATGCCAACACGTGCCGCAAGCCATATTTCTAAGCCGCTGTGCCTTTGGCCCACGCCAACATAGCGCCCTAGGTTTGCAAGACTTGCAACTAGGTCAACATGGCCGCACGTGCCATTGGCACATGCCAACACGTGCCGCAAGCCATATTTCTAAGCCGCTATGCCTTGGGCCCACGCCAAACATAGCGCCCTAGGTTTGCAAGACTTGCAACTAGGTCAACATGGCCGCACGTGTCATTGGCACATGCCAACACGTGCCGCAAGCCATATTTCCGAGCCACTATGCCTTTGGACCACGCCAAACATAGCGCCCTAGGTTTGCAAGACTTGCAACTAGGTCAACATGGCCGCACGTGCCATTAGCACATGCCAACACGTGCCGCAAGCCATATTTCAAAGCCGCTATGCCTTGGGCCCACGCCAAACATAGCGCCCTAGGTTTGCAAGACTTGCAACTAGGTCAACATGGCCGCACATGCCATTGGCACATGCCAACACGTGCCGCAAGCCATATTTCTAAGCCGCTATGCCTTTGGCCCACGCCAAACATAGCGCCCTAGGTTTGCAAGACTTGCAACTAGGTCAACATGGCCGCACGTGCCATTGGCACATGCCAACACGTGCCGCAAGCCATATTTGTAAGCCGCTATGCCTTGGGCCCACGCCAAACATAGCGCCCTAGGTTTGCAAGACTTGCAACTAGGTCAACATGGCCGCACGTGCCATTGGCACATGCCAACACGTGCCGCAAGCCATATTTCTAAGCCGCTATGCCTTTGTCCCACGCCAAACATAGCGCCCTAGGCTTGCAAGACTTGCAACTAGGTCAACATGGCCGCACATGCCATCGGCACATGCCAAACACACACGCTGGTAGCCTAACTTGCAAACCGTGCAACCTACCACCAAGGCATTCCGCACATGCCAAACACACACGCTGGTAGCTTAACTTGCAAACCTTGCAACCTACCACCAAGGCATTCCGCACATGCCAAACACACACGCTGGTAGCCTAACTTGCAAACCGTGCAACCTACCACCAAGGCATTCCGCACATGCCATTGGCGCATGCCAAACACACACGCTGGTAGCCTAACTTGCAAACCGTGCAACCTACCACCAAGGCATTCCGCACATGCCATTGGCACATGCCACACGCGCCACTAGCAGCGCCACTTGCACTCAAGATGCAACCAACACTCGAGACATCGACACAAACCGGGATGCTTCTTTAGGGTTTTGGTTTGGCGGTCACAGCCTGCAGCGTACACTACGCTCACTTTAAGAAAGCGTGAAAAGGAATAAAGCGGTCAAATAAAAGAGGAAATAATGGTGAAAAACGTTTTCACCCATTAAACCATACGGTTACCACCTCCTCCCATTATTTCACCCTTTACTCTTTTCCTTCATGAGGCCAGGGTACGTTTCAATCTCGACTTGTATAAATAGGTCTTACCTATTTCCACCAGACAACGGGTCTCGGTCAGGAGAAATATACTACACTTACACTCTCAGAAAGGCAACTTTGCAAGCTCTCCCAAAAGCTTCTATCTATTGCAAGATTCCTAAGCTTTCACTTTCTGATACAAGTCGAGATACTACTCTCCTCAACACCTTTATTTGCTTCCCTCCCCAAATCAACCCTTCTCCTCCTCCACTTTGTGACCGAAGCAAGTCTGGAACGGCCATTTCTTGGTTTAGGCCGGACTTGTACAGATCGATCTCTCGAATCTACAAAGTGCTCACGTGCAGCACATTTGTTTAGGGTTTGAATCAATTTCTCACCCACCGAAATTACCGAAATCAGCAGAAACGATTTTCACCCATAAACAGGTGGTAATGTAAATAGTGCTGAAAGAACAGTTATGGTTAAGAATGTAACTTCCTCCCTTGCAGTTTATCAAATGAACTGCTTTAAAATTCCAAAGAAGATCTGTAAAACTCTTACTAATCTCCAAAGAGATTATTGGTGGGGAAAGGATGAGAATGGGAAGAATATAAATGGTAAAAAAGGTATTTACTTAAAAGCATGGGAGTCAATGTGTAAATCTTTAGAGGATGGGGGATTAGGAATACAAAATATAGAAAAATTTAATCTAGCAATGATTTCAAAGATTGGGTGGAGACTAAAAGAAAAACCAAACTCATTAGGGGCTAAAATATTAAAAGCTAAATATTATCCACAGTGTGATATACTTCACATTAATCCTAAACCAAAAGATGGAGACAGTTGGGTATGGAAAGGGATTCTTACGGGGGTTGAACATATTAGGAAACATTGTACTTGGGAAATAGGAAATGGTAAACTTATTGACATTTGGGATGACCAATGGATCCCAAATACCATTGCTCCTCTGCGTAAACCAAGTACGGTATCAAAACATGAAAAAGGTTTGTCATCTTTTCACAATAAACAAAAATTGGGATGAACATAAGCTAAAAATTTGCTTTGATGATAGCACAGTAAGTATAATTCTAAATATGCATATTCTTGTAAATGATTTAGAAGATATTGCTCACTGGAAATTAGAGGAAAAAGGTAATTTCACAGTAAAATCTTTGTATAATTCAATAAATAGTAATAGTAACCATAATGGAACTGGAAGTGATTGGGGCAAGATATGGAGATTAAAGGTAATTCCATCCATAAAGCTTTTCATCTGGAAAGCAGCAAATTCAATCTTACCAACAGGTATGCGAGTAGCTGCGGTTCTCCCTGACATTAATACTAAATGAAATCTTTGTAATGAGAATGAGGAATCCTTATCTCATCTTTTTCTCAAATGCAATTTTGCAATTCAGGTATGGATGCACCTAAATTTTGACATCAACTATGTAACGGATGGGAAAACTTGTTTCCATGAATGGTTAAAAGATTGGTTTCATGATAAAAACAAAGGCGAAAGTATATTAGAATGGCCAGAATTTTGTAGTATTGTTATATGGCATATATGGAAAGCGAGATGCGAAAGTACTTTTCAAAAAAAGAAACAAAATAGTGCTTACACTGCAAAACAGATAGTTCAATTTATAAATAATGTTTTGAGGGTTAATAGACCAGGTTTCAACATAATGCAAACACTTTTCTATGATCCTATGAAAGATGAATCTCTACATATTATGAACAGGGAACCTGAAAAACAGGTTACTTACTTAAGCATGAGAATGTCCATAGCCCTAACCATGCATCTTCCAATAAATACATCTGGAATTGGTATAACTTTGATGGATTTTGCAGGGAAAACAATCGAGGCTAGAGGATCTTTTGCAGATTGCATAAAAAGGGAACAACTAGAAGAAAAGGGTGCCGAAGATGCCTTCCGATGGGCAACTGAATGGAGTGGATACAATATTACCTTTCAAAGTGACTCGGAACCCACTCTAAAGCTACTGATGGGAAGATACGCAAAGGCGAGAGAATTACGCTACAACATTAGTGAAGACTTTGAAGATAACATAAACACTTGTATTAATTTCAAAGCTACTGCATTTATTTTACTTTCCAGATTCAGCATTAGAAAGGCAGCCAATATAGCGACTTTTTGTAATCTTAATGCAATTGAACATAATTGGACAGGAGAAGGCCTTTTAGCTATATTACATAACCTTTATATTGCAGACTGTCGTACCCTTGTAACAGTTAACGATCCTCAGAATTCCGAGAATCAATATTATCAATATACGATATGAGGTTCTATCCTCTTTTATGAAAAAAAAAAAAGATCAAAACCTTATTAATTTCTTTCCTTCTCCTTCATCATCAATCTAATGATCAATTCCTTTCTCCTACTCTATATTTCATTCGGTTTCAAATGAAAAAATATCGTCGATTATGATTTTTTTTTATTGTCCATTAATTCTTTCAAACTCATTATAGTACTTTGTTTTGTTCTTTGAATGATAAATTAGATCAGAAAATTTGAAATATTGTAGTTACCCAGTCAGCATGGTATTTGTTTGTCGAGCATGCCGACTTTTTATATTTATTATTAGTCGGCACGCTTATAGGATGAATAACATGCCGATTTTTCATATTTATTTTTAGTCGGCAAGGTTATAAGATGAAGAGCATGCCGACTTTTCAAAGAGTTTTTTTTTTCTTTGAAAGTAATATTTACAGGGTCGGCACGGTATTCATCCTTATACCTTTCCGACTACAAGGTAGCCGGCAAGGTAAAAAATCAATAAGATGACGACCAGTGAAACATTTACAACAGTCTCTTGTGTGTTAAAAATAATAAAGTCGGCATCTTCTTCATTCACCGACCTTGCCGGCCGGATATAGTCGGAACGTTATTCATCCTTAGACCTTGCCGACCAGATATAGTCGGCATGTTCTTCATTCGTCGACCCTGCCGACTTTTCATAGTTTAAGAACTGAAAGTGTTGATTTCTTCTTTAACTTTGAGTATGATTTCTCACATCAGCTTTGCAATCCACTTTTTAGAAGTGATTGGGTATTATGTTTTCATTTCCATTGCAAAAAAAAAATTCTCAATACAAATTTTTTTCATCAAAAATCTTCCCACATGAGTTCAATCAAAAACAAAATTTGATAACTTAAATTATACTCCCTCCGTCCTAAAATTTTAGTCCGCTTTGACTAAGTCAAGATATTAAGGAGACCGAAGGAGTATACAAAACTACCCCTATTAAATGCTGCGTTATTACTAAAATTAAAAATAAATATATGAAGCATGTAAGAAAAATACATGTTTGGTAATATTGTTATTTTTAGAAGTGTTATAAAAGAAGATAAAAATAAAAATCTGTATGTTGATTATAAGACGAATTGTTAAAAAAAAATTTCCCTCCAACTGATTTTAGTTTCCCACCGTGACACTTGAGAGACCAAAACCACTGGCGAGTTTAGAGGGAAAACAAAAAAATTCATTTGAGAGGGAAAACAAATTGAAAAGTGAATATCTAGCTTATTTCCTTTTTTTTTGAACGGAAAGGGCATGCGTCTGCCTCGTCTTATATTTACATCAAAAAATAGTTTTTGGTTAAAAATAGAATGAAGATAAATAGGATTGATATTAAAAAGATTTGTTTCCTATTATAAATATTTCATTTAAGATTTTCTTAAATTGGTTATTTTAAAAATAGTTTTGTAATTATAAAAATTAAGGGTATATTTGACATTGGCACATGCCAACACGCTCGCTGGTAGCTTTTCCTACCAGGGCGCGACCCAAATTGGTCGCGCATGCCATTGGCACATGCCAACAGCGCTCGCTGGTAGCTTTTCCTACCAGGGCGCGACCCAAATTGGCCACGCATGCCATTAGCACATGCCAACAACGCTCCCTGGTAGCTTTTCCTACCAAGGCGCGACCCAAATTGGCCACGCATGCCATTGGCACATGCCAACACGCTCGCTGGTAGCTTTTCCTACCAGGGCGCTACCCAAATTGGCCACGCATGCCATTGGCACATGCCAACACGCTCGCTGGTAGCTTTTCCTACCAGGTTGTGACCCAAGTTGGCCACGCATGCCTTTGGCACATGCCAACATGCATCGCTGGTAGCTTTTCTTACCAGGACATAGCCCTAATGGCCATGCGTTCCATTGACACTTGCCATACACGCCACTAGCAGCTCTGGAATTGCCACTTACACTCAACGTACAAGCATTCCGCACATGCCATTGGCACATGCCACACACGCCACTAGCAGCTCTGGCATTGTCGCTTGCACTCAAGGTGCAACCCGCAACAAAGGCATTCCACACATGCCAGTGGCACATGCCACACGCGCCTCTAGCAGCGCCACTTGCACTTAAGATGCAACCAACACTTGAGACATCAACACAAACTGGGGGATGCTTTCTAGGGTTTTGGTTTGGCAGTCACAACATGCGGCGTACACTACGCTCACATTAAGAAAGCGTGAATAGGAATAAAGCGGTCAAATAAATGAGGAAATAATGGTGAAAACGTTTTCACCCATAAACACCTTGCGGTTACCACCTCCTCCCATTATTTCACCCTTTACTCTCTTCCTTCATGAGGCCAGGGTACGTTTCAGCCTCGACTTGTATAAATAGGTCTTACATATTTCCACCAGACACAAGTCTCGGTCAGGAGAAAAATACAACACTCTCAGAAAAGGCAACTTTTCAAGCTCTCCAAAAAGCTTTCATCTCTTGCAAGCTTCCTAAGCTTTCACTTTCTGATACAAGTCGAGACACTACTCTCCCCGAACTATTCTGGTCTCAACACCTTTCTTTGCCTCCTCCCCAAATCAACCCTTCTCCTCCACTTTGTGACCGAAGCAAATCCGAAACGGCCATTTCTTGGTTTAGGCCGGACTTGTACATTGATCTCTCGAATCTAGAAAGTGCTCACGTGCAAAGACATTTGTTTAGGGTTTAAACCAGCCACTCACTCACCTACCGAATTTACCGTAACGCAGCACCACCAAAATATGCATGTAAGGCTATTAGAAACCACTGGAACAGTATAATGGAAATCAGAATAGCAATAATATGCCATCCTCTTTTATTTATTTAGATATATATACATACAAACCCTAAAACTATTCTTCCCAGATCCTAATAAAGAATCAAGATCCGGGCAGAAAACTTAATTTAGATAGAGAAGAAAGACTTAAAAATCTATGAAATAATGAATTTTGTTTGAAGGAGATAGACGGTTGATGAAGATAACCGATTGTAAAGAGAAAAAAGGATAAGAGACTTGAGAGAAGAGAAAATGGTGGCTGAAAAATAGGGAAAAGAGTCTCTTCACAAGAGGCACAATGTTTGGCCTGAACAAACTTCACCCATTGAAAAAACCTTTTAGAAGGAATTGTTTTAGCAGTTAAGTCTTTGCGACCAAATGTCAAACTGTTGCCGACCCTTGGCTTAGTCCCTTTCTCAAATTTCCATTCAATATGACTAAAGAATTAACCCTTATAATTCCAACAATTTACATATACACCTCAACAATAACAGTCAAACCAAGAGTCCATCATTTAACCAGAAAGGCGAGATGACCTACTTGTTCTAGAACAAAGCCTCCCTTGCTAAGCTTTTGTTTCTCTATCAATTCTGTACCCACTGACCCCTCAAATCCACCTGCCCAGATCTGCAAAAAAAAATCAACCAAGAAGTGTAAAGAAAGCGACAATAAACGGTGGCGCAAATGAACACGCGCAGTTTTTTAGTTTTACATATTAACATCAGCCCTTGTTAAAGCACAAAATTGGTTAAAAAGACCAAAATTAACATTTCCTGGGTGAAAAGGACAGTTAGATTTTGATACTGTTTAAATGGACAAAAATATAAAAATAGCCAAGATGTAAACAGTTTCATCCTGTCCATTTTCAAATACTTTTTTTTATTTTTAATTTACACGGAATGCATCCAGTTTCATCCTTGCTATTTTTCACTTCTTTGTTTGAATTAGTTGAGCAAATTCTACTGCCTTATTCAAGTCTCCCACTGAAGATATATCGGGATAACTATGACTTTTCTAAATGTGTGGGTTTGACTTTTTAAACTTGCTGGGTTTATCATTTCTGTCACTGGCATCGTTTTCGATCTTCGTCAATATTGACATCTACTGCAGGTCAAAAAGCTGACTAGGTCTTGGATTTGAATGCTATTTTATTTAGGAAGAAGCTGCAACTAGTTTCTCCCGCCTACGAGGAACCATCCAAACTCTAAATATGGATGGTGAATTCTTTTATTTTATTTTTTTTGGGAAGGAAAAGGTCATATTCTGAATGCCATAGGTAGAGGTGTAAATTGGGGCGGCCAGTACTTTTATGGCACATCACAACACGTTAGAAATTTGAGCACAACACGTGATCGGTCCAGCACGGTCACAATACGTTTGTTTAATGTGTTATGTTGTGCCAGGCAAATAGGCACATCAAAACGCCACAACACGCGAGATTTGGTGCATATTTCACAATAAAATCATTTTTTAGCTAATTTCTGACATTTATTTTTCTTATGTTAATTTATTTCTGTAATAATACGTGTACTAACTAAAATATCTCAAAAATATTTATTTTGGAAAATATAAAATAAGTGTGCTTGCACCGCACTGCACGACACATTATGTTTATTTTTCTGGCACAGCACAGCACGGCACGCCATTTAGCACAGCACAACATGCAACACGGTAATCACGTGATTTCGTGGTTGGGCTGTGCCGGACCGGCACATTTTTCACCTCTAGCAATAGGGAAGCAGCACCTATGTTTCAAAATACCCAAGAGTGTTGATGACCCAATAAGTAGTAACATGGTCAAATTATTTACTTCTATTAAACTCTAATCCTATCCTTCTTGTAGAGAAAAAAAACTTGCAGCCCAGGAGAGCACTAAACCTTCATCAGAACTTTTTAAGATATGAACTCGACACAAAGGTGTTGAAAATAGCAAACCAGCATGTAATGTATTCATGATGGAGTGGCCTGGAGACAGTCTGAACGAAATGAAGATATTGATAAAATTGTGAATTGTGTGGAACTCATTTATTTCCAAGTCAAACTAAATTATCTAGTGGATGAAAAGAATATTATGCAATTAATAATCAAAAGAATAGAACTAGTTCACATTAAAAGAATAGAACTAGTTCACATTAAAGCCATTCATATTGCATTTGACACAGTGGATTTTTTTTTTTTCTTTTTCAATCGATAAATAATTTAGTGTGGACGAGGCCAATGGTACTCATTACCAATGACTTCACTAAGGTATTACAATGATATCGGAGATTTGAGAGTGGTTGTAGGAAGAATAAAAGTGATCCTGGTCTTTCATTGCATTTGAATTTGGACCAGATATAAAAAGGGACTGTAGTTTTCTTCAAACACGTTCTGCGGAGTCTCATTTCTAATTTTCAGCAAATAGGCGTTTTGACCAACCATTAATAAGCAATATCTTTAAATATGTTTAGGACCTACACCACTTAGAAAAAAGTAGCAAAATTATGTTATTTCTTTATGTTACAGTTGTCTAAAAGGAGACTAAATTGTATTTCCAATTTGGGAGTTCTTACATCATTATGCAGTGCTAATTAATGTTAAAGCTTATAAATATTAGTTCATATCTAAGCCATTCTGCATATTCATTCATCAGACAACATTTGAAAATCAAGAAAGTTAATCTAATTTCAGCTACCTACCATGCCTTCATTCAATAAAACCCTATTCCACTCCATTTTAGTTCATCTTTATTTTTTCTTCTATCTATTGATCAGCATCACTCAGTTCCCTCTAGCCTCCCATTGCTGCCATGAGGAGGATAGAATTGCTCTTTTGAGCTTTAAATCCTCTTTGGAAGACTCTTCAAATCGTTTATCATCATGGAAAGAAGGCAGCCAACATGAAAACTGTTGTAATTGGCATGGAATCGGATGTTCCAATCACTCATTTCGGGTTGTCTCTATCGACCTTCGGAACACAGCCCTTGAAAATTACTACATCAAAAAATTAGAGCATTATACTTCTGTTGCCTCCAATCCACCAAATACTTCGCTGACGGGTAAATTTTCTGCTTCCCTTTTAAGAGTTACTCATCTAGAGTACCTTGATCTTTCCTTTAATAATTTTCAGGAATCACGAATCCCACGTCAGTTTTCTGATCTAACAACACTCACTCATCTTGATCTCTCTTACTCCTACTTTTCAACATCCATTTCGACACAGTTCACCAACCTATCATCTTTACGGTACCTCGACTTGTCTTGCAAAGGAGACTATTATACGACCTTTTGCTTGCAAATGTCATCTACAAAATGGTTGAGAGGTTTAGTAAATCTCCATGTATTAAGGATGAGTGGTATTGATCTATATGATGCCACATCTTTGCAAAAGAATTTTGCGGAACATATATCCTATCTTTCTAATCTCAGGGATCTTGATCTCTCTAGTTGCAATTTATCTGCCCAAGTTTTCCCCATCCACGAGTTTCTCAATCTTCCCCAACTATCTTCTCTCAAAATGAATCGCAATCCTCAACTCAATTCTCTATTCCCAATTCAGCTGGCTAATTTGACCTCACTCTCTATTCTTGAGTTATATGACTGTAAATTATATGGTTCAGTTCCTTATCTTCCTCAACTCAAAGAGCTTCGTGTGAGTTATAATCGGGATCTTCGTGTTGATTCTATGGAACTGTTCAAACATCAATGGCCTAAACTGCAAAAACTTAAGATATCAGGAAATGAAGTTATTGGACCAATACTGCATTTGATTTCAAACGCACCATTATTGGTTAGTCTTTATGCTTCATCATGTTCAATTCAAGGATCTTTACCTTCTTCGTTGTACAATCTTTCTCAATTGCAGTATCTCGGCCTGTCTTTCAATTCCATAACAGGTGATATCCATTCTTCAGTCTCCAACCTAAAATTCCTATACCATCTCGACTTGATTAACAATAATATCCAAGGAATCGTACCAAAATCAATCTGTGAGATTTTTCCTCTCCGACATCTTTACTTAGGTGGTAATAATATAACAGGAGCAATACCAAATTGCATTTTAATGCTCCCAAATCTTAGAGTGTTTAGTGTTCCTAACAACTCTATTGCAGGCAACGTTTCATTGACTAAAGATCTAAACATAACTTACCTAGATTTGAGTTTAAACAAGCTAACTGTAGTTATAGATGAAAACTTATATTTGTATCCTAAACTTAACCTTAAAACGTTAGGGTTGGGGTCATGCAATCTCGAAGAATTCCCTACTTTCATTTGTAATTTGACTCATCTTTGGGAGTTGGATTTGTCTTATAATAACTTAACAGGAGCTATCCCTTCTTGTCTCTTCAAACTCGGATATCTTCGTACCATTTATTTGTCGAACAACAAATTTCACGGTGCTCTGCCTCTGCCACCTTTAGGTCTATACAAACTTGAGGTATCAAATAACAAATTAAGTGGAGAAATCTCAACAGAAATTGGAAAAAGATTATCTAATGCTTTCAACATCAATTTATCTGGTAATAAACTTTCAGGTACAATTCCATTTTCTATGTTTCCCACAAAACCACAATTCTTAACTGATTACATTGATCTTTCCAACAACAAACTATCCGGTATTATACCTACTAATATAGGATATTGTGGGTCACTTCGATATTTGAATCTTGGCACCAATAATCTCACTGGAAAATTTCCAAGAGTGCTTGAACTAGCAAAAACTCTGAAATATCTTCAACTAAGTAAGAACCATCTGGATGGCACTATTAACTTCATCAGTACGCTCCACAAGTTGGAATTTCTAAACTTACAGTATAACAACTTTGGAGGCAGTATACCAACTGGTCTTGGTGCACTCCAAGACATTAAGTATCTTTCTTTAAGGTCAAACAAGCTCACTGGCTCAATCCCTGAAGAGATTCTTCATTTGCAGAAACTTCAGATATTAGATTTAGCGCTAAACAATCTTTCAGGCAGTGTTCCCATAAAACTAGGGAACTGGACTGGATTGATGAATAATTCTTATGCCAGTGATGATTATGGTGATATCCAATTACAAATGGTAACCAAAGGGATCGTAATACAAGTCAAGAAATTATTCAACTACAGTACATTGATTGATTTATCGTGCAACTGTCTTAACGGAAGCATTCCTAAAGAGATAGGCTTACTAAAGGTACTTGCATCACTCAATTTGTCCCACAATCAATTGTCTGATGATATTCCAGTAAGTGTAGGAGATTTGTCGGCGCTAGGGTCTTTGGATTTAAGTGCCAATAGATTATCTGGACCTATTCCTCACTCCTTGACATCAGTTCACTCGCTTGGGGTGCTAAACTTGTCCTACAATATGTTGAGTGGAAAAATTCCAAGAGAAAATCACTTTGATACACTGAGTTTAGATGGTTTAGCTTTTGCGGAGAACGACTTACTGTGTGGATTTCCTACGGAGAAAATTTGCAAGGGTGATCGGAATACTAGTACCAGTAATGCTACAGACAAAGATGATGAAGTGGATCGAGAAGATGTAAAAGACAAGTTGTTATATGCTATTGTTGCCTTGGGGTTTGGAGTTGGATTTTGTGGTCTATACTTTGTTTTGCTTATGAAGAAACAGAAATATTGGTTCCGGTACTGGAGATTCATTGATTCAATTGCACTTAGAATTGCAGAATGTATTCAAAATAACTAATTATAAATAATGTACTCTGTTTTGGGGTCTTGCATCAATCACCATTTCGCATCTTGCATGTGGCCGGCCAGATCCATCAAACTCTCTAATATATAGATCATATGATGATTAATTTGTCAACGTTAATTAAGTAGTGAATATTAAGAAAGTCTAATATGTACCTAATCAATCAACAAGGATGAAAATGATTAGCTAATTAATCTCTCTGTAATTCAACAGACTACTCGGTTCCCATGTCAAGCTTGATTATCTAGTCTAGTCGATGAACCGAAATTCCAAATAATCTCTAATAATTGAACAACTGGGAGTTGTTAGATCATTTGGCATTGCCAATTTAAGCCTATAAATAGTAGATCATATCTAAGCCACTCTGTATATTCATTCATTCATCAAATAGAACATCTAAAAAGCTAACTAGTTATGGCTGCATTCGATAAGAATACCCGAGTAGCATCTTTTCATCATATCTTTATTCATCTTCATTTCTTCTTCTTTCTGTTGATCAGCATCACCCAGTTCCCGCTTGCCTCACACTGCTGCCATGAAGAAGAAAGAAGTGCTCTTTTGAGCTTTAAATCATCTTTGGACGACTACTCAAATCGTTTGTCGTCATGGCAACAAGGCAAGAAACATGAAAACTGTTGTAATTGGCATGGCATTCGATGTTCCAATGAAACACTTCGGGTCGTCTCTGTGGATCTAAGAAATAAAGACCTTGAAAATTACTACAACAAGAAGATGGTTCCTTATAATGTTGGTTCCTCCGATCCACCAAGCACTTCGCTGACAGGTATATTCTCTGCTTCCCTTTTAAAACTTACTCATCTGGAGTATCTTGATCTTTCCTATAATGACTTCCAGGAATCACAATTCCCACGTCAGTTCTCCGATCTAACATCACTCACTCATCTCGATCTCTCATTCTCCGTTTTTTCATCATCAATTTCGACACAGTTCACCAACATATCCTCTCTACAATTCCTCGATTTATCTTGTACTTCTGAAAACTATTACCTCTCCAGTTCTTGCTTGCAAACATCATCTACAAAATGGTTGAGAGGTTTAGTAAATCTCAAGGTATTAAGGTTGAGTGGTATTGATCTCTACGAGGCTGCATCTTCACCAGAGAAATTTGGTGAACATATTTCATATCTTTCTAATCTTAGGGATCTCGATCTTTCTTATTGCGGTATATCTAGCCTGGTTTTTCCCATTCAGAAGTTCCACAATCTTTCTCGTTTATCATCTCTTAAAATGAATCGGAATTCCCAACTCAATTCTCTATTCCCTGTTCAGATGGCTAAATTAGCCTCACTCTCTATTCTTGAGTTATCTTACTGCAATCTACATGGTTCAGTTCCTTATCTTCCCCAAATCAAAGAACTTGATGTGAGTGGTAATGAGGGTCTACATGTCGATATAACTAGGATGTTCAGACATCAATGGCCTAAACTACAGAAACTTTGGATATCATCTACTGTAGTAAATAAATCAATTACGAGTTCAATTTCGAATGCCCCATTATTGTTTAGTCTTGATGCCTCTTCATGTTCTATTCAAGGATCTCTGCCTTCTTCATTTTATAATCTTTCTCAACTCCAATATTTAGACCTCTCTGGGAATTGGATTACAGGTATTATTCATCCTTTAATCTCTAACCTAAAATCCCTTTACCATCTCGGCTTGGCTTCCAATAGTATCGAAGGTATCATACCAAAATCAATCTGTGAGAATTCTTTGCTTCAAGTTCTTAGTTTGAGTTTTAATAATATAACAGGAACGATCCCGAGTTGCATATCGAAGCTCCAAAATCTTAGAGAGTTTAGAGTTGCTGGAAACTCTATTAAAGGGAATGTTTCACTCTTCTCTTTGATTAGTGAAAACCTAATTTCCCTAGATATGAGGTCTAACAGACAGCTAAACCTAGATATGAGGTCTAACTTAGATCAATACTCGTTGCACCCCATGTTTAGTTTAAAAAATCTAATGTTGAGTTCATGCAATCTCCAAGGTTTATTCCCAGTTTCCATTTGTAATTTCACTAATCTAGTGGAATTGGATCTGGCTAAAAATAGTTTAACAGGAACTATCCCTTCTTGTTTCTCCAAATTCAAATATCTTCGTCAGATATATTTGATGGAGAACAAACTTCGCGGTCCATTGCCTCTTCCACCTCATAGTATAATGGAGTTTGATATTTCTAGTAACAAGTTCAGTGGTGTAATCTCATTAGAATTAGGAAGAATTCTATCTCAGGCTACCATCATCGGCCTATCGGGTAATGAACTTTCAGGTTCAATTCCGTTTACTCTGTGTCCAACAGAACCAGGCTTTCCAGATATTACATATATTGATCTATCTAACAATAAACTTTCCGGGAAGATACCTTCTAATATAGGGTATTGTGGATATATGGCTACTCTAATGCTTGGTAACAACAATCTCACTGGAAAAGTTCCAGATGCGCTGAAGTTAGCAGAATACCTTAAGTTTCTCCAGTTAAATAATAACCATCTCGATGGTGCTCCTCTTAAGATCATCAGTGAGTTTCACGGTTTGGAATTTCTTAACTTGGCATATAACAACTTTGAAGGCAGTATACCAGCTACTCTTGGATCCCTGCAGATCCTGAGGTTTCTTTCTTTAAGGTCGAACAAATTCAATGGATCCATACCCGAAGAGATTACTCACTTGCAACATCTCCAACTATTAGATTTATCCCTGAACAATTTCTCAGGCAATATTCCTAATGGATTAGGAAATTTAAGTGGATTTATTGCAACCAATGAATTGGAGTTCCGGTATTTTGGTGATGCACAATTGGAACTGCCAACCAAAGGGATCACTACACAGATTAAGGAATTACACGACTACACCTCCGCGATTGATCTATCATGCAATTATCTTCACGGAAACATTCCGAAAGAGATAGGCTTGTTAACATTGCTTTATTCTCTGAATTTGTCACATAATCATTTCTCCGATGATATCCCAGAAAGTATTGGAAATTTGTCTGGGCTACAGTCTTTGGATTTGAGTTCCAATTATCTGTCTGGACATATCCCACAATCTTTGGCAATGATTGATACTCTTGCGGTTCTAAATATTTCTTCTAACAAGCTGAGCGGCAAGATTCCTCGTGGTCCTCACTTTGATACGGTGAGTATAGATGGCTCTGCTTTTTCAGGAAACGAGTTATTGTGTGGATATCCAACAAAGAAACTTTGTGACGAAGATCGCAATACACGTACTAATGATGCTAATCCTGCCATCGAATTTGATGAAGTCGATCGAGAGGATGCAAAAGAGAAGTTGTTGTTGTATGCTATTGTTGCCTTGGGTTTTATAGTTGGATTTTGGGGTCTTTTCTTTGTTTTGTTTCTAAAAAGACATCAATGGTGGTTTCCTTATTGGAAAATGGTCGATTCTGTTGCTGTAAGAATAGTTGTTTATATCCAAAAATAAGTAACACTATTACAGTAATAATGTACTCAGTCGTAACTTGCAACTTTGAATAGTATTAATAGTGATATTGGAAAATTATTGATCCTTGTTGCGACTGCTTTGGCGGTTAATCTTCCACAGGCAGGTTTGTTCATCATGTGTAGCTCATTGTTTCAATCATTTCAGTAATTTTCTGCATTCAAAGGTGGTTAATTATTGATTCATCCACCACATTCCGGTGCCCTAGCAGTGAAAGTTTTGTACTTGACAAACCCAATAATTGGTTCTTCTTTCTTGCAATATTTATTTTGCACACAAAATTGGTCAAAAAGACCAAAACAGAAAATTCCTGGGTGAAATAGATTCTTAGTTTTTGATACTGTTTATATAGCCAAAAATCAGAAATATACTGTTTATATAGCCAATTTGGATATTTCACCCAGGAAAATTAAAATAAAAAAATATGTCTTACCTAAAATAACCCTTTTGTTTAAACAATTTTTTTTTCTCTTGGTGAAGCAACGTACGCAACTTCTCTTCTTCTTTTTTTTCTCTCCTCACCTGCGAGCTTCTTTCATAACGATTTTTGTTTCTTTTTCAGATCCTGGTGAAGCACATAAGATAGGTTTAACCCATTTTATGAACTATTACAGAAAGAGAAAATGAATTTTAGTTTTCATTTTGAGATACAAAATTGATACAACATTCAATTTTTCGATCCAGCTGATGCTCTGTTTACAATCAAACTCTTATCTAATCTTTGGTTTGAGTTAAGCCTGTTTGAAATCATTTTGATACGTACGTAGTCTGAGTTCCAGTTTTGTTCGATCCAACTAAAACTGATTTTTCCAATTTTGATTTTGTTTGATTTTTAGTTTGATACTAATTTCAATGTAGTTAATTTTTTGATTCATCTGTTATTTGAAGTTTTATTGGCTATTCATGATTTCGGGTTTGGGTATTTTTGCTCTTGAATTTGTGTATGAATTTGCTTTGGTTTTGGACAAGAAACCAGATCAAGGAAGAATTGTCGCTGCCATGAAGATATAGATGAATTAGAAGAGAGGGAATGGACCAAGTGCTTCTTGATTCAATGTAAGATATGTTGTTGATGTGAGATAATGGGTATTGTGGCTGATGTCGTCAATGGGAGAAGATATAATGAAATTGATTATGACTGAATGGGTTGGTGATTGTGAATTTTTGTGTTAGAATTGAATTGAAATAATTGCAGGAAGGTGTTGTGTTGGGGATAAATATCAGCAGAGAAGTTGTCTCACCATTACTAGAGTAACACCCTGCAAGTGTTTGAGAAAATTCCTGAATTAATAGGGAAACTGTAGTCGAGTGCACCATATGTTGCGGCTAATTGTGTATGTGGTGTTTGAACAACTGAAAAGGTTTAGAGCTTGGGTTTGCGAAATGTATTTTGAGATCAAAATAAGTTGAGTATATGAGGCCGGTTTTGGTTGAGTTCAAGAAGAAAAACAACATGAACAAGCATAGACTTCTCGATCAACCATAACCATGGTTCGATGGTTGTGTATGAAGTGTATTTGTATGTCATTATTGCAACTAGTATTTTTTTTGACACATTCAAAAAAGTGTATCTTAATGACTTCTATTAGTTGCTTAAGTATAGATGCCTTGAATGAATTCAGGGTACAACAAAGATTAAACTTGGATGAAACCAGTTTCATCCTGTATATTTTGAAAAGACAGATTTTTTGGCCAGGGTGAAACCGGGTTTCATCCAAGCCTGGTTACATTCTGACAAAAAATTGCAGTTTTATACAGGCTAGGATGTAACCGGGTTTCATCCAAGCCTGGTTACATTCTGACAAAAATTGCAGTTTTATACAGGCTAGGATGTAACCGGGTTTCATCCAAGCCTGGTTACATTCTGACAAAAATTGCAGTTTTATACAGGCTAGGATGTAACCGGGTTTCATCCAAGCCTGGTTACATTCTGACAAAAATTGCAGTTTTATACAGGCTTGGATGTAACCGGGTTTCATCCAAGCCTGGTTACATTCTGACAAAAAAAAAAAAAATTAAAATACAATACCTATATTTATAGAATTGTATACCCATATGCACCTTAATTCATGACCACATGTTGTGCATCTTAAGTCAACCTATCAAGCCACTTGATTTTCATAAATAACTCTGGCCTCTAATCTAGAAGATAAGGTGTTCAGAGACCACTAGCAGCAGTAATTAATCTAATTATGATCGAGTATAATATGTTCAAGGAAACTCATTTACATGTGGGTGCATGATTCGCGTGATTCCCATTTCTTAAACACATTAATAAGATCGGTTTTCGATAACTAGAAGCCGACTTATAGTGCAGGATAACTTAATATGGCTTGGATGAAACCAATTTCATCCTGCAGTTTGACAAAAAAATTCAAATTCTTCAGGATGTTTTCTGGTTTCATCCTGCATAATCTGACAGGACTATATAGTGCAGGCTAACTTAACTAGATTTTTTTCAGATTAATTGACATGTAATTAAGATACATATACATTGTTAAATGAATATAAACTCATCAACGTAAGATAAGATACATTTTTTACAAACAAAAAACATAAACTTAAACTACATCAATAGCTAACGATCTATTGCTAAACAACCTTGTAATGAAACGACGAAACATGTTCTTCTCTAACTCACAGAGCCAACCATGTAAACACTTCCCTGTAATCACCTAAAGCATACATCTAATACTCTCTTGCATTTCAGAAACACCCATTTCAGCTTCTTGGTTAAACTGCAACCAGGATCAATCCAATCCTATAACTGCAACTTCATTTCATAACTCCATCCACGGTTCCTTCAACATGTTCTTCTCTAACTCCAACTAGCACCAGATCCATAATACGCAACCTACAATCTCAGCTCAAATCACCACCAATGCATTCCTTGGCTCTGCTCTAACCACCCTATCACAACTGCAACAATCAATTCCAGATTCATTCATCACCATATTCTGCAGTTTTCCAACCTGGTTACACGATCTTCCACATCGTAAGCGATGTTATCAAGTGCGATGGCTCTCTTCAACTAGATCATTGAAGGCGGTGTTATCTGGTATATCAGCCTCAGGGTGAAACTGGTTTCATTCTTCATATACTGAAGAAAAAAATAACAACCAATTTTTGACCAGGGTGAAACTGATTTCATTCTTCATATTTTGGAAAAGAAGCATCTCCACAAGCACACACTGTAACAAAAATAAAAATTCAAGTAACCTCAAACTAGTTTTACATAAGTTAACCGCTGATGAAACCAGTTTCATCCAAACCATATTCAATAAATTTCAAACCTTAAACCTAGGTGAAACCAGTTTCATCCAAACCAAATTCAATCAATTTCACACAATATTTCATAAAAGTTAAACCTAGATGAAACCCATTTCATCCAAACCAAATTCCTTCAAACTAGATTTTACACAGCTTAAATCTAGATCTAACCACTTTCATCTAACCAAATTCAATCAATTAAGATAGGGTGAAACCAATTTCATCCCAGTTTAAAGCTAGACGAAATCGTATAACCTCCCCCACCCCACCCCACACACACACACACAATTCCAATTGAGTACATGATGAACCCATTTCCGATACCAATCAAGATAAACATATAAACACGATGAATTAAACTGTTTTGGATGCAATCAAAGAAAATTAGGGTCTGAAGCTTACCAATTTGAGCATGTATTTCAATTAACAGAAAACCCTTTTTTTTGGATTTTCAATTAGGACATCAGAAATTTCTTTATGGACGGTGGTGGTGGTGGCGGCGTCGGTGATAAACACGATGTTGTCGACGGCGTTGGTGTTTTCTGGTAGTAGAGATGGTGGTGGTGGTGTTGATGTTGGTTGTGGAGAAACTTGATGTCTGTAAGAAGATGAAGATGAAGGCGTCGAAGAGAGAAGGAGACATGATAAGGTTTTGGCAGGGTAATTTAGTCTCTCCACATTAAAAATATTCCTTTGGACATTTGACCCAGACCTAATTCCTACAAGTCCATATGGCCCAGAAAACTTGCACTTTTGGCTATATAGCCCATTTTCTGTATTTTGCAGTACCCCTTTATTTTTGCTCCTGGTTTTTTCTTCAACTGCCTTTAGCGTTCAACCTACACCGAATGCCACTACCCCTCTTCCATTTTGTCGCAGCAGCGGGACAACCCCTAGCTAGCTGCTGCAGATACCTTTGGAACATTTCCTCTTGCTAGCTATTGCTTCATTCGTCGGATAGTTGTGTTATATGGGTCCTAGGGGATGAGTATGAGTAGTCCCCGACCAAAAGATAGCATTGCATTTGCTTGATTAAAATGATGTGATTCTGGGTTTGTTTTTACATTGATCAATTTCTTCACTGAAAACAGGTGTATATATAGGACAAATATCACTGAAAATGTATGTATAGGCCAGAAGCTTTAGACTTGGGTACTGAAGAAAAAATCGTGTGGTTTTTATAGAGAATCTGCTAACGGAGGTAAGTTACATCTATAAAGATTATGTATGAAGATCCCATTTAATTAGTTGCAAACGTCTTGCTGTAAGTTATTCCAAAATTTCTGGCTAAAATGCAATGCAAACTCATCATTAATTTTGCATATGCATATATGGACCGTGAAAAAAAAAAATATTGGCGCAAAATTGTATGCAGAATGGGTTAGGTATCAAGGCCAACCCGGGTCCAAGCTGAAGCTGGACATGTAGCCCACCGAAACGTCCACTAAAATTTTAGGGTTCGTATATGAGCCGTCAATTCAAGTAATTTAATTTTAGGGTTGGCTAAATTTTGGGAGAGAGGAGAGAAAAAACTCCGGAGGAAAAGAGGTTTTTTTCCTACAAAAACACTTTGTAACCAACTTGTAACAAACTTTTAGGAAAATAGCGTTAGGTAACTTTTTTTTTTTTTTTTTTTAGCTTTTCTCCAAAAGCACTTCTATTTTAGGCAAAATAGCTTTTAAAAGCTAGCTTTCAAAAGCGGTAAAAGCCCCCGATTGTGGACCCACTTAATTTTAATTAATTGATTCTTTATTTTAATCTTGTTATTATATTAAAAAGACAAAATCTACCCTTGATATTTTCTTATGTACAATTATTTGACTAATCAAATTTTATCAATTTTTTTTTGTTATAAAATAATAATTACTTTTTTTTTTTTTTTGAAGGAAACAGTTTAATAATAGTTTTAAAAGAAAAAACTAATCAAATATTTTTTTTTGTTATAAAACAATAATAGTATTAAAGAAATATTATTGGGTTCTTGTGTTTGTTTTCTTTAATTTCATCTCGGAGAAGCATCAGTTGCAACTTTTCGGGTATTCGTCAAAGTTTGGTGTGGCGATTGAAGAATTGTTTTAAGGTTTTGTGTTAGTTTCTTCCCATCTCTCTCTCTCTCTGAGTATTAGCAGTTGGAATAATTTTAGAAATTTTGCGGTCTTTCTTTGTGGTGGCTTAATTGGGTCAGTGTAAGGATTTGTTGTTTGCAGAATTTGTTGTTAAGATTTTTACTTTTTACTTCAACGGTTCAACCCATTCTTTACTTGATTTAGTGGCGGGTGGGGTTCTTTGGGTTCACCGGTTTGTTAATGAACTATGAACATATAAGACCATATGTTACAACCAAGTTTATTTCACTAGATTCAGCTGCAAATGCAAATTTGTGGAATATGAAAAATGATTACAAGGTAAACTGTGATTTTGTGAAAAGTATTTGAAGAGATTTGGAAGGATTTTAGAGGCGAAACTCCAATCCAGCTGAGAATAGGGTACCCATTCAGCTAATTTAATCCAAGGGCAAGAGAGTTGGAATGAAGGTTGTTTTAGCCTGCTTTTAGTTGATTTAGGATGCCTTTGATTAATTATCAATCCTGTGTCCATTCAAACCAATCTGCTTGTGAAATGATCAATCTTATTCTGCTTCACATACAGTCCTGCCTGCACTCGTGCTAATGGAGTGGAATATTGTGCAACATTAACATACTAGAAATTAACCGTACAAAGTTCTGCTTTAGTAACGTGCCCAACAGTTAAAGCTGGTGAATTACTGGACCTAGTCCTAGTCCTATTCATCATCAGCGAGGCAAACCTTGACTACACGAGATAAAAAGATTCCTGTACGTAATTGCAGGTTTTTACATTTAACTCGTCCTTTGTTAAAATAACCTTACCCTGGTTAAAACTTAGAGCTTTGGAACTCACCCCGGACGGTTATAAGATCTTATCATCTTCACATTCACATCTTCACTACTCTCATTCTCTGTCAAAATTTTGTTTATACTTCAACTGTTTAACTTAAATTCTGGGTGAACTTGAAGAAGAGGGGGAAGAGAAATAGGTGTTTCTTTTGATTCCCTGACTTTGAGGTTTGCTTTGATCTATTCTTTTCAATGATTTTAATTTTTAGTGTTGATTAGTTATACAGTTTCTACCTTAATTTGCTTTTGATTTTTTATTTTTATTTCTGAAAAATGATTTTTTTTCTTAAATACTTTGAATCATAGTCAAATGGATCTTGGATTGAAAAGGGGTTTTGTATGGGAAAACCAAGATCAGCATGATGATATTTCCTCTCAACAAATTAGTAAGATCATAACACCAATACTACTAGTACTCTCAATGTAAAGTGATTTTTGTTTCTTCAAAGAGATTGATAAAATCTTACATTTGTTGTGTTGGATCCGTGAACTCCGTCTGCAGGTTTCTCGCGATGGCCTTTATTCCATTCAAAGGTATTTGGGCGTTTACTTTCAAATGATGGAATTACTACTACTACCAATGAGTTTTTTGGTTTTATATATTGACCTATAACTTATGAAATTAAACTTGGTATTTTACTTAATTCACAGAGCATTATGCCTACCGGATTAAGCATGTCCATGGAGAAACAAATTTTCCCCCTGACTAATTTCCATGGCATGGACTCATATCCATGGATTTACAGACGGTTTAGTCAGTAGAAGGCAAGGTGTAATGTACTGAAAGCTTCGAGGATGTTTTGGAGGATCTTAGAGATGTAATACCAGAAGAAGGTAAATTAACATATCAACAAAGGGGTACATATTTGGAACGAGCCTAGTCAAGCAGAGACAAGTTAAAGTCTGGTTTATTGAGAGGGTTGATTTTGGATTCCTGTATTAATAAAGAAAATTCTGCTTGATGAACAGTCAATTATGATGAATTTTAATTAATCTTCCAAATTAATCATTTGTTTGTATGTGTAAATCTATTTTGGATTCCTGTATTGTTATTACAAGTTTTTAGTTGTTTTGGATTTATTTGATTTCTAATTCTTGTTGTGTGAACGCAGAATTTTATTTGATTAGTAATATTCATTCCTTGTGGCCGGCCGGCCAGTGGGAATTAATCAGCTTACAAGTATTTAATCTCTTTTTAATAAAGTAAACTTACCCTGGTAAAAAATTTGGAATTCGCCCTAGTTATAAAATCTTATCATATCTATGAATAAATTGTATTCACACATCTTCACTACTTCCATTTTCTGTCTCTAAGATTTGTTCAGCGAAAATAGATCTTGGAATGTTGAAAATGGGTTTTGTATGGGAATGTGGTGGTGGTAGAGATATTCAAAAAAACCTGAATCAAGATACATCATTATGATATTTCCTCTCAAAAAATTAGTAATTTCACTTTATAATAATATTCTAAATCAATTTAAACACTTTTTTTTTGAGTGTTTTTTTTGTTTCATCAAAAAAAAATAATTTTCCTTGTTTTTGTTATCGGAATCTGTAGCCCCCCTCCCCCATGGAAGTTTAGAGTCAAAAATTGGTGACTCCAAAAGAACATGATTAGCAGTCCACGGTAACTGAAGAAGGCGCTAGTTACTAAATTCAGAGTGAGATACAATTTTGATCCGGATGCTTTAGTGTCATCTTCTCTGGCGTACTGATGCATTTTGTGAAGGATCTTAGAGATTAATCCCGAGTGGCAGGTATGCGATCTGGTTAATAAATTGAGAGGGTTTATTTGAATAAAGACACATGGACAAAAATTCAGATGGAAGCAGTCAATCGTGAACCAATCATCCATTTATGTATGTAATTGATTTGTTATTGGCATGTTTTTAGTTGATTTGGATTCCTTTGATTTTTAATCCCGGCTGTGACCATTCCTGTATTGTTATTCCTGGTGGCCGGCCGGTAAAGGGTGGGAATTATTCACGGAAACTCTGTATTTATGTACTTAACTAATTGTTCCAGATGCAACTTACACATCATCATTAGACAAAAGGATTTATTTTACTGTCATGTATTGATCTATTATTGTTGGAATACACGACTAGATTTTTTATTGTCATGCATTCGTTCAATAAAAAAGATATAGAGTCCGCAAAATTTCCCCAAAAATGCAGGTATTTCTCAAAGAGTTATTTAACCTGGCGAGATTGGGGTATACCCAAATTAATTGGGGTATACCCAATAAGACAAAATCTGGTCATTATGAAATGAAAACAAGCAACCCCTTAACCTTGTATTTTCTATATGGCTAATATGTCCTTGTTTAATTAACACTAAAAATTCTGATTAGGTTAATTAATTGAGTTTAGATTAATTAATTGAGTAGATTAAAACTTATGAAATTAAATTTTGTTTTTGATTGAACTTATTTAGGAAGATTGTTGAGGAAAAAAAAATATTTTGAGAAAATCTTTTGCAACGGAAATGAAAGCACACTACCCAAACACTTCTAAAATAGGGATTGCGAAGCGGTTGTTTGAAATCATACTCAAAATTAGATTAAAAATCAACACTTTCAGTTCTGAAAGTATGAAAACTCGGCAAGGTCGACTAATGAAGATCATGCCGCCCAAAAGTGTCCGGCAAGATCTTCATCGTCGACCTCGCCGGCCAAAAAAGGCCGGCATGATCTTCATCTTCGACCATGCCGACTTTTGTTTTTTGACATACAGAAGATGACATAAAAAATTTATTGGCCGGCAAGGTATTCAGAAAATACCTGTTGATGGTGGTTTTTAAACAAAGGGTAAAATCATAAAACCCCAAATAACCTAATGTCACCGGTGACACATTTATTAGGACATTTAATGCATGTAGTCAGTAATTAATAGGGGGTATTTTTTCAAACTAGGGTTACAACGAACAAAACCCTAATTCCCCTCCGTGCCAATGGCAGATCATGTCGACCACACCTAGCCCAAGCTAGTTGCGCCATGCCAAACGCACTCGCCTTGGCCCTAGCTATGCTAGTCACACCAAACGCGCCAAAGCATGCCAACCATGCTAGCCGCACCTTCGTGCCAATGGAAAATCATGCCAGCCACACCTAGCCTAAGCTAGCCGCACCTCTATGCCAACGGCAAATCATGCCAGCCATACCAAATGCGCCGAAGCATGCCAACCATGCTAGCCGCACCTCTATGCCAATGGCAAATCATGCCAGCCATACCAAACGCGCCGAAGCATGCCAACCATGCGTCGCACCTGCGTACCAATGGCAAATCATGCCAGCCACACCTAGCCCAAGCTAGTCGCACCTCTGTTCCAATGCCAAATCATGCCAACCACACCAAAAAGGCCAAAGCATGCCAACCATGCTAGCCGCACCTCCGTGCCAATGGAAAATCATGCCATCCACACTTAGCCCGAGCTAGCCGCGCCATGCCAAAATGGCGCCCACGCCTAGGCTTGAAAATCATGCAACCTAGGCCAAATTGGCCACGCATGCCTTTGGCACATGCCAACACGCTCGCTGGTAGCTTTTCCTACCAGGGCGCGACCCAAATTGGCCACGCATGCCATTGGCACATGCCAACACGCTCGCTGGTAGCTTTTCCTACCAGGGCGCGACCCAAATTGGCCACGCATGCCATTGGCACATGCCAACATGATCGCTGGTAGCTTTTCCTACCAGGACACGACCCAAATTGGCCACGCATGCCATTGGCACATGCCAACATTTAATGATATGGGTAATATGCCTATAGTTATACCGGTTTTTATGAAATGATTATTCTCACACCTCCGCTGCACTTACTATAAGATAGTTATACCTGCTTAAATATTTTAGTTTGCACTTTCTTTAAGATAATACTTATATTTGTTTAAACATTTTATTGCTTCATATAAATTAGCCAGATTCATGAAGCTGAAAGAAACAGGACAACATTAGCCGTCCTAGTAACTGGATGGATTGGAGATGGCTTTTTAACTGTGATGCTCACTGCCCATATTTGTTAATCCTAATGATTAGTTAAAATAATTCTGATTAGTGATTAGTGATTAGTTTTAAGATTATTTAGTTATTAATTTGCGTAGATAAAAAATTTTGAGTAAGAAAAAAAAAGTTAGGTTTTTTAGAAGGAAAAGGGGAAAGTGAGAAAAAAATTTGTGTAGATTATTTAGTTACCCTTGAATTGTAGTCATTTAGGCTGTTTGGATATTTTCCAACATATCTTATGTTTAATCTCACTTTTGTAGGTTAAAATCATCAAAAGTTTGTGTTTTTTCACCAAGGTTCGGCGAATCTGGATGAACAGTTCAACTAGCGGAAAGTGTTGATTAAGAGCCGAACCTACCTTGTATACCAGAATTCGGCTTGGTTCGAATTGTTCTAATGCTTCGAACCCTACACTGAACTGTCTGGAAGAAAAAATGTTTAGGGTTCGACTTATATTTATAAATTCGTAAGCGCCGAACCTGTTGGAAACACATTGTTCGGCTATTTGAATAAGTAGAATATAAGCCGAACCTGATCATGTACATTCCTGGGTTAATAATTTTGTATTGGTTCGGCACATATTGTGAATATCGTAATAGCCGAACCTCGTAAATGTGCTAGGTTCGGCACATATTATGATTATCGAATACGCCGAGCCCCTATGCATCTCTTTCTGTGACTAGGTTCAGCTTGAAATTTCATGAAAAATCAAGCCGAACCGTTCATATATAGTTACAGGAAGCTTTTGTGAAGAACAGTTCGGCTAAAAACGCAACTCAATTTTGAGCCAAACCCAACACTTTTTTTTTGAATTGCAACACTTAAGTGCTAATCTAGCACCTCCAATCTAGCCCATAAGACTTAGTCTAATTGTTAATCATACTCATCCATGGGGTTTGCTTATCACTTTCTTTGAGCTGATTAAGAATCCTAGATATAACTTCTGGACTTGCTCCATCACGAGATGTGCACCTGATATTGAAAAGTTGTTGGAATCTGTCTCAGGATCCTGTGGGGGACGGAAAACTCCGGACGAGAGTTTGGTATCTGACGGCGGCGCACACTGATTCTTCTTCGATATTTAATCTTCATCTAGTCATGTTATGTGGACTGTACATCTTTTACTCTTGCTAATTGCATATTGAGTTATTGTATTCTGACAATTACTTGTTTCTTGTTTGAACGCTGAAATAACATTTAATGATATGGGTAATATTCCTATAGTTATACCTGTTTTTATGAAATGATTATTCTCACTCCTCCGCTGCACTTACTATAAGATAGTTATACCTGCTTAAACATTTTAGTTTGCACTTTCTTTAAGATAATACTTATATTTGTTTAAACATTTTATTGCTTCGTATAAATTAGCCAGATTCATGAAGCTGAAAGAAACAGGACAACATTAGCCGTCCTAGTAACTGGATGGATTGGAGATGGCTTTTTAACTGTGATGCTCACTGCCCATATTTGTTAAATTCTACCAGACAGTTTTACTAAACATGCATGCACCAGAACCAAAAGCCCTAAGAACTCCAGTAAAGGCACAATATATGAGAATCTGATGTAAATGAGGTGTAAGTAGAAGTTGTATATAAAATGAGAGTCTCTCACTTAGGTTTTCGGTCTTCACTTGATTTACTTTTTTTCCTTGAAAACCCTAAGAAGGATTCCGCGCCGCCTCTCTACTTCTTCTTCTTCATCATCATCTTCGATCTGAACTCCATACAATTAAGTGCATTTCAGTTTTCCTCTTCTATGAGTTTTGAATTCTCCAGATCTGCTGAAAAGAAACTCAAGATCAGTTTAATTTAGGGTAACAACAACAAATGGCTCGTTCTTGTAGATGTGAAAGAGGTTTTGTATGGGAATCTGGTGGTGGTGGTGGTGGAAGAACAACAACATCTTTCAATTCAATTGAAAAGAGCATAATGATATCTCCTCTCAAAACAATTGTGTTGCTGATTTCTCTAATACTACTTGCGCCGCCACCTGCATCAGAATTTCTATTATCACAACTATTATCAAATCCATCACCAAGCTTTATATGGAATTCTACCAAGTTTTACTAAATTTGACTTTAGAAGCAGCCATGTAGTGGTTGTGCTCATGCTATAGAGGAAGATGGACGAACCCCTTAAAGACACCAAATTTTAGAGTAAGAGGCAGGAGATTCAAGTTTGGCTTTCTGAGGGTGTTGTCTCTGGCTATTTTTCAACATCAAGTAGAAGATTAATCTAAACACAGAATTATCTGCTTCTAATGAGGTCTATGGAAATAGCTCTATAACTCAAAATAAAATTGTTGATTTTGAACTATGAATTGATTCAATACATGCTAGGATTTGTTTCATCAAATGTTTGGGTATTGGGACATCTGATGTGCATTGATATTCAGTAAAAGATGTCCCAACACACACAACACTACTGCACATCTAGTCTTAGCATGATAGCTGAGTGAAAATGTACTTATGTATGCTGTTGATCATCTAAAGCTGTCTTAGCATTTCTTAAATTGTCTTACAGTCTTCTAGAGGTTGGGGAGGGTGAACTGCTGATTATAATCTAACTATATTTCAGGTATTTAACTATTTAAACTAATTTAAAAAATGCACTCTATTGCTCTGCTTCCAAGTAGGTCAGCTAGATTCTGTTCCCAAACTAGGTGATTTCCTTTTTCTAGTTCAGTTCTGTTTCCAGTTCCGATGATTTCTTTTTTTCAGTCTCGGTGTTGTTTTAGAAATCACTGAAGCCTATAAATACTAACAAGGTCTAGCACCGTAGAAGATCACATCACTAAAGTTTCTTTCTGAAACTAGCTAGATTTTCTTACGTTTTGGTTTTTGATTTTTGTTACTGGTTCAAGGATCATCTATTATGGAGTCTCTTCCCTTGGATATCGTACAAGAAATACTTTCCCGGGTTCCAGCTGAGTCTGCTTTTGAATGCAAATTAGTATGTAAAAGATGGGTAACTCTCGTCCGTGGAACTAAGTTTGCTGCTATGCACCTCAGTTGCCAGCTTAACCGTCTCCATGATAGCGAAGACAGCAATGATATTCTAGCTGCTAAGGTGGAGCCATGTCTCTTTTTTGCTTGTCGCATTGAGGATCCCGAGGAGTACATAACTTTACTTTTCAATGGGAGACGGGTAAGTGACAGGATTAGCATTGGTGAGAAATACCTTTACAGTCAAAATCTGGAAAGGATCTATCATCCTCGTATGCACACTGACCCTTTATTTGATCACTTAGTTGGTTCCTGCAATGGTTTGGTTTGTGCGTTTCAACACCACCATTTAGTTCAAGATCCCATATATATTTGTAATCCCCTTACCAGAGAATATGTTTATCTTCCCGAACTAGTTCTGAGTAAAGAAGGCGTTGATCCTAATCGTATAGTGGAAGGAGAAGTTGACTTGTTGTATGATATGGCATGTGGATTTGGGTATGTTAGGTCAACCAATGAGTATAAGGTGGTTAGGATCCATTACCTCGAGCTTGAGGTAGGAAATGTGGAAGTATACACACTTGGCAGTGGTTGTGGGTGGAGATTGAAAGGTAAAGTTCCCTATCGACTGGATTCGACGAGGAATGGTAGGGGTACCTATGCAAATGACGCTATTTATTGGATTTTGGAAAACAGAGTCGTGGCATTTGACTTGGCTAATGAGGAGTTTCGATTGCTATCATCTGTCCCTCCCTGTCTGGAAAACCGTAAGTTCAAAGATAGATGTGGACTTGCAGCACTTGGAAGGCGTTTGTGTTTTTATATGGATACATTACGTATGGAAATCTGGTCCTTGATGATAAGTAGCGACTCTAAGGAGGCCTGGCGTATGGAGTTCGATTTAGATTACAAAGCCCAAGCAGGTTGTGTAGGTTGCCGTACAAAGAAGTTTCAGCCAATTTCACTTACAAAGAACGGAGACCTCATATTCTTATATGCTAAATCTGTGCTATATTATTATGACCCGAAAATCCCGCTTTTAAAAATGATTTCCAATAAAGCATCAACCAACGGTTTCATTACTGTAGAAGCGATTGCTCACGTGAATACCTTTGCATCACTGAAAGCAATGGGAGAAAATTCAAAGAGGTATACACCTCGTCAACGAAGTGCTCGTACTCCAGAAAATTCAAAGAGACGCACACGTCGTCAACGAAGAGCTCGTACTCCGTTGGAAGATGTTACTGATGAGTTAGACCGACTTGCTCTGGTTGAGGGAATTGATACAACGCGTTTCAGACTCAAGTGATCAGCAGTATCATATCTCCTCATTGATGATTTAGACCGAGTTGCTCTGGTTGAGGAAATTGATACAACGCGTTTAACTTGATCCTTTAAACAACAAATGGATCTTAAAATGAAAAGGAGTTTCGTATAGGAATGTGGTAGAGAGACTCAAAAAACCTTATTCAAGAAGCAGCATTATGATACTTCCTCTCACAACAAAAGTAAGTTTAGGCAGGAATACTTTTAATATGAGATGAGATTCGAGTGAAGCTCGTGTATGAACCGAAAATCTGCACCCCTTGATACTCACTCCAATTTTCTCCTAACACGTTCACTCGAGCATCATTTCCAAACAAACTTTTTGCGGAATGGAATTGGATGTTCCGATCACTCATATTTCTATTAGGACTCGGAAATGTTTGAAATCCTCTTTCACTTAAAAAATTCTTGTAAAAATATCTCTGCCAAGAGAACGTGGAATACAGAAAATTGGACTTGGTACTGGTACTCTTCCTCATCAGCTAGGCCAGCCTTGATGAGTTAAACTTTCTACTAGCCAAATGGTACAAAACATTATTGCAGGCTGTTGGAATTTTAACCCACGTACTAAAATTAACCTTACCCTTGTTAAGACTCAAAGCTCTGGAATTCACCCCAGCTATTATAAAATCTTATCTTCTCTAACTTCACATCTTCACTGCTCTCATATTCGCTATCAAAAAATTGCTTACACTTGAAACTGCTTAGCTTAAATTTTGGGGTGAACTAGAAGAAGCTAAGGAGGAAGTGAAAAAGGTGTTTCTTTCGATTTTTGTGCCAATAAGACAAAATATGGTCATTTTGAAGTAAAAGAGGTCACCCCTTAACCGTATATTTTCTAAATGGCTAATATATCCTTGTTTAATTAACACTAAAAATCTGATTAGGTTAATTAATTGAGTTTAGATTAAAACTTTTCAAAATATGAATTTGAGTAATGAAATTTTTGATTGAACTTTGGGAAGTTTTTTGATGAAAAAATTTTGTTTTGAAAAAATCTTTTGGAACGGAAATGAAAGCACACTACCCAAACACTTCTAAAGGGGATTGCAAAGCTGTTGTATGAAATAATACTCAAAATTAGATCAAAAATCAACACTTTCAGTTCTGAAAGTATGAAAAGTCGGCAAGGTCGACGAATGAAGATCATGCCGACTATATTTTTTTAATACACAGGAGACGACAGAAAAAATTTATTAGTCGGCAAGGTCATCAAAAAAAAAACCTGCGGCTGTTGAAAATACCCTGCCGGCTGTTGAGAAAAATGTATTAGTCGGCAAGGTCTTCAAAATACCCTGCCGGCTGTTGAAAAAATTTACAGTCGCCATGGCTGTTATGAAAAGTCGGCAAGATATGCATGTTACGACCTTGCCGACCAAAAACACAGAAATCACAATTTTCGATTTTTAACCTAATATAACAATCAAATCACACAACATAATGATGGGTTTGAGTTTAAACATCACTTATAGTCTTCTTTTCGCCGGTAAAGTCAACAATTTTTTAGGAAAATTAAAGTTGAAGATTTTTATATGGCTTTGGTTGATGGAAGATGAAGATGATGAAGAAGAAGAGAAGATTAAGAGTTGTTTAGTTTTTGAACTTTAGGGTTAATGAAATTAAGAAAGTGGTTTATTTTTAAGATTTAATTAGTTCAAGGGTATTAAAGTAAAACCACCCTTTTATGAAAATGCCGACTAGGTCCCCTTAAAATTGGGTATACCCCAATTAATCTGGGTATACCCCAATCCCGCCAGGTTTTTTAATATGTATGATGTATTAAAAAAACATGAATTTGAGATGAGATGAACATGGGACTAATCCACGTCTCTGTAGCCCATGGACTAATCCCCAAAAATTTCCTTCCAAATACATATGGAACAAAACTATTCCTCCCAAAATTAGTTTCTTGGTTTGGGCAGGTGCAAATAGAGTTGTGCCAACTCTTTCCATGTTGTCGAGAAGGGGTATTGCAGTGGTGAACTAGTGTCCTTTTTGCAATAACAATGAGGAGTCGGTGGAACACCTTTTCCTTCATTGTTCTTTCGTATGGAAGATTTGGGAACACTTTTTGCAGCAGCTGGGCATTGCTTGGGTTCACCCGACAATTGTTCTTGAGTTCTTATGGAAGTGGAAATTGAAGCTATCTATAAAGCCACTTGTTTTCTTGAGGTACTGTATGCCTTTTGCTATTTGGTGGGTTGTGTGGTTGGAAAGGAATGACATTTTAATTGCTAAGAAACAAGTTGAAGTCTGTTAACTCTCTCATTTTAGATATCAAAATGTTGCTTCATAGTTGGTCGATTAATGTTGCTTCTTTTAGAAATATAAAACTTGATGATTTTGTTTTTGATTGGGAAAATCTGTTTAGGGAGTAGTCTTGCTTTAAGCTCTCTAAACTCTATGCTCATCTCTTCTTGTATCTTTTGAGGGTGCTATCTTAACACCCTTTCTTATTTATATTATCTTTGCCTCTTTCAAAAAAAATAAAATACAAGTTCAATCACTTATAACATGGGAATAATTGATGCAGGCATATATTAACATGATCAGATAGATTCGAGGGGGTTGTATTGTGTTGGAAGAGTTGAAATTTTGCAACCCTTGAAACTATTCAAACTCTAATTAATTTTTTTCCAAACATGTTCAGTCGAGTATCGTTTTTAATTGTCGCCAAATAAACTTTTTGACCAAAGATATTTGGCAAACATGTTTATAATAAGCAATGAAGGACGCTAATCCAATGTGAGACATCCTTGGTATGTTTATGCTAATCCAGTGAGGCGGACTGAATTTAAAGACCAGGGTACAATCTAAAAACAGACTCTACAATGATGAATTTATAGGTTATCACTTGGGTATATTCTGCCTTGGTAACGTGCCCTACAGTTAAAGCTGGTGGGTTATTGAAAATAATTACTAGTCCTCTTGGACCTCTTCCTCAACAGCTAGACCACACAAGAGAAAAATACATACGTACAGGTTGTTACATTTAACTCGTCCTTCATTAAAATAACCTTACTCTGGTTAAAACTTGGGAACTCATCCCGGCCAGTAATAAAATCTTATCGTCTCTGTATTCACTTACATTTCAATTAGGACGTGGATTTGAACATGTTTGAAATCCTCTTTCACATAAATTCTTGTAAAAAGATCTCTGCCAAGAGAACGGGCAATACAGAAAATTGGACTAGTACTCTTCCTCATCATCTAGGCCAACGTTGAGTCTTGACCAGACGTACTAAATTATTGCAGGTTGTTGGACTTATAATCCACGTACTAAATTAACCTTACCATGGTTAAAACTCAAAGCTTTGGAATTCACCCTAGTAGTTAATACTCCCTCCGTCCCACCATTAGATGACCTACTTGGTCTAAGATCTCGTCCCATCATTAGTTGACCTATTTCACTAATCAAGGGGATATCTCTAAAACTACCCTTTTGATTGATTATGGGTATTATAATAAATATGTATAATTTGATATTCATGTTTATACTCGTTACGTATGTGTTTTAAAATGATTTTCAACGGTACAAAATTTACGAAAATCTATGGTATAGTTTGAGAGATAAATGATTTCTAAATTTTACAAATTATTATTCATAAGGGTATAGTTGTAAAAAATACTTAAAAACACTCATTTCATTCATTCATTGCCTGAAGAATTGTGCAAACTTCAACTAGGTCATCTAATAGTGGGACGGAGGGAGTATAAAATCTGATCATCTCATATTCGCTGTCAAAAAATTGCTTACACTTGAAACTGCTTAGCTTAAATGTTGGGGTCAAGTAGAAGAAGCTAAGGAGGAAGTGAAAAAAGTGTTTTTGTTTTTTTTGAATCAGGGCCAAGAAATCACAAATGAATGTTGGATTGAAAATGGGTTTTGTATGGGAATGTGGTGGAGGGTTAGACACAGAAACCTGAACCAAGACAACATAATGATATTTCCTCTCAACAAATTAGTAAGATCTTAGTACTACCACTCTCAATGTACTATTAAAGTGATTTTTGTTTCATGAAATTAAGAACATAAAATCTTACATTTGTTTTGATGGGATCTGTGACTCTTTTCTGTAGGTATCTCATGCTGCCCTTTATTGCTTAACAAGGTATTTGATTTGTTTTCAATTAATGGGGAATTACTAATACTTGATTACATCACATCTTGGTATTTGCTGTAACCCAACTGATTACATCTTGGTATTTTGCTTGATTTGCAGAACATTCTGCCTATGGGGTTAGTTTGAAGATGCCTGATGGTCCGGTCATTCTTCCATCAATTTACTGGTAGCGATGTGGTTATGCTTTACGCGCCAGCTCTCTTTACAACTCTCGGTTTTGGTAGCGCGCAGTACCTCGCTCATGTCTGCTATGATTACCGGTGTGGTTAATCTCGTTTCTATATTTGTTGCAACAGAGAGGCAAACTGTTCTGCCCACTGATATCCTCCGTATTTTATACTTCGATTCATAATCATGCAACTTTGATATGGATGGTCAGTCATAATAAGGTAAAGTGTGATCTTCTCGAACATATAAAAGGCTTGAAGGATTGTTTGAAGGATCTTAGAGATGTAAACACCAAAGGAAAGTAAACTCAATTTCATTTTAAGGGGTATGAATTTTAGTCGTCCAAACTAATCAGCTGTTTATGTATGTAAATTCAATTTCAATCACGAGTTCCATGCACTGTTGTTATTTAGAAGTTTATAGTTCATTGGATGCCTTTGATTTTTAATCCCCGTAGTGAACATTCGATTTGGTTAATACTGTATTATTCCTAGTAGCCGGCACCGATGAGCTGATTATTCCGGGAACATTCAATTTGCATTCAAGATTCAGTTGGAAAAAAAATGATAGTAGCTATCTAATTGCTACCCAAGCAACTTACACATCTTTAAAGCTTGGACGGATTATTTTCCTTTGATCAAATCAAAATCTGTGGGAATACATAGCCTGGCTAAATTGGGGCCTATAAGGTTTAATTGGGGCCTATCAGTACGTGAAAAAATAGAGACATTTTGAAGTAAAATGAAAAGCCCCTTAACCAAATATTTTTTTAATGACAAATTTACCCCCTAATTAATTAGTGTTAATTCGGTGATTAGTGGTAAAATATAGTGTTATATGTGAAATTAACGTGTGTTAATGAATCATCTCAACATGAAAAAATTTGAAATTTTGAAATTTTTTTGAAGAACACCAACTCAGAATCGGTATATGTTTTCATTGGTATCAACCGATTATCCAGAATCGGTTTATATGGGCATGAACATAAACCGATTGTGGGTATGTGTTATGTGTTAAAAACATCAAATAAAATCAAAATTCAATTTATACCCGAGTTAAGAATGAGTATGACTTCATACTCAATCTCAGATCTTTTAAGATGTCATACTCAATCTCAGATCTTTAAGATGTTATACTCGCTTTCAATTCGCGTATGAAGTTATACTCGCTTTCAGTTCAAGTATAAAGTTATTTTCTTTTTCAAATTGGGTAAAATCATACGGAACTATTTTATTTTTCATTTGTAATCGAGTATGATTTCATACTCAATTTATGATCGAGTATTAACTGAAAAAAGAAATGGGTTAACCAGAATCGGTTTACACGATACATATGTAAAAACCGGTTCCTGACATTGCACAACAGGAATCGGTTTATAAGAATGCTCATGTAATTCGATTCTAACAAAAAAAAGATGCAGAAAAATTGAGAAAAACAATCGGTTTTCTCGACACACATATAAAATCCGATTCTAACATTATACATCAACAATCGGTTTTTATAATAGCTATAGCTATAGTTCTTGGCTTGCCTTAAACAAACAATCTTTGTAGATTTTCGAACTATGAAGTGATTCAATATCTGCTATGAATTGTTTTGTCAAATATTTGGGTATTTCCATATTTGATATGCATTGGTAATCAATGATCCAAGTCGTAACATTAGTATATATCTTCTAGATCTAGTCTGTTTATTTTGCTTAGCATCTGATTTGGCTTCTGGAAGGCACATGATAACTCAGGGGAAATTGAAATCATCTAAAGTGGGTTGTAATCGTATTAAAATTTGTGGATTTAGTTATTTGTGATAATCAACTCCGGTACATATGCCCCAGTGGACTGCGTAGGCAGAAGTTCATGTAATTTTTTGTGAAAATGTAACTCAGTTTATTAAGTTCTTACTGGCATACATTACTATTTACTCCTTCTAGTGCAGGTTAGAAATGTGATGTAAAAGAGATGTAAGTAAAAAATGTATACATATACAGGTATTTTTAGGTCTTCACATCACTTGTTTGTAATCTCTTCTACTTCCTTGAAAACCCTAGGAGGTCTTCTACTTTCTACGCCGCCGTCCAACATCTCCTTCTTCTTGTTAGATCTGAACTCCATAAAAGGGGCTTTTCAGTTTTCGTATTTCACTCTTTCTATTGACTTCTCCAGATCTCCAACAAAATCCACAAATAATGGCTTCTCATAGATTTAAAAGTAGTTTTGTATGGGAATCCGGGGGATGGAAAGACAGAATTTCCTTTCAATAGCATTATGATATCTCCTCTCAACACAATTGTAGCGGATGTTCTTCCGTTCAACCAGTCCAACTTTACAAACGAGCGGATATCTCCTCTCAACACAATTGTAGCGGATGTTCTTCCGTTGAACCCTGAATCTCCTTAAAATTGATCAACCTTACTTCTCAACGTCTCCTAAAGAGGGCAAAAGAGAATCAATGAATGCAGAAGGGAAACATATGGCTTATGGATGCAAAAGGGAATCAATGAATGAGCATTATGATTTCTCCTCTCAAAACATATGACACAAAGATTTGAATTGTTAGTTTCATTCATGGGCTTACCTTAAACAATCTGTGTAGATTTTGAACTGTGAAGTGATTCATTTTAATGCTAGGATTTGTTTTATCAAATGTTGGAGTAATTGTGACATTTATTTCAGTTTTCATTATACCGCAAGTGTTGGTTATTCCAATATAAGAACTTCATGTTATTGATTGGATCCCATATGCTTAAAAACTGAGACTAAGCTGAATTGGCTTAGCTTTTGTCTATCTCTTGGATTTATTAGCTACTCCTAGTGTTGACTCATTTCCAAATATATGTTTTATTGTATCTGTAAGTTTATCATTGAAACTAAGCTTGGAAAGAATATTTGGTTTTCATAATATTAGAATCATGATGTTAATCCTTCTCATATGTTAATGCCAATTTGGATGTTATACTCTACTGACTGGTGTTGGAGGGGCATTTCATTTGATTATTTTTATGACTGTCATTGGTATTCTTCCTTACTTGGCTTAGCATCTTATTTGGCTTCGGCACAGGGTCTTTCTGTAGATATGGTAAAGTTCATCGAGCCGAACTTGAGAAACACTTGAAAGGCTCAACTTGGAGTACCTGTTCAATTCCTTTATAAAGGCACTTCGCATGTTCTGCTGGTGCTTCTTCAGTTCCTGAGTTACGTTTGTGATTATCATTTCAGCTTTTGCGATGGCATTGAATCTGGACTTGCTCCTCTGGACTAAAAATCCCCAAGGATTACTGACCAAATTAAGAATCCCCAATCTGGACTTGATCCTCCACGAGATTGAAAAAGTTGTTTGAATCCGTCTCTAGATCTTGTGGGGGAGCAAAAACTCCAGATGATAGTTCTGTTACCCGATGGCGCACACTCATTCTGCCTGGACTTTGCATCTGCATTGAGCTATTGGGGCATCATTTTCTGTGAATTGTACTTACCTACTCTTGGCATTTACTCTCTACTCTTGACACTTTAAATTCTTGTAGCGGGACAATATTTAATGGTATATGTAATACGCTGGTACTTAGTTTCACAAAATGATTATTTGCTCAAAATATTTTTATTCTGTGAATATCTACAATTGTGAGATCAAATGCTGAAAGAACCAGAAAACCATGCCACGAGAGTGGGAAAAGTTCGGTTGAATAAAACTCAACATAATAGGAAAACTAGTACAGTTCAGTTACATTGGATTTTTTTTTCTTTTTTATTATATGGGTAGAGTTCGGTTACTATATAGTTTTAGAAATTTTTATAACCAACCGAACTCGCAATTCGGTAACCTAATTTTAAATCCTATTGAACCGCATTGTTCTTCGCGTTCTTCCTTTCAGGAAGTTCAGTTAAGAAACTAGGGTTTTTGTGAAACGCGTCCTAACCGAACAAGGCACTGTAACTTCCATATGAACCCTATTTTGATTATTTCTATTCAATTAAAAGTAATGGGGTTTTAATGATTTCTGATTTGCTAGATGTGCTAACTCGGGACCTTTTCCAGGGAATCTTGGGGTTTTCTACTGAAGAACCATTCTTATACTCGATTTGGGGAAGAAGAGAAGAACAGGAGAACAATTTTCTCCTCAATTTTTTTTTTTTTTGGATTCTTTTGTTTTTGTGATTAAATTAAGGGCGGTTATTAGGTTAGGGTTAATTTTAATTAGGGTAACCGGCAAATTAGTAATCTCATGATTTTAAGACATCCCTTAACATTGTAGGGTAGGTGGCCTAATAAGACCATGGTCCCCAAAAAAACCATGGTCCCTAAAAAATGGTTCTTTTCTAAGCACGGCACTGGATGAGATATCTCTTTATTTCAACTGGCCCAATGAAAAGTAAAAGTCGTGTGGGTGTAAAAGAGGTGTAAGTAAAAGTTGTAGTATATAAAATGAGAGTTTTAGGTTTTCATTCTTCGCTTCATTCACTCTGAGTTGTGTTCCCAAATCTAAATAGGGTTTCTACGCCGCCTCTCTACTTCAGAAATCCTCAAAAATTTGTGTACACTTGAAGTGCTTAGCCTAAAAATTTGGGTGAAATAGAAGAAGAAGAAGAGGAAGAGAAAAAGGTGATTCTTGCAATACCCTGTCTTTATGTTTGCTTTGATCCATTCTTCAATCATTTTTTTTTTTAATTGGTTCTTTAATTTCTACCTTATTTTGCTTGCTTGATCTTTTCTTTTTAGTGTTTTATAATGGTTATTTTCTTCAATTTTTTGAATCAGGGGAAAGAAATCACAAATGGATCTTGGAGTGAAAATGGGTTTTGTATGGAAACGTGGTGGTGGTGCAGACTCAAAAACCTTAACCAAGACAGCATAATGATATCTCCTCTCAACAAATTAGTAAGATCATCACTTACTTTTGTCTCAATGTAAAAAGTGATTTTTGTTTCATAAAAGAAAATAAACTTACATTTGTTGTGTTGGATCTGTGAACTCTGTCTGTAGGTATTCCGTGAGGTTCTGAAGGATCTTAGAAATTAAGATAAAGAGGAAAGTAAACTAAGCAGCTATATCAGCAATTTCAAACAAAGGGGTACAGATTTGGAACGATCCTAGCTAATCAAAGAGAGACGAGTAAAGAAAATTCTTGTTGATGAACAGTCAATTATGAATTTCAATGAGTAATTTTCCAAATTAATCATCTGTTAGTGTGTGGAAATTCGTTTTCAGTTCTAGTATTGCTATTCACGAGCTCTTATTTGATTTAATCCAGTGTTATTATTATCTTGTGTTATTATTATCTTGTTCATGACCATGCATTTAATCCAGTATTATTATCGGTGGCCGGTAGGCGGTAGGAATTATTATTATGTATCAAGTTGCATTCAAAGATTTAGTTGAATTAATAATAATAGCTTATCTAATTGCTCTAAAATTCACATCTTCTTCATAGCCATAATGTATTATTTTCCATTGATTCACATGTCTTATCATTTATTCGTTGCAGAGAAAAGGTGCATATTAGACCAAATATCGCCAGAAATGCAGGTGTGTTATCAATGTGGTTATTGTACTGTAAAAGGCTTAAAGGAACACCTCTATCTCGTCCAATTAATCTCATTTGGATTGAAAATTATTCTCATACCTTATTGATATTTAAGTTAGAAATCGAATCGGTAAAACAAAAAGATTATAGCTACTTTACCACATGGTAATCCTGCTAATGGAATTTGCAACATAACGTGCAATTATGCAATAATATCTCCAGTGAATTACTGGACCTAGTCCCTAGTCCTCCTTATCATCAGCTAGGGACAGCTTTGATAGCACGAGAAAAAAGCTTCTAACCGATGGTACAAAATTGCAGGTTTGAACATTTAACTCATTCATTAAAGCTAACTTTGGGAGTTACACCCACTTATACAATCTTATCATCTCTGTAGTGTAGTGTATTCACATATCCACATCGACCATTACTCATTCTTCTCTTTCGAAAAATTGTTTAAGCTTCTGCTGCTTAGAAGCTGAGGAGGAAGAATTAGAGAAAGATATTTCTTTTAATACCTTGTCATTGAGGTTTGCTTTGATCTATCCTTTTAAGTGTTGATTGGTTCTTTAATTTCTACCTTAATTTGATTTTTTTTCTTAAATTCTTTGAATCAGGGGCAATAAATCACCAATGGATATGGGACTGAAAATGGGTTTTGTATGGGAATGTGGTGGTGCTGTAGAACCCTGAACCTAGATGCAGCATGATGATATATCCTCTCAACAAATTAGTAAGATCATAACACTATTACTACTCTCGATGTAAAAAGTGATTCTTGTTTCCTAAAAGAAAAAAAACTCACATCTGTTGTGTTGGATCTGTGAACTGTCTGTAGGTATCTTCGGAGGGCCTTTGTTCCATTTAAAGGTATTTGGGCGTTTACTTTCAAATGATGGAATTACTAGTACTACCTATGCATATTAGGTTTTGTATATCGACTAATGGTATCTTACTTAATTCACAGAGCATTATGCCTATTGGGTGAAGCATGTCCATGGAGAAACCAACTTTCTACCAGACAAATATCAGTGGTATTTATTACTGGATTCAGAGTAGTACAGCTACTCTGATGCTGATGGTTAGTCAATATAAGGCAAAGTGTGATCTTGGCAAACGTACTGAAAGCTTGAAGAATGTTCCGGAGGATCTTAGAGATGTAACACCAGAGGAAAGTAAACTAACCAGCTAGATCAGCAATTTCAAACAAAGGATTACAAATTTGGAACGAATCTAGCTATTCAAAGAGAGACAGATTAAAGCCTGGTTTATTGAGAGGGTTGACTTGATTCCAGTAAAGAAATTATGTTTGATGGACATTCAATTACGAATTTTAATGAGTAATCTTCCAAATTAATCATCTGTTTATGTATGTAAATTGGTTTTCGGTTCCTATATTGCTATTCACAAATTCTCAGTTGATTTTGATTTCTATGATTTTTAATCTTGTCAATGAAGATTCTTCAATTTGATTAATCCAGTATTATTATGGTGGCCGGTGGGAATTAATCAGGGGTTATTATTCCGAGAAACTCTCAAAAATATCAAATTGCATTCAAAGATTCAGTTGAAAAAATTACTAATAGCTTATCTAATTCCTCCATATGCAATTTACACATGCTCATAGCCAAAATGCATGTGTAATCAATCAGTAGATTAGCTAGTCCTCTTCATTTCACCATCAGCTGCTACTAGGCATCACAATAGAAAAAGTGTTAGCGGATGGTACACTTTGCAGGTTCACTGATTACTCATCATGCATTATAGTAACCTTACCCTGGCTAAAACTTTCGAATTCACCCTGGTTATCAAATCTTATCTGTGTATTCACAAATTCATTACTCTTTTTGTTGTCTAAAATTTTGCTACACTCCAATTGCTTTGCTTCATAAATTTTTTTAGGTGATGCAGATCCTACCAATGAATAAAGACAAAATCAACAAAGTGGTGTTTTACTACTAAACTAAATTACCAATGAATCGTAAAGACAAAATCAGCAAAGTGGTGTTTTACTACTAAACTAAATTACTAATGAAGCTACGCTTCACGCTTTAGAGCATACGTTTCGCCTCAAATTTCAGCATTTCGCTCCGAAACGTCATGTGAAATGCATCTTTCACTCGTCTAATTTTTAAAGCTTTTAAAATAAAAATATGAATGTTAAAGGGGGAATTGAACACCAATTCAACCTACTCGTCTGGAGTAGGTTGAATTGGTGTACACACGCTTTGTGTTTGATAAAAATTAGACTTTTCTTATATAGATATTATCTTCCTAATAAATTTATAAGAAAACATCCTCTTCAAACATCAACCATGAAGCGACTCTTCATGCTTTGACATACGCATTGCTTCCTAAAAATGGAAAACGCTTCACGCTTTCAATACCTTGCATAACCCCTAGCTAGTTTGTGCAGATACCTTGGGAACATTTGACCTTCTTAGTGCATAATTAGTAGTTATTAGTGCATAATTAGTAGTTACATTGTGCTGTCGCTCCTAGCCAACTAAATTTCCTTTAGACATAAAAGTTATTTACTGATTAAGTAGTGTTCCCCTCAAAACCCTAAGCGGGTTTCTACGCCGCCTTTCTACTTCTCCCTTTTCTTAGATCTGAACTCCAGACAAGAAGGGGCTTTCAATTTTTCTCTTTGTACCGAGTTCTCCAGATTTACTGAAAAAGAATTATGGATGTAAAACTAGTATTCTATGGGAAATCTGGTGGATGGGGAAGAAACGAATAACAAGCAGAAACCGAATTTCCTTTCAATTTCATCAATTAGCATAATGGTTTTTCCTCTCAGAAACAATTGTGTGTGTGATCTGACGACATCCAGTACGCCACCATCATCTATTAGCGCCATACGCACCTCCCACATCGCCATTACCATTCCCACCATAGTCAGAGTCTTCCATCCACATCCAATTTTGTTCATCAAACCTTTATGCAGCAAACAAGCGATGAAACCACAAGGAATTGTCACACATGTGCATGGATTACATGTTCTCTTGGAGGTAGGATAAAAAACGATTAGGTTTAATTTCCTTTGGATTATTTTCAATCCTTGTTGTAAACACAACTTTATTAAGCCTACAGGATTAGGTTGATTCTGATTCTGATTCTGTTGAGGAAGATGGAGAAACCTTGTCAAGGTGGGAGTAGGTGTTTCTACATATAGCAAAGTTTCCTTGTTTTGCCTTCCTTCAAAAGTCCATGCTAAAATCAGGAGATTCATTGTTTGATTTTAAGGGTTCAAGTTTACTAAGAAGAGAGATGGGGATCAGAACTAATTGCTAAAGTTTCTATTTTTCTTTCCTTTGGATTGATTTTTTTTTTTTGCTTCTAACTAAAAATGGTAATTTCAATCAAAATTAATGCAGGATTAGGTTGATGCCAGGCTAACACTGGACGGTGTTATTATATCCGGCAGTTGTTTACTTTGGGTATGTATTTGAGTTATTTTCTTTCAAGTTGTGTTATTGGCAATGCAGATAAACCTTTTGGATGAGTAAATTTCCCCATTAATTAGAAGACTTGCATACTTCTATTGGAATTAGGGCGCTAATATCCAATTCAACATCTTTATGTTAGCACTGCCTAAAAAACAGACTGAAATGAAGATACTGTTGTGAATTAGGTGGTACAAATTTATCACACCTTCAAATCCTCTTCATTCCAATCGTTTATCATCATGGCAACAAGGCCTGATACTGAAAAATTTAAATTAGGACGTGTAATTGAACGTGTTTGAATTTAATCCTCTTCCACTCGAATTCTTGTAAAAAAAATTTCTTACCAAATATGACATATCCCTCCCGGCCAAGAGAACAACGTGCAATGCCTCATCAGCTACACCAACCTGGTACATATCATCATTATTGCAGGTTGTTGGGATTTTAACCGTACCCTGGTTAAGACTCAAAGCTCTTTGGAACTCACCGCGGTTGTATAATCTCATCATCCTCTATTCACATCTTCACTGCTCTCTCATTCTCTCTGTCTTAAATTTGTTTACACTTCGACTGCTTAGATTAAAATTTGTGGGTGAACTAGAAGAAGCTGAGGAGGAAGAGAAAAAGGTGTTTCTTTTAATACCATTGTCGTTGATCTTTGGTTTAGTCTATGCTTTGAATTGTTTGAAATGGTTTTTTTCTTAAATTTTTTGAATCAGGGCAAGAATGGATCTTGGATTGAAAATGGGTTTTGTATGGGAATGTGGTGGCGGCAGAGATACTCTAAAACCTGATCAATCAAGATGCAGCATTTATGATATTTCCTCTCAACAAATTGGTAAGAACATACTACTGCTACTAGTCTCAATGTAAAGTGAAATTTATTTCATAAAATTAAGAAAAAAAAATCTTTCATTTGTTTTGACGGATCTGTCTACTCTGTAGGTATCTCACGGGGAGACTTGTACCATTAAAAGGTACTCGGATTACTTTCAATTAATCGAATTACTGCTACCACCTTTTCATTTTTGGTTTTTTATTATGACTCAAGTCATGACAGTTTGGTATTTTACTTGACCCACAGATTTCTGCGCCTATGGGTTTAAGCTTATCCAGGGAGACACTAAAATCCTGCCAGACTAATATCCTGGTAGTTGATTTACTTTCAAATAATTCTGCTGCTACCTTTGTGTTACTGATTTTTCATTGTAACCCAACTGATAACATCTTGATGTGTTTTACTTGTCTCAGAATCAAATGGTTAGTCTTTAAGAGGTATTGTGATGAACAAAGATGTGACGAAGGATCTTTGAGATGTAATCCCGGAGGAAGATAAACTATCTAGCTATATATATCAGCGATTTGACTCAGAGGGGATGGAGTTGGAACGAGCCTAGTGAAGGAGAGACAGGTCAAAGCCTCGTTAATTGAGAGAGTTGAATGGAGTAAAGACATAATTCTGGTGGAAAGATTGATGATCGAGCAGTCAATTATGAAAGATGAGACTGGTGCCAAATATTAGATGAGATTTGAGTGGAGTTATCAGGAATTTGCACCCTTAATAGTGGAACTGTGCGGTCTTGTTATCTCAGTAATGCAATGTGATGTCCTCATATTGCAAAATGAGACTATCTACCACTACAACTCTAAATACATTTATTGCAGTTTCATTGTACTGAAGTGTTGATTAACCTCTTTTATTTGCTTGCATATTGTGTTTTCGTCACACCAACTGATTTGAATTGAAAGATCCAGTTCTAGGCTTAAAAGCAAAGAGATACTCAAAGACATGAATCAAGAATGCAGCATTACGACATTTCTCAGCACATCATTACGTTTCCGTATCATGACAATACTAGTCTCAATAAACTTAAATTTATTTTGATGGATCTGAACTCTGTGCTGTGCTGTGCTGTGCATTTTGGATTTTATTGTATCCCTATAACTCATGACATCTTGGTATTTTTTTATTTGAATTCAGATGCATATGCTAGGAAGATCTGGATGCTTCCCCGGGTTATAGAGTTAGAACGAGCCCAACCAAGAATATCCAAGTCCAAACCTGGTTAAAGAGAATTGGCTTGAAAAAAGACATGAACAGCGAAGAATTCTGCTGGAAAGATTGATTAATGAGCAGCCAATTGAGAATCTTAATCTCCTAAATTAATCATCCATTTACTTATGCAAATTCATCGTTAGTTATAGCTCTTGTATTGTTATGCCAGATGACCGGACGGTGAGGGGTGGGAACTAATTATCAGCTTATTATCCCAGAAAAGTGTTCCTAAAACTTTTAACTATGTATCTAGTTGCATTCTAAGATTCAGTGGAAAATAATACTAATACCTTATCTAATTGCTCCTAATGCAACTTACACATCATCTTCTTATACGGTTTAGATTTTCATTTTCATTGCATTTGTCGCTGAATAAAGGTTTAGAGTCAGCCAAACATCACCAAAATGCAGGTGATTTATATTGACCAAGGTGGTCATTGTATTAGCTAGACCATTGTCCACTTTCTCTACCACATCATTTCCATCACCACCTCTTACCCTAGTTAGCAATTCGAAATTCGGAAAACATACGGAACGGCAAACGTACGAGTATTATACGGTTTTGTAAAATTCAGATTCGGTCCAAGATTCGGTCAACGGGACGTGATTCGTCAAGTAATTCGGAACGGCATAATGACGTGTATAATTCGATTTATAAATGTGAGTTCGGCTCTGAAAAAATTCGGTATCTATATACACTAAATAATTTATATTTATAAGGTCATAGACCAATTTTTATGCATATGTGTGAGTTATTTAAAGAAAAAAAAATTAATATGATGATATTAATAATATATACAACATTAGTCATCCAAGAGGACGTGGTATAGTGGTTTAGATGCTTGGTCAGTGAGTTTGAGATCTCTCTCACCTTCACCTTCAAATTTTTTCGGTCATTTTTATTTCATAAAAATTACAACAACGTCTAATATTGGGTCGTGTATGCCTTCGTAAGGCAAGAAACCCCAAAAAGTGAGGCCTTTAAAAAACGTAAAAGCTAAAGAATTTATGGCGAATTGTTGCGGGCGTATCATTCGGGATTCGGATACGTAAACTTCGTGAACGATTCGCGAATAATCCGGGAATGCCACATAATACGCGACTTGGGTTCGGAGTTGCAAACGTACGCGAATAAAACGGTAAAATTCGTGATACGGAAAAATTCGCGAATGATTCGCGAATCATTCGCGAACTTACTAACTAGGCCTCTTACTACCGCTTCTCTCAATCCTCGGTTAATCATATCCAACCATTATCTCCATCTTTAGTTCCCTGTTCAGCCCAGCTATTATACAACGCCCAAAACACAGCCCATAATCTTATTCCACTATCTCACCTAAGCCCACTAGACCTAGCAGTTAGTTACTAAGCCCACTTATATATACCACATCCATACATCACCTTCGTAACCATTCACGATCAATACTAAGTTTGAAGATTTTTATCATGTTTAATTTCGACGACGTATTTCGTGAAATTGCCGAATTACACGAGGCAAGTCTTCAACAAATCGCAAAAGCAAAGCTTATTTTGGATCAAATAGATTGGTCACAGTTTGATACCCTTCATGAGGTTACTCCTTCAACGATACATGTTCCGACGCCAACACTATCTTCACCGGTAATAGAATCACCATCAATAGCTTCTTTACAGGTTTCAAAAGTTAGCTAATGAAGTTGAAGTACCAGTTGTTCCTATTGTTGGAGGTCGAAAACCAATCACAAAGATGTCTGCTGATCTAACGTACTCCGAGAAAATTACCATGAAAGATATACCGTGCAACATCGACGGCAGTTTTAGTGTTAAACGATCTAGTACATGGTACTACACTTTACTTTCATTTATGTACTCAAGTATATTATTTGTTGGACTCAATCGTTTACAATATTTGGTGAACTCGAAGTCGACTTCTTTTCAAGATGGCGGGCATGATGTAGGACATATTCTTCAAGATTTTGTTAATTCGAGACGAATTCTTTTCAAGATGGCGGGCCTGATGTAGGACATCCGTTAGATTTAGGTTTAATAATTTTATTATTATTGCAAGAGCTTAATTAATTTAGAGTAGTATGTCTTATTTTTAGAATTACTTATTTATAGTAATTATTTAATTCTAGAAGGTTATTTATTTTAGGGATTTCTTATTTTCCAAGTTTGAGTCTTAGAGTTATTTAAATAGGAGACATGTCACATGTAATACACATTATTATTATCAATCAATATTGAGTTTTCTCAACTATTCTCCAACTTTACTATCAAAATTCTTTATTCACGCTTCCGTTCTGCATTAGTCCACGAAATCTCCATGCAGCACATGGCTGATGTAAAAGAGGTGTAAGTAAAAACTGTATATATAGATGTCGTTTTAGGGTCTAAGATTCAATCCTCACTTCACTTCTTTGAAATCTCTACTCTCCATCCTTGAAAACCCTAAGAAGAGGGTTTCTACGCCGCCTTTTTTTTTTTCTTCTCCTTGTTCTTAGATCTGGAACTCAATCAAGTGGATTTTGGTTTTTCTCTTGTATTTTAACCCTGATCATTCCAGATTTGCTGAAAAAGAACCTCAAGATCAGATCTGTATTTAGGGCAACAACAAATGGCTCATTCTAGTAAACGTGTATTGGAATCTGGTGGTGGTAGTAAAATAGAACTTCCTTTCAATTCAATCAATGAGCATAATGATTTCTCCTCTCAAAACTGTTGGGTAATTGCTTTTGTGGTTTCCATATCTTCCGTCCGACTATCACTATATATCTATTAATTGCGTAATTGCTTTTGCTTTTGTCTTTTCCATAGTTTTGGAAGCTGATAAATCTAAACACCAAAGGTATACGGAAATATATAGCTGTAAAACTCTAAATACAATCATTAGTTCATTTTCATTTTAAATTATACTGCAAGTATTGTTGATTTACATCTTTTTATTCGAATCTACACATTGTCTAGATTTGAGTTCTGGGCTTATCTTAAACTAACCAAGTGAATTCAAAACATGCTAGGATTATTTGTTTTGTTAAGTGTTTGAGTAATTGCAGACATTTGATGCGCATTGTTAATCAGCGATACACGTTATAACAAACAGAAACGACTATAACAACTCTGAATACATTTATTTCAGTTTTCATTGTACTGCAAGTATTGATTATTCCAATATGAACTTCAATTTTATCACAATTCCCTCAAATTCTTGTAAAAAATTATTACCACATATCCCCCTCCCTGTAAGAGACGTGCAGTGCAGAAATTGTACTCAGTACTAGACTACTAGTCCTCTTCCTCGTCAGCTAGGCCAGCCTTGACCACACGAGATAAGAGTTTCTTGGCAACATGGTTGTTGGAATTTTAAAGATCTTTGGAATTCACCCCAATTTTTCTTCTGCTTAGTTTAAATTTTTGGGTCAACTAGAAGAAAAGGAAGAGATACAGGTGTTTTATATCTTTGATGTTTGATTTTTTCTATTCTTTCAATTGTTCAAGTCTTTCTTCTTATTGGTTCTAAAAGTTTTACCTTAATTTGCTTTTTTGCTTTTTTTCTTGTTAGTGTTGAAAATTTTCATTTTTTGAATCACGGGCAAGAAATTACAAATGGATCTTGGATTAAAAAGGGGGTCTTGTATGGGAATGTGGTGGTGGTAGAGATACTCAAACAAAATCTGAACCAAAATTCAGCATGATGGTATTTCCTCTCAAAAAATTAGTAAGTTCAAGTCATCTTAATCTCTCTCATTTCATAGAAATTATAATGTTTAAGTCATCTTGATCTCTAGTTACTGTTTTTATTGTTTTGTTTTGCTTTTGTAGATGGGTTTTGGCTATTTGAGGACTTCGTTCTATTCTCAGCTATGTTTAGAGAAAAGAGATTAAGATGATACATTTGGTGCTGGTAGAAGAATGTGTCCTCCTTTTGGTTTGCCGACGCTTCATCTTGAGTATTTTGTTGCTAATCTTATCAAAGAATTCCGGTGGACGGCTCAGGTTGGAGATGATAAAGACTTGTCAGAGAAACAAGAGTTCACTATGGTAATGAAGAATGCATTGAGGAACGGAGAGTCCTTTACTAAAGAGCCAAGAAGAAAATAAACCTAAAATAAATGGCCTATAGTGATAATTATGCGCTTAATGTTGTTCAGTCATGACTGGAGATTAGACTCTACTAAATAAACTGGAATCAAGACGCAGCATTGTGATATGTCCTCTCTAAATAATAGTAAGTTACATTCATCATGATATTTTTAATTTACTGTTTTTTAAAGATCCTTGAGTGATTTTTATTTATTTTTGGTTGCAACTTGGAATATGGGAGGTTTAGTAATAGTAATTGACTGGATTACGCTCTAGTAACAACTAATTAGTTACCACCGATGCGTTGGAAAGAAGTGTATTACCTTCTCAGGAAGATGTATTGGTGATTAGTAAGCAATAGTGAAACCTCAATAAATTAAATCTTTCAAGAAAGAAAAAAAAAACATTTTCTTCTATATTTACATGACTAGACAAATTCCAACTATTGTATACGCATTAATCCCAGTTGGTGGTGTACTTCCAATACGCCCTTGTTGCGAAATATGGATAACAGAAAATTAGAGGGCCGCAGTCTTATGTGCCGAGTCTTCATGCCAATCTTTGGTCTTCATGTGGTTACTGTATTTGGTTACCGATAATTAGTGATTCGATCTACTAATGATTTGAATATCATTGTGCTTAATTTTTCTTTCATTGCACATGAACTTTTTATGTGGCAAACATTGATAAAACATACAATCTTGAATATGACAATATTTCCAGAGTCTTGTAAACATCTTGATTATGCCGATAAATTCACTCGAAAGTAACCATTTTATTGTCACCGATTTCCCGAATCAGTACCTATTTAGTGACTCGCTAACCTAGTTTATGCGATGAATAATAATTGAAAAAACCTATATGGGAAACGGTAATTACTCAGCTGATTTGGATGCCTTTGATTAATGATCAATCCTGTGAGTGTCCATTCAAATCAATCTGCTTGTGAAACAATCAAGAATTCTAGAATGAGCATCCTCTGCATGGGTCATTCTGCTTCACATATAGTCCTGCCTGCACCTGCACTCGTGCTAATGGAGTGGAATGTGCAACATTAACGCAAGAAATTAGCCGTACCAAGTCCTGCCTTTGTAACGTGCCCTTAGCGGTACTAGTACTAGTCCTATTCCTCATCTAGGCCAACCTTGACCACACGAGATAAAAAAGATTCCTGTACGTAATTGCAGGTTTTTAAATTTAACTCGTCCTTTGTTAAAATAACCTTACCCTGGTTATAAAATCTTATCATCTCTGTGTTCACAATTCACATTCACATCTTCACGGCCGGTTATAAAACCTTATCATCTATGTGTTCACAATTCAGATTCACATCTTCACGGACGGTTATAAAATCTTGTCAAAAATTTGTGTATACTTCAACTGCTTAACTTAAACTTTGGGTGAACTTGAAGAAGAGGAGGAAGAGAAATAGGTGTATCTTGTGATACCCTATCTTTGAGGTTTGCTTTGATCTATTCTTTCAATTGTTCAATGATTTTTATTTTTTGTGTTGATTGGTTCCACAATTTCTACCTTAATTTGCTTTTGATTTTTTCTTTTTATTGCTGAAAATGAATTTTTTTCTTAAATACTTCGAATCAGGGGCAAGAAATTACAATGGATCTTGGATTGAAAATGTTGTTAGTGCAATCTTGGATGCACTTTGCTGGTGGTAGCACGATCTGCCATACCCATTCAAGAGACCAGAGACTAAACTAGACAAAACGATTCGACCTACACCAAATGCCACTACCACTGTTCCGTTTTGACCCGACAAAGCCCAACACCTAGATAGCTGTTGCTTATACATTCTGATCATTTGCTCTCTTAGTTGTTGCATTGGAACTTAAACTTTGTGTTGTAGGGGGGTCTTTTCCCATGGGACACAGAATTTATGTAGTCCACCAAATCTCCATGCAGCACATGGCTGATGTAAAAGAGGTGTAAGTAAAAACTGTATATATAGATGTCGTTTTAGGGTCTAAGATTCAGTCCTCACTTCACTTCTTTGAAATCTCTACTCTCCATCCTTGAAAACCCTAAGAAGAGGGTTTCTACGCCGCCTTTTTTCTTCTTCTCCTTGTTCTGAGATCTGGAACTCAATCAAGTGGATTTTGGTTTTTCTCTTGTATTTTAACTCTGATTATTCCAGATTTGCCGAAAAAGAACCTCAAGATCTGTATTTAGGGCAACAAAAAATGGCTCATTCCAGTAAACGTGTATTGGAATCTGGTGGTGGTAGTAAAATAGAACTTCCTTTCAATTCAATCAATGAGCATAATGATTTCTCCTCTCAAAACTGTTGCGTAAATGCTTCTGTGTTTTCCATATCTTCAGTCCGACTATCACTATATATCTATTAAATCTTTCAGCACCGGTGAAAGATTTAGAGCAAGATGTGGAAATTCGAGTTTGAGTTTTGGAAAGTGTCAAACCTGTCAAATAAAAGAAGAAGCTGATTAATCTAAACACCAAAGGTATTCGGAAATATATAGCTGTAAAACTCTAAATACAATTATTAGTTCATTTTCATTCTAAATTATACTACAAGTATTGTCGATTTACTTCTTTTGTTTGAATCTACCAATTGTTAGAATATCAAGAATTTGAGTTATGGGCTTACCTTAAACTACCAAGTGAATTCAAAACATGCTAGGATTTGTTTTCTTAAATATTTGGGTAATTGCTCGTCATAACACACCGCATCTACAACTCTAAATACGTATATTTCAGTTTTCATTATGCTGCAAGTGTTGATTATTCCGATATGAACTTCGTTTGTCAATTGAATTCCATATCCTTAAAAACCGAGACTAAGCTGACTTGGGTTGCCTTTTGTCCATCTCTTGGATTTATTAGCCAGTCCTGGTGTTTACTCATTTCCAATCTATATATTTCATAATGTTAGAATCATGTAGTTTAATTTGTTTATCCTTTCAATCTGTTAATGCCAATCTCTTGATGTTATTTTCACCTAATTATCTTTTATTTTAGCTATTTGAATGTTACACTTGATAGGTGTTTGAGTGTCTTTTCATTTGATTATTTATGTAACTATCATTAGTATTCTTCCTACAGGAGTATTAGTCTACTTGGATTCAACTAATACTACATTTCTGCGATACTGATAATATTGTTGCGTTTTTAGAAGCATTATTAGGTCCGACTTGTGAATCGCAATCCACCTCTTTACCCCCCTATTCTACGAAGATTTCGTAGGCTATTAGCATATATGATGTTTAACATTACAAACAATAAGAAGAAAAACCAAGACTTTAATTAGAGTGATTCTCCAATTCCCTGCACTCAAATTACCTTGGACTATATGATGCTTAATAACCCAGTAGGCTATTAACATAAAAGACCATACGACTTAATTTACCGGACTTGAGTGCGTAATATTGGTGTTTGCTGGCTCTTTATCACATTTTTTCTTAGACAATTTGTTTGAGGTAATAGAATTTTCTACACCTAAATCACTACACTGCTATCTCATTGATCCTTATCTGAATCATACCTTCGGTCTGAAAAGCAATATCTATTAAATCTTTCAGGGTGGAATATCCCATTTCATGTTTCATCTGCTTCGAAAATAAGGGGAAGAAAACAGATCAAACACGGTCGGATTTTCGAGTAAGATGTAAAAATTCAAGTTTGAGTATCAGAGGATGCTGATTAATGTCAACCCGTCAAATAGAAGAAGCTGATTAATCTAAACATCATACGCATACAGAATCGCTGTAAAACTCTAAATACAATTATTAGTTCATTTTCATTCTAAATTGTATGTAGTACAAGTATTGTTGGTTTACTTCATTTGTATGAATCTACCCATTGTTTGAATAGCTAGATTTGAGTTCTGGGCTTACCTCTAACAAAGAATCTTTGTAGGATTTTAAATGTCAGGTTAATTCAAAACACAATAAGATTTGTTTTGTTGCATAAAGTTATGATTGGTGCAATTCCGGATGCACCTTGCTGGTGGCAAGATCTACCAGTTACCATGGGAAATCTGACCTGCAAAATAGTTGATTTAAATTATAAACTGTTCTGGGAAAGTCTTATTATGAGTTTGTATCTTATTGCATTCTGGATTTAGTTGGAAAAGTACTGCATCCACGAGAGTAATACGAGTTCAATCCTCTCGATATGAGATGAGATTTGAGTGAAGTTGTTGGATGAGTTCAAAATTTGCACCCTATGATACTCATAAAACTCTGTAATTTTCTTTCACTCATATTTCAATCTGGACGAAAAATTCTTGTAATATATTCACATGGAATATGGGACGTTCCAATTATCCAATCACTCATATTTCAATTTTGACGTGGAACTGAACATGTTTGAAATTATCTTTCACTCATATTCTTGTTAAAAGATCCTTACCACATATCTCTGCCGAGAGAACGTGCAATGCAGAAAATACGACATAGTACCAGCTCCTCTTCCTCATCAGCCTTGACCACACAAGATAAAAATTTCATCTAGCCAATGGTACAAAACATTATTGCATCTGGTTGCTGGAATTTTAACCCATGCAGTAAAATAACCTATTATTATAAACAGTGGTTCTAAACAAACCGAGCTCCCAGACCACACCAAAACCACAAGTGAAAAAGCTCTCATAGTTTTTGTGGTGGGTCCCGGAGGGCCCGCTGGAGGACAGCAAGGGGGCCAGTTATAATCTAGTAGTCCGTTCATTGTATGCTGGATTCTGTTGGGACATTATTCGGATTAGCTTATTGCATCCACCTTCAATTGATGAACCGAGCAATCAATTATGAGTTTTAATCTTCCAAATTAATCATCTGTTTATGTATGTTAATTCAATTTTGACTAATTACATGTTTTTAGTTGCTTTCGATCCATGCCTTTGAGTTTTAGTCCTTGCCAGCCATGCCCATTAATACCCTAACATTCCAGGTATCCGACCGATGAAGGATAGGACTTAATCATCTTTTTATTCAGGGAAGGTACTCTTAAAAATACTTCTTAGCTTATCTAATTGCTCCTAATGCAAACATCTTTTTCATAGCCAAAAGGGATTGTTTTCTTCTGATAAAATCTGTGGGAACATTTATATTGTCATGCACTCGTCGCTTGCCACTACCCCTATCCCATTTCATCTCAGCAGTGCACAACACCTAACTAGTTGTCGCTCCGATCATTTGCTCTTCTAGTTAATGCTTTGACCGTCGGAGAGTGTGCTTTAGGGGTCCTAGGCAGCCATATATAGGATGGGACACATAACGTATGTTGTCCCCTGAAATCTCCATACAGTACATCTCGGATGTAACAGAAGTGTAAGTAAAAGCTGTAAAATCTCCATACATTCCGATCTCACTCCCGTTCCTTGGAAACCCTAGCGAATAGGAGGGTTTTTACGCCGCCTTCCTTCTTCTTTTTAGATCTGAACTCAAATCAGGTGGATTTCTGTTTTCCTCTTTGTATTTACACATTTCCTCCAGATTTGCTGAAAAATAAACTCAAGATCAGGTTAATTTTGTATGGGAATCCGGTGGTGTCGGAGTAAACTCAAAATTTCTGAATCAAGAAGCAGCATGATGATATTTCCTCTCAATAAATAAGTAAGATCATAGTACTAATCTCAATTTAAAGTGATCTTTGTAAGATCATAAAATTAAGAAAATAAAATCTTACATTTGTTTTCATGGATCTGTTAACTCTGTAGGTGTTCCTAGACAGGAGTATTCACTTTAGAAGGTATCTAATTTGCTTTCAATAAATGGAATTACTACTACTACCTTGGTGTTGCATTTTGGTTTTTATTATTACCCGACTGATGACATCTTGGTACTTCACATGATTCACAGAGCACTCACTTCCACGAGACTAGAGAGTTGGAATGAGCCAAGTCAAGGAGATACGAGTCAAATCCCGGTTTACAGAGAGGGTTGAATGGAATTAATCAAGACATATTTGTGCTGGAAAGATTGATGAGCGAGCAGTCAAATTCACCCAATTGTGAATTTTAATCTTCCAAATTAATCATCTGTTTATGTATGTAACTTTATTTCAATTCTTTCACTGTTATTTACTGTTATTTATTTCGATTCTTTCACTGTTATATAGTTGATCCGGATTTCTCTTATTTTATACTCTGTATTACTTTATTTCGATTTTATACTGTATTCTTTCACTGTTATTTCGATCTCACTGTATTACTTTCTTTGATTCTTTCACTGTTAGTCTTAGAATTAATCAATCAGCTTATCAATCCGGGAACTCTTGAAAAGTATTAAGTATGTAATTTCATTCTTAGATTCCGTTGAAAAAATACTACTCATAGCTTATGTAATTGCTCCAAATGCAACTTACATCTTCGTAGTCAAAATTGATTATTTTCCTTAGATCAAATCTTTGATTGGAGAATACACATGTCTAGATTTTTATTGTCATTCGTTCCGCTTAAATAAAAGGCGTGGAGTCTACAAAATATCGCCAAGAATGCAGGTGTTCTTCATTGATCAATGTGGTTAATGTATTGAGAGAAATTGCTAGACCAACCTTCTCCATAGGGCATTAATGCCACACTATAGAGGCTTAAAGTTATAATCGGCGCACCTTACTGGTGACAGCCAATCTTCCATCAGAACACTTCTATTTTAGATTCTTTACCACATACACTGAATCATAATGTAGGTTTGTGGACAGTAAAGCAATAAATAGGTAATATCTGCTTCGAAAGTTCATATTATGTTGGTTTTATCGAGTTATCTTTTGCATAATTTTTTGGTTTTAGGTTTTTTCTTCTAGCAATACATAATTTTAGGTTTTATCTTGTAGCAATTAACTTTCCAACATCTGGAACAAACAAAAACCAAGAAGTGTAAATAAAACAACAATAACAAAATGGTGAACACAATAACATAATCCCTTGTTAAATCTATGGTTACATAAAATACATGATATCAAAAAACTGAATTTGGTAAACAGTAATATTTCTCTTTAGACGATTTTACAGACAGACATATTTCTCAACTTAACATTTCAATTAGGGGGGGAGTAGAATTGAAGTTTCAACAAAGTACAAGAAACCCAGTCCTGCCCTGGTAACGTGCAATGCAGCTCTATAGCTGATGAGTTTGGTAAAACCAAGTAGCTTTGACCACACAATTTCAATGCTTCCTGTCAAATGGGTACATATTGCAGGTTTTTCTTTACTATTGAATTAAAAGTAACCTTACCATGGTTAAAACTTTGGGACTTACAGAGTAACCCACTTATAAAATCTTATCATCTCTCGTTACTCTCCCTCTCTTATTCACACATCTTCACTATCCTCATATTCTCTACCAAATGTTTGTTTACACTTCTACAGGGGTTGATTGGTTCTTTGTTTTGACATTTTTGAATCAGTAAACACAGATGGGTCTGGGTCTTGAATCGGAAAGCAGGAGGCTTGTATGGGAATGTGGTGGTGGTAGAGATGTTCAAAAACTTGAATCAAAACGTAAAATAATGATATTTCCTCTCAGCACATCAGTAAGTTTACTTGATGATAATAATACAACTCTCAATTTAATCTATTTTTCCATTGATTTTTATATATCATCAAGATAAATAATCTTACATTTTTTTTTTTTTGATGGATCTGAACTCTGTAGGCATCTAATGGCTGCCTTAAACAGTTCACCAGGTATTTCGTTAGTTTTACATTAATGTTTTAGTACTACTACTTGTGTAATTTTGGTTTTTTATTGTAACTTCCAACTGATGACATCTTCGTATTTTTTATTTACTTGATTCATCTTGAGAAGCATGTTAGCTCCGGAGGCATCTACATTACGAGGAAAAAAGTGATCTCTTACTGGGGTCCAAATTTTGGGAGGGATTTGTTGGATAAAATCCAAGCTGAATCCAGAAGCAGAGAGTTCCGGTGGAGGAGCGCCGAGTCAAAACCTGGTTAATTAAGAGGTCCACTCAAATAAGAAATCAACGAAAATTCTGCTTCAAATAAAAATTAATGCAGTACTCAGTTCTGGATCAATCATCTGTTTATTTATGTAAATTCATTTTCGATTCCTGTATTGTTATCTGACATGTGTTTAGTTGATTAATATACTGTATTATTTCTGGTGGCCGGCCGGTGAAGGGTGGGGATTAATCAACTTATCATTCCGGGAAACTCTTAAGAAGTATTATTATATGTATCTAGTGCGTTCTAGATTCAGTTGGAAAAAGCTTATACTAAGCTTATCTAACTGCTTCAAATACAACTTACACATCTTCTTCACATTCAAAATGGGTTACTTTCTTGCTTTGATCATATCCGTCGGAATACACATGTATAGATTTTTATTGGCATGCATTCGTAACTTCGAACAAAAAAGTATAGAGTTGGCCAAATGTGGCCGGTAATGCAAGTATTTTTTTTTTCATTGATCAAGGTGGTTATTGTATTGATAGAAATTGCTAGACCAACATTCGTATATAAGGGATGAATGCAATTACTGGATCAATTAGAATGGATCTAAAGACCAGAGTAAAAACAGTCAAGGATGGATTACATTGCAATCATTTACCATAACTAGAGTATATATTTCCAAGTTGGAGTGCTTGGTTAGTTATCTAGCTAGTAAATAATGTTGGAAAAATTGGGTAAAAACGGAGGATGATAACACTAAAAGAAAAGAAATTGTTGTACTCCAAACTTTCAAGGCTCATAAGATTTCTTTTAGACGATTATTTCTACCCTCCCAATATCAATTGGCGATTGCAACAGGTATGCGAAATAATGCCTTCAGGATACAATGAAAGCCCTACAACAGAGAAATTGGATTCAACGTTTGCACCCCTTGACCCAATCAAGAACACACTAGAAAGTAATTCTGACGATGCTTTAGAAAGAGAGAAAACAGGTTGAATTTACTATTAAAGAATGTGAGAATGCCTTCACTATTTATAGGGATATTCATGCCTATTGGAGATGCCTCTTCACTTCCAAAAGACACATAAGGTGTCTATTGGGAATGGTTGCCTTTTGAACCATCACACCTATTAAAGGTGTCTCTTCATCTCCAACTAACATCCATTGTGTTTATCCAACACAGAATACTTCCCCGTCATAGCGGCAAACCAAAACATAAAACCATTTTATTTTCTAAGATATTGAAAATATCCAACAAATAATGGATGAAAACTTCATCGAATCTAATGAAGAGTGTTTCGAAGAAGATTTGAATTTATTGAGTGATGCATCTAAAAGGGATTATTTTGATATCTGTGGGGATACAGATGTTTAGATTTTTATTGCATGCGTTTGTCACTGAGAAAAGGTAATATTGCTGGAAATACAAGTATTTTTTTCATGCTAGACCAATCTTTTTCTTAGTGGGATGAATGTTTATGTCGCACTATAGATCCTTAAAGACTTGGTTATGTAAGAGTTACATTAAAGTTGTGCAATCTTGTTAATGCAATCTTGGATGCACTTTTCTGGTGGTAGCACGATCTGCCATACCCATTCAAGGGACCAGAGACTAAACTAGAAAAAATGATTCGACCTACACCAAATGCCACCACCACTATTCCGTTTTGATGCGGCAATGCCCAACACCTAGATAGTTGTTGCTGATACATTCTGATCATTTGCTCTCTTAGTTGTTGCATTGGAACTCAAACTTTGTGCCGTAGGGGTCTTTTCCCATGGGACACGGAATGTAAGTAGTCCCAGAAATCTCCATGGAGTACATGGCAGATGTAAAAGAGTAGTAAGTAAAAACTGTATATATAGATGTCGTTTTAGGGTCTCAGATTCAGTCTTCACTTCACTTATTTGAAATCTCTACTCTCCATCCTTGAAAACCCTAAGAAGAGGGTTTCTACGCCGCCTTTTTTCTTCTTCTCCTTGTTCTAAGATCTGGAACTCAATCAAGTGGATTTTGGTTTTTCTCTTGTATTTTAACCCTAATCATTCAAGATTTTCTGAAAAAGAACCTCAAGATCAGATCTGTATTTAGGGCAACAACAAATGGCTCATTCTTGTAAACGTGTGTTGGAATCTGGTGGTGGTAGTAAAATAGAACTTCCTTTCAATTCAATCAATGAGCATAATGATTTCTCCTCTCAAAACTGTTGCGTAATTGCTTATGTCTTTTCCATATCTTCGGTCCGACTATCACTATATATTATTAAATCTTTCAGCACCGGTGAAAGATTTAGAGTAAGATGTGGAAATTCAAGTTTGAGTTTTGGAAGGTTGTAAAAGTCTAGGGGCATCCAACTCAAAACCAATTGGCAATGAGTGGAGCGGCCCTTCCATATTATGTTTAAGTTAATTAAGCGGATTATAGCGATGCGGGATTATTTGTCCTTTCACAAAGGTGCATGTCAAACCGTCAAGTAAAAGAAGAAGCTGATTAATCTAAACACCAAAGGTATACGGAAATATATAGCTGTAAAACTCTAAATACAATTATTAGTTCATTTTCATTCTAAATTATACTACAAGTATTGTTGATTTACATCTTTTGTTTGAATCTACCAATTGTTAGAATATCTAGAATTTGAGTTATGGGCTTTACCTTAAACTACCAAGTGAATTCAAAACATGCTAGGATTTGTTTTCTTAAATGTTTGGGTAATTGCAGACATCCAGATGCCGAATGTTATTATTTAAGCTTCTGTGATGTCGTCCCACTGAACTGCGCATCCAGATGCCGAATGTTATTCTTTGGGCATTTCCTTTTTTTTTTTGTGATCGGCATTCTTTGGGTATTTCCTAGCAACATGAGGCTGCATTATCATTCCACCCCAAACTTAAAGATTGATTTGTTTGCTGAAATAAGCTGATCACCATGCACTTTCTCTGATGTAAATGTTGGGTGAAAGCAAAACAGGTGAAGAGTTATATTGATGAGTAATTGCCAAATGGAATTGGATGTTCCAATAACTCATATTTCTATTAGGACGTGCAATCGAAAATGTTTGAAATCCTATTTCACTTAAAAATATCTCTGGCAAGAGAACGTGCAATACAGAAAATTGGACTTAGTACCAGTACTCTTCCTCATGAGCTAGGCCAGCCTTGAGTTAAAGTTTCTTCTAGCCAAACGGTACAAAACATTATTGCAGGTTGTCGGAATTTTAACCCACGTACTAAAATTAACCTTACCCTTGTTAAGACTCAAAGCTTTGGAATTCACCCCAGCATCAATCCTCCTTTGCTGAAGGCCCAATGAAAATCTGATGGGAAAGAGGTGTAAGTAAAAGTGGTATATAAGGTTAGAGTCTCTCTTTTAGGTTTTCAGTGACTCTTCACTTGATTTACATTTTTCCTTGAAAACCCTAAGAGGAGTGTTTCTACGCCGCGTCTCTTCTTCATCATCTTGGATCTGAACTCCGTTTTTCTCTTCTAAAATCTTATCATCCCTTTATTCGCATCTTTCACTACTCTCATATTCTCTGTCAAAATTAGAAGAAGCTGAGGAAGTGAAAAAGGTAGTTGTTTTGATAACCTTGTCTTTGATCTATCCTTTCAAAAGTTTAATAGTTTTTCTTTCAATTCTCGAAATGGTTATACCTTAATTTGATTTTTGCTTTTTAGTGCTGAAAAATGTTTTTTCTTTTTTCTTAAATTGATTGAATCAGTCAGGGTCAATAAATCAATCACCAATGGATCCTGGATTGAAAAGGGATTTTGTATGGGAGTGGGGTGGGGGTGAGGACTCAAAAACTCTGAACCAAGATCAGCATTATGATATTTCCTCTCAACAAATTTGTAAGATCTTAATACTAATCTCAATTTAAAGTGATTTGTGTTTCATAAAAGAAAATAAAATCTTACATTTCTTTTGATGGATCTGTCAACTCTGTCTGTAGGTATCGCATTCGGCCTTCAATTTATTTTAAGGTATTTTGGATGGTTTACTTTCAATTAATGGAATTACTGCTTCTAGTAGCTGTGAATTTTTAGTTTTTTATTGCAACTCCCAACTGATGACATCTTGGTATTTTAATTGATTCACAGAGCATTATTCCTATGGGGTTAAGCAATTCCACTGCGAAACTAACTTCCCAGCCGACTAATATCCTGGTATTCGGTTTACTTTCAATTAATCCTAGTGCTACTAGCTGTGTAGTTTTGATTGTAACCTAACTGATGGCATCTTGGTATTTTTTTATTTGTTTCAGAGTCAGAAGCAACTCTGATGCGGATGGTTAGTCTACCAGGTAATTAACAACACTGATCTTTGAGATATAATCTCAAAGGGGTGGGAAGTTGGAACGAGCCTAGTCAAGGAGAGACAAGTCAAAAGCCTAGTTAATTGAGAATAAAGACATATTTCTGCTGGAAAGACTTATGAGGGAGCAGTCAATTTTGAATTTAAACCTTCCAAATTAATCTTCTGTTTATGTATGTAAATTTATTTTCGATTCCTGCTTTTTTCTAGATGTTTTCTTTTTTGGAGAGCATTTTGGGTTCCTGGTCTGTTATCAACAAGTATTTAGTTGATTTGGTTCTCTTTGGTTTTTAATCCCGGCCGGCTGTAACCAATCAATTTGAACAATACTGAAATGTTGATTACTCCTGGTGACCGGCCGGCTAAGGCGGGAACTAATCGCTTATTAACTTGGTAAACAAATATTAACATATAAACACCAAGTTTATTTCACTGGATCCAACATTATTCCGAATGAAAATGATTATAAAGTAAACTGTGATTTCGTAAAATAATGTATTTTAAGAGCTTAGCAAGGATTTTAGAGGTGCAACTCCAAAAATTATTTTGATAGCCAATAGGGATCATTTTTCTTTCATTAAATCTGTGGGAATACATTCCTAACTGAAAAATGGTAGAGTTGGCCAAATATCAGGTGTTTATCATTCATCAAGGTGGTTGTATCGAAAGCAATTGCTGGACCAGCGTTTGAATATGGGGCATCAATGCCAAACTATAGAGGTTTCATAAAAGTTATGATTGTTGGAATTTCGGAGAACGTGCAATGCAGGATCTAACATCAGGACACCTCTATCCTTACCACATATCTCCCCTGCTAAGAGAACGTGCAATGCAGAAATTGGACATAGTACTAGTCTTATTTCTCATCAGTTAGGCCAGCTAGCCTTTACCACAAGAGATCAAACTATCTTCTAGCCAAATTACAGTGGTACAAAACATTATTGCAGGTTCTTGGAATTTTAACCGAAGTACTAAACTTAAAGCTTTGGAACTCATCCTGGTTATTATAATTCGAGTGAAGGCATACTTTTAATACGAGATGAGATTCGAGTGAAGCTTGGATGAACTGAAAATTTGCATTATGTTTAACACGAAACAAACTGTTTGCCATAGCAACAAGGCAGAGACAATGAAAAATTCTTGTAATGTATTGACATGGAAATGGAATTGGACGTGGAATTGAACATGTTTGAAATCCTCTTTCACTAAAATTCTTGTAAAAAGATCTCTGCCAAGAGAACGTGGAATGCAGAAAATTGGACAGCCTTGACCACACGAGATACAAGTTTGTTTTAGCCAATGGTACAAAACATTATTGCAGGTTGTTGGAACTTTAATCCACGTACTAAATTAACCTTACCATGGTTAAAACTCAAAGCTTTGGAATTCACCCTAGTAGTTACTATAAAATCTTATCATCTCTATATTCACATCTTCATCACTGCTCTCATATTCCCTGTCAAAAAAATGCTTACACTTGAAAGTTGAAACTTAAATTTTGGGGTGAAGTAGAAGAAGCTGAGGAGGAAGTGCAAAAGGTGTTTCTTTAAATAACCTTGTGTTTGAGGTTTGCTTTGATCTATTCTTACAAATGTTTAAAAAAAATTCTTGCAAGTGTTGATTGGTTTTAGATTTTTTTTTTTTCTTTTTCCTGTTGAAATAGATCTTTTCTCGAATTTTTTTGAATCAGGGCCAAGAAATCACAAATGAATTTTGTATGGGAATGTGGTGGAGGGGTAGACTCAAAAAACCTGAACCAAGACAGCATAATGATATTTCCTCTCAACAAATTAGTAAGATCATAATAATATTACTACTAGTACTCTTAATGTATTAAAGTGATTTTTGTTTCATGAAATTAAGAACATAAAATCTTACATATGTTTTGATGGGATCTGTGAACTCTTTTCTGTAGGTATCTCATGCTGCCCTTTATTGCTTAACAAGGTATTTGATTTGTTTTCAATTAATGGGGAATTACTAATACTTGATTACATCTTGGTATTTGCTGTAACCCAACTGATTACATCTTGGTATTTTACTTGATTCACAGAGCATTCTACCTATGGGGTTAGTTTGAGGATGCCTGATCGTCCGGTCATTCTTCCATCAATTCACTGGTATCAATGCGGTTATGTTTAACGCCCCAAAGGGGTACAAAGTTAATTGAGAGGGTTATGCCAGATGGTTTGAAGGATCTTACAGACAAAAACATCAGAGGAAAGTAAACTCAATTTCATTTAAAGGGGTAAAGAGTTAACTGAGAGGATTGACGAGCGAGCAGTCAATTCACCCAATTGCGAATTTTAGTTTCCAAATTCATCATCTGTTTATGTATGTTAATTCAATTTAGACTACGAGTTCCATGCACTGTTGTTATTTTAGAAGTTTTTAGTCCATTTGATGCCATTGATTTTTAATCCTGGCACTGACCATTCAATTTGGTTAATACTGTATTTTTTCCTAGTGAGCTGATTATCACCTCTTACTAAGAATGCCTTTACAATTTATTTTTTAATTCTATGATGACTACTAACAGCAACATATCCCCAATCACTTGGTCTTTCTTCCAATTGTTCTGCTAATTTTAAAAAATAAAAATAAAAATACTAATAGCTCATCTAGTTGCATCTTCATAGCCAAAAGAGATTATTTTTCTTTGAATATCCAACTAAATCAGTGGGAATGCATACAAAACAGATACATAGAGACAGCCAAATATCACCGGAAAATGTGACGGTATGGAAGGGAGGCTTAAAGACTTAGTCATGTAAGAATGTTGCGAATAATGCAATTTCAGATGCACATTTCTGTTGCTGGTGGTAGCACGATCTGCCATCAGAACATGTCTAACCTAATTCAGACATATTTATCTCTTTTGGTATGACAATAACAAGATATCTTCATACCTTATTTAAGTTCAGTTAGAAATCTGATGCAAAAAAACATAGAGATTGTGTGGAATTAGTTTCTTGCCCAACACCAAGCTAGTTGTTGGAGCGACACTCCATTTACTCTCCTATTTGTTGCATTGGAACTCAGAAATTGTGCTATATATAAAGCTTTTGTTTAAACCTCTTTTACATCAGGCATGTACTGTATGGAGATTTCGGGGACTACATACATTATATGTCCCGTTGGCTAAGACCCTTACAGCACAATTTCTGAGTTCATATTGGAAACAGTATTTTGTTTTCATAACGTTATAATCATTTTGTTTACCCTTCTCATCTAGTAATGCCAATCTTGATTTTTTACTAATCTTGATGTTATTCTCATTTTTGGTTTCTTATTCTATTTTTGTAAAATGATTTTTCTCATTCCTAACATGCATTAGCTGTCCTTGCAACCGTAAGGATTGGAGATGGTTTTCTAACTGTGATGCTCCTGCTTGACGGACAGTGCTTACATTTTCTAAATTCAACCTGACATTCTTGGTCTGATAAGGAGACCACCAGTGACTTTCCAGTAATTTGTAGATGAACATGATGTCATGCACTGCAGTAACCGGAAACAAGAAAATGTACAATACGTCTCTTTTCTTTCACTTGGAAATTATTTTTACAGGCCAGAAATCTTATGTAAAAGAGGTGTAAGTAAAAGTTGTATATAAAAGGAGAGTTTCAGTCTTGAAATCTCTACTCCGAAAACCCTAGGAGGAAGAGAGTTTCTGCGCCGCTTTTCTAGATCTGAACTCCATATGAAGGGGCTTTCAGTTTTCTAGTCCTCCTTGTATTAAGTATTCCATATTTGCTCCATTAGGGCAGAAACAAATGGCTTCTCATAGATGTAAAAGTGGTTTTGTATGGGAATCTGGTTGTGCCAATTTCCTTTCTATTCAATCAATGAGCATAATGATATCTCCTCTCAAAATAATTGTGTTTCTTTTGCTGATTTCTCTAATACTACAATCACCACAACAAATATCTCCGAAATCCTCACCATTATTTCTTGTCAGTTTTTATCTGATCAGTTTTCTTCATAAAATCTTTCAAGCGAAACCAATGATCATAAAACACGATCCAATCTCAAGTTTTCTCTAGGGTTTTGTTAAAGAAGAATTTGCTCATCAGGGAAAACATTGGCCTCTCTGATAACTTCAGTCTAAAGGGTCATCATTTATGTATGCTGTTTATCATCTAAAAGCTGTCTCAGCATTTCTTTAATTGTATTACAACCTTGTAGGGGTTGGAGAGGGTAAACTGCTGATTGTAATCTAACTATATTTCCGGTATGTAACTATTTAATGTAATTAGAAAAAAATGCACTCTACTGCTCTGCTTCCAAGTGGGTCAGCCGATTCTGTAAATTATTAGTAGACGTTGTGGAGATTAGCTAGAACTAGCTTGTTCTTTGGGTTAGCAACTTAGCATGAGTTGTAGATACATGATCTCCATTTATCTACTGATGCGTATGTTTCAAAATGAAATTAGTTTTGTACGGTGAGTCAAATCCTGGTATGAACTTGATTCGATCTACATTGTTGTATTTCTTTTTAACTCTTTTATGTATATTGGAGAGGCAAAGTTATGATATTTGCAAATATTAGATGAGTTTTGAGTGGAGTTGTCACCAGTTGTCACCCTTGATAGTCGAAATGGGCAGTTTTGTAATACCAGGCTAACATTGTGCGGTCTTGTTTTATCAGTCAGTTGTTTACTTTGATTGTGTATTTGATTTTTTTTTTCTTCAGGAATGCAAATAATTTTTTTGATGAATGACATTCAGCAAACACGTTAATCAGAATTCTTGCATACTTTTAATGGTATTAGGACGGTAATATCCAATTCAACATCGTTGTGTTAGGGCTGCCTAAACAACAAAGAAGAAAGTAGCAAAAGTGTGTCATGTCTTTGTAACTAGGGTAGCCTACAGACAGACTGAATTGAAGATATCGATTGATAAAGCTGTAGGTTGTGAATCGTCATCATCATGGCAACAAGGCATGACAATGAAAAATTCGTTTGCATGGAATTGGATGATCCAATCACGTACTCATAATTCAATTAGGACGTGCATATAAAAATGTTTGAAATCCTCTTTCACTCAAATTCTTACCACATATCCCTCCCTGCTAAGAGAACGTGCAATGCAGAAATTGTACTTAGTACTACTCGTCCTCCTCTTCCTCGCCAGCCATGACCACACGAGATATAAGTTTCTTGCCAACATGGTACATATCATTATTGCAGGTTGTTGGGATTTTAACCTTACCCTGGTGAACGATGTTGAGATATAAGTTTCTGACCCCAGTTATTATAAAATCTTATCATCTCTCGATTCACATCTTCACTGCTCTCATTCTGCCTGTCTTAATTTTGTTTAGATATCAACTGCTTAGCTTAAATTTTTGGGTAAACTAGAAGAAGCGGAAGACATAAAGATGTTTTTTATATACACTGTCTTTGATATTTGCTTTTTCGTGTTGATTGTTTTTTTAATTTCTACCTTGATTTGCTTTTTCTTTCTAGTGTTGAAATGGTTTTTTTTCTTAAAATTTTTGAATCAGGGCAAGAAATCACAAATGGTTCTTGGATTGAAAATGGGTTTCATATGGGAATGTGGTGGTGGTAGAGATACTCAAACAAAATGCAGCATGATGATATTTCCTCTCAACAAATTAGTAAGTTTAAATCTTAATCTCTCTCATTTTCACAGAAATTATAAAGTTTAAGTAATTTTTGTCACAAATTATAAAGAAAGATCAAGTTATCTTAATCTCTCTCGTTCTATTACATACTCTAATTACTGTTTATTGCTGTGGTTTGCATTTTGTAGATGTTTTTGGGCAATTTGCGGAGTTCTTGTTAGTCTTGCTATTTACCATTGCGGCTTGGCAATGCTTCATCTCGAGTATTTTGTTGCCAATTTAATCAAGGAATTCCAGTGGATTTCTCAGGTTGGAGTCTTGGAGATGAGAAAGACCTGTCAGAGAAACAAGAATTCAGAATGGAAATTGAAAATCCATTGTTGGCTCATGTTTCGACAAGGGAACAGAGTCCTTTACTAAACAGCCCGGAAGAAAATAAACCTAAAATAAATGGCTCTTTTGTAAAAATATAATGATAATATGTGCATAATGTGATTCAGTCATCTTTGTAGATCAAACTCGAATTAAGACGCAACTCAAACCAGTTGTAAGTTAAATTAATCATGATATTTTCAAGTTACTGTTTTCTAAAGATTTTTGATTTTTTTTTTTTTTTAGCAACTTGGAATATTGGAGGTTCGTTCATTAATAGTAAATTGACTGGATAAAACATACGATCTTGAGTGTGACAATATTTCCAGGGTCTTGTAATCATCTTGACGATGCCGATAAAAGTCTCTCGAAAATAACTATTCTATGGTCACGGCATTCCGAATCAGTATGTCACGTGCCACTCTGCTGCAGTAGCATGCCAATATGCCACAAATGACGCCACTATGTGCTAATCCACTTTCTGTTCGTGGCCAACGCCATAACGGACTCCAATTAGGATTTCGTGATCGAAACAAGACTTTTTTAGTATTTTGGTCATAGTCCACAACATGCCACGAGCCACTTTAGCCTTGGCCATGCCGCCAAGCCTTAACTTTGGCCACGACGCCAAATCCTAGCCTTGGCCATGCCGCCAAACCCTAACATTGGCCACAACGCCAAATCCTAGCCTTGGCCACGCCGCCAAGCCCTAACATTGGCCACAACGCCAAATCCTAGCTTTGGCCATGCCTCCAAGCCCTAACTTTGGCCAAATATTAGCCTTGGCCATGCCGCCAAGCCCTAACTTTGCCCACGACGCCAAATCGTAGCCTTGGCCACGCCGCCAAGCCCTAACTTTGGCCACGGCGCCAAATCCTAGCCTTGGCCATGCCGCCAAGCCCTAACTTTGGCCATGGTGCCAAATCCTAGCCTTGGCCACGCCGCCAAGCCCTAACTTTGGCCACGACACCAAATCCTAGCCTTGGCCACACCGTCAAGCCTTAATTTTGGCCACGATGCCAAATCCTAGCCTTGGACATGCCGCCAAGCCCCAACTTTGTCCACGACGCCAAATCCTAGCCTTGGCCACGCCGCCAAGCCACAGGCGTGGCCATGCCACAACGCCAAAGACGCGGCTATGCCACCATGCCGTAGGCGCATGCCACTACATCGCGGCTATACCGTTATGCCATTAACAGGTGCCAACAAAATGTGACCATAATCAACGGCCACCCTCTCTCCTAAATTGCAATCTCATCCATCGAAGTTCGCCACTGAACTGAAAGACTTGTGGCAAGCTTCAGGCGACAACTGCCTAAATCTAGTGACCATGGCTACGCCAGGCGCCACTTACACAACCGTGCCACTGGCATGCACGAGCCATGCCAGCCATGCCATATTGCCACTGGCATACGCCGAAATGCCAGTGCGCCATTATCAGGCGCCAACACAAGGTATCCATAATCAACAGCTACCCTTCCTCATGAGATGCGATCTCAGCCATTGAAGTTCGCCACCGAACTAACAGACTTGTGGCAAGTTTTAGGCGACCGACCAAGACGAGCCTAATAAAATCACATGCTATTTTACTACGGAAAGCCTCTTGATTTTAACTTGCCACATGTAGCAAAATGCTACATATTTTCCACGAAAACACTCGAGACATCAAATATGTCACAAAATGGGGGATACTCATCAGGGTATTGGTCTGGCGGTTTACATCATGCGACGTGCAATACGCCCGTTATAGAAAAGTGTCATGAAGTAGGACAATCAATGGCGACAAGAAGTAACGGGTGTAAACGGATCCACTTCCTTCATCATAGAAGCATGGGTTTCTGGCGGTTATACGTTACTCCATTCTTCCACCACTCAATTGTTTTCACTTCCTACGAGACCAGGGTACGTTTCAATATGACTGGTATAAATAGGCTTTACCTATTTCCACCAAAAGACAGGTTTTGGTCGGCAACATCACAGTATCCAGAAATCACCTAAGAACTGATACCTTTCATTCCAGTTCCACTTTCTGATACAAGTCATAAAACAGCCACACCTTTAGAATCGACTATTCTGGTCTCAACACTTTCTTCGCTTCCCTCCCTAAGACCAAGCCAGGAACGACCATTTCTTGGTTTAGGCCAGGATTGTACAGATTGATCTCTCGAATCAAAAATACTCCCTTGTAGTGCATAATTTAGGGTTTAGATTCGTTTCTCATCCACACAAGCAAAATCTACAGAAACAGTTTTCACCCACAAGAAAAAGGTGAAGAACAAGCCGGTAGAGCCGAAGAGAAAGAAGAAAAAAAATTTCTTTTATGCTTGTCAAAGTGCTATGAAGACTTCTAAGAGTGAAGTGTGGTTTGTAGATAGTGGTTGTACAACTCATATTCCGGTGTGAAGAGCTTGTTTGTTGACATGGATACGTCCATAAACTCTCTAGTGAAGATGGGGGATGGAAACATGGTTCAAGCTAACAGAAGAGGTACAATTTGCGTGCAAACTATCAATGGAGCAAAATACATTAGATATGTGTTATATGTACCAGATTTGGAACAAAATTTTCTTAGTGTTGGGCAACTTGTGGAGCTTGGCTATTCGGTTCATTTTGAAGATGGATATTGCACCATTTATGACAAGAAACACAATAACAAGAGACAGGTCATGAAGAGTATCAAGATGGAGAAAAATAGAAGCTTTCCAATTATCTTTGAAAAGGAGAAGAATGTTGCATTGAGGATGGAAACCATTGATGAAAACATGGTTATGTCATAAAATACTTGGACATTTGAATTTCAATAGTCTCAAGGTACTTTCCAAGAAGAACATGGTGCAAGGAATTCCACAACATATCAACCACAAGGATGAGTATGTCAAGGTTGTGCACTTGGGAAACATCATCGCCAACCATTCCCAAAAGGTATAACATGGAGAGCAAAAGAACTTCTTGGTTTGGTACATACCGATGTATGTGGACCAATAAAGACACCAACTCATGGAGGTAATAGATACTTTATCTTATTTATTGATGATTTTAGTCGTATGACTTGGGTGTACTTCATGAGATAAAAGTCCTAAGTTTTAGAATCTTCAGGAAGTTCAAGAGACTTGTTGAAAAGCAAAGTGGTCACTACATCAAAGTTTTGAGAACGATAGAGGCAAAGAGTACAACAACAAAGAGTTTGATAAATTTTGTGAAGATGAAGGCTTGGAAAGGCAACTAACCATGGGTTATACTCCTCAACAAAATGTCATTTCTGAGAGAAAGAACCAAACCGTGATGGAGATGGCGAAGTCCATGCTTCATGACAAGGGTATGCCTAAAGTTTTTTTGGCCGAATCCGTCAACACCGCCATCTACTTGATGAATAGGTGTCCAACAAAAGCCGTATGGGATACTCCTTTTGAAGCATGGAGTGGGAGAAAGCCATTGGTAAGACATCTCAAAGTTTTTGGTAGTGTGTGTTATTATCAAATTCCAAAGGTGAAGAGAACGAAGCTTGATGAATCAAGTGAGAAATGCATATTTCTTGGCTATAACCTCCAATCAAAAGGTTATACGTTATTTAGCTTGAAAAACAACACAATGATCACAAGCCGTGATGTCTTGTTTGATGAAGGTACTTCATGGAATTAGGAAGAAGGTAAAATTGAGAAGAGAACCATTATTGTTGATGAAGAGCAAGAAAATTCAGCAACAAATGAAGTTGAAGAAGGTGAAGAAAATCAGGAAGAACTACCTCAAACACCTCCAAATACAAGACAAGGAGCATCTCCAAGTATGTCTCCAAGTACTAGTGCATCAACATCACCACCATAGGCACCAAAGAAGATGCATAGGTTGAGAGAAGTGTATGATAGATGCAACTATTGTGTGGTTGAACCGGAAAATTTTGAAGAAGCATCAAAAGAATCGGTTTGGATAAAAGCTATGGAAGAAGAAGTTGTTGTCATAGATGATAACGATATAATGGGAGAAAGTAGATAGACCAAATGACAAAGAAGTTATTGGTGTGAAGTGGATATACAAGGTGAAGTACAATGCAGATGGATCGGTTCAAAGGCATAAAGCAAGGTTGGTGGCAAAGGCATATTCACAACAACCCGGCATCGACTACAATGAGACTTTTGCACCGGTTGCTCGTTAGAGACGTGATTGCTATGGCATCTCAAAGAGGTTGGTTACTTTGTCAACTTGATGTAAAATCGGCATTTTTGAATGGAGAACTCCATGAAGAGGTCTATGTAGAACAACCACAAGGTTTTGTGGTGGAAGGAGAAGAAGATAAGGTGTACAAGTTGAAGAAAGCTTTGTATGGCCTAAAGTAAATACCAAGAGCTTGGTATAGTGAGATAGATGGATACTTCAAAAGGCAAAACTTCAACAAAACCAAGAGTGAACCTACACTATATGTGAAGACAAAAGGTACGACTATTCTCATCGTTGCCTTGTATGTTGATGATCTTATCTTTACGGGTAATGATTCTCATAAGATTGAGCAATTCAAGAGAGAAATGATGATGAAATATGAGATGAGTGATATGGGTTTGCTCAAGTACTTCCTTGGTATAAAAGTTCATCAAAGTGAAGATGGAGTGTTCATTTCCCAAAGCAAGTATGCTTGAAAAGGTGTTGAAGAAATTTGGTATGCTTGGTTGTAACCCCACATTAACACCACTTGTAGTGAATGAGAAACTCAAGAAAGATGATGGATGAGGAAAAGTTGATGATATTTACTACAGAGGTCTTATTGGAAACTTGTTGTATCTTACACAAACAAGACCCGACATCATGTTTGCTTCAAGTATGCTTTTTAGGTTCATGAGTTCACCTAGTCATTTACATCTTGGCGTGGCAAAGAGGTTGTTAAGGTACATACAAGGAACAATGAATTTTGGAATCATGTATTCAAGAAATTTGGATGTCAAATTAGTTAGATATTGTGATAGCGACTTGGGAGGATGTATTGATGACATGAAGAGTACATCGGGGTATGCTTTTTCTCTTGGTTTGGGTATATCCACATGGGCATCGAAGAAGCAAGAAACCGTAGCTCAATCCACGGCGGAAGCGGAGTACATTTCGGCATCAATAGCTACATCTCATGTTGTATGTCTAAGAAGAATCATGGAAGACATTCAAGAGAAGCAAGAAGAAAGCACCGTAATTTTTGTGACAACAAATGGCAATTGCTATGTCCAAATTCGGTTGAGCATTGTAGAGCAAGACACATTAAACTCAAGTACCATTTCATTCGAAAGGTTGAAGATGGTGAGATAGAACTCAAGTATTGCAAGAAGGAAGATCAATTGGCGGACATTTTCACTAAGGCACTTCCCAAAGGTAAATTTCAAAATTTCCGTTGAGCTACTAGGAGTTCGAGAACATCACATTAAGGAGGAGATTGTTAAGAGCCACATGCATTTTAGAATGCAGGTTACTTTGGTCTTGTGAACAAGTCTTGTGTACAAGACATATTTATCATGCATTTATGAATGCATCTGTTTTAGTGTAAGAATATGTATGGACAAAGAAGGTCCACATGTATCTCTTTCCTTGGGTCATATATTGACCAAGTTTAGAGAGAGAATGTAATATCTAATGTTAATGAAATCAAAGAGATAGAGAGGAAATACTTTCCCATCTCCATTTCAAACAAAAATCAATCCAAACAATCAAAACCTATATTCAATCAAATTATTAACAATCCTCATTCCACAGCTTCAACTTTGACCCGTGATGGTGTTAAACATACGGATTCCTTGGGCTTAGACTCAGAAATAACACGGGGGCGGATTCGGAAAACCTCTGCAGAGTAGGAGGGTTATTATGAATCATCGGTTTTCTGTCGACATTGCAGATGTTATACATGGCTTCTTTGGCAATCTTGCGCAAGATCTTGGGTTTAATAGTATACAATGCATTGATAAATGTTTGCATAAACAGTAATAAGAAGAAGAGTTTTAATAAACATGAAATGGTTAAAGAACATATATAAATCTTATCATATCTTTAGAGTTATGAAAAGAAAATGGGTCCCGATTGAAGAAATAACCATGGTCCGTTACTCGAGATATTTTTGGATACCGGGACTTTGTCAAAGAGTTTAAATTTTTCAGGTGAAGTTCAAGTTATCACGAAGCAAATCCATGTGCATCTCATAGAGTAGGTTACTATGAAATGTTGATCTGGATTAAAGTTGGCAATGAGGACAAAGTTCAGGAGCTTTGCAACTCGATTAGAGTTGATAGTGTTGAATCCGGGGAACTCAAGGTATAAGATATTTGTTGGCATTATGCGAAAGTAACCGGAATGAAGACCTATTTGTTCAGTGTTGTCAATGTAACAAAAGTTCCATCACAAGACTACTTATCAAATATTTTTAAGTCCCTGGGAAAACTGCAGATGAGAACTCTTGGATTCGATGATAATGTCCTTGGAGAGAATGTTCTCCAGGATTTGATTATATATCCTTAACCAAAATATCTTTGGAAAATACAAAGTAGTTAAGACGGAGATTATTCTCCTTATTCTAAATACAGAAAGAAGATAATATTCTATTACACCCCTTAGTCCGAGCGGGAGAGGAGCAAACGCTAAGACTAGACCGAAAACGAACAAATAGGCGCGAGGCGGTCCTTGGTGAAGATGTCGGCATACGGATTTCGTGAGGACGTGAAGAACATGAATGTCACCAATCGAACGCGTTCATGTACAAAGTGTATATCAATTTCCACATGCTTGGTGCGCTGATGTTGAACAGGGTCTCTAGACATATAAATCGCACTCACATTATCACAATATACGATAGTAGCACGTCGTAGAGGAAGATGAAGCTCTAGAAGGAGGTTGCGAAGCCATGTAGTCTCAGCGACAGCATTTGCTACCCCCCGGTATTCAGCTTCAGCACTGGATCGAGAAACTGTTGCCTGACGTTTGGATGACCAGGAGACGAGGTTGTCACCAAGAAAGACACAGTAACCTGAAGTCGATCGACGAGAATCAGGACATCCCGCCCAATCAGCATCAGAGTATGCCGTTAATCCATAAGTAGTGAGACCGAGATAAATAAACCGTGATGAATTGTTCCCCGAATAGCGAATGATCCGCTTAAGGGCCCGCATGTGGGGCTCTCGAGGGTCATGCATGAATAAGCATACATGTTGAACTGCGTATGATATGTCCGGGTCCAGTGAATGTGAGATATTTGTAAAGCTCCAGCCAGGCTTCTGTATAGAGTAGGATCCTTAATCGGAGGACCGGAAGTAGCACTGAGCTTGGAGTTGGTGTCGACCGGAGTAGCCACTGGGTTACATTGTGTCATGGAGGCACGAGCAATGATGTCTTGAGTATATAAAGACTGAGACAAATATAACCCTGAAGATGATCGAGTGACAGTAATACCCAGAAAATGATGTAGCGGTCCAAGGTCAGACATGGCAAATTCCCGTTTCATCAAATCAATGAAGAGGTGTAGGAGAGTATTGTTAGAGGCAGTCAAAACAATATCATCAACATATAGCAATAAATATGTCGTATCTGAACCGGATTGATAAACAAAGAGAGATGGATCACACACACTACCACGAAAACCACAACTAGTAATAAACTTGGAAAACCTCTGAAATCACGCCCGAGGAGCCTGCTTGAGACCATATAGGGATCTGCGTAGTCGACATACGTAATCAGGATGCTCAGGGTCAACAAATCCCGGAGGTGATGCATATAAACCGTCTCTGGTCGGATCACCATGGAGAAAAGCATTCTTGACATCGAGTGATGAATTGGCCAAGAACGCTAAGTAGCAATAGTAAGAATAAGATTTAATAGTAGCGGGTTTGACAACCGGACTAAAAGTTTCAAAACAATCAACCCCAACCTGCTTTGAGATTTACCATTAGCAACAAGATCGGGCCTTATGTCACTGCAAAGACCCATCGGCATTAAATTTGTGGCGAAATAGCCACATGGAACGAAAAACATGAGCATCGCGTGGTCTTGGTACAAGTTCCCATGTATTAGTTTTCAACATAGCATTGTACTCATCTTTCATGGCGGCATTCCAATTTATATCCCTAAGAGCATACAAGTGAGAGCGAGGAATTGGGGAGATATGGCGTAAAGTTTGGACATGAAGATTGAGTCGGTGGATTGGTTTGTAAATGCCACGGGAAGCTCTAGTCACAGGACGAGAAGTAGCAGGAGGTGGAGGTGTGGAAACAGTATTGGGTGAAGGGACAGTATTGGGTGGAGGGACAACATTGGGTAGAATTGCAGTATCGGTGGAAGGAGCAGGTTGTGGTTTCAGGGGGGTAGTGGGTGTCGGAATAGGTGAAGGGACAAGATTGTTGTTGCAAAATTGCTGAGACAAATGCGATGAGGGACACGATTGAGAGGTGGATCGGAGTGGGGACAGATCATAGGTGAAACAGACCCAGAGGGAAGTTGAAAAGACGCTGGAATTGACGCGAAATCGAGAAATGGGGACTGACGTGGAGGAGTAGTAGAAGAGGACAAATGAGAATTAGTGAAGATGTTGGACTGTCGTACAGAAGGGAAGGTGAAAGGACGTGGAGTAGGTGATTGGACTGATGTGGTGGGTGGAGTGTTTTGTGTGTTCTGGGTTGTTGTGTCGGAAGAGGAGATGGTCCGACGGTGAGGAGGAGTGTACGGTCCCGAGGAAGGTGGTAGTTGGTTGGGAGTGTGGAAGTTTCAGTAGATGGGTAAGATAGATTATAGGAAGGATGAATGAGATGGGAAGGGGAAAACTCGTCATTAGAGGAAGCATTTGGATGGAGATTTGTGAAGGGAAAGACATTTTCATCAAAAGTTACATGACGAGAGATAATTATTTTGTTTGTGGTAAGGTCAAGGCAGCGGTACCCATGATGGTTGGGAGGAAAACCAAGAAAGACACATCTAGTGGAACGAGGGGCAAGTTTGTGAGGAGTTGTGGATGAGAGATTAGGATATCAAAGGCAACCAAAGGTACGGAGATGTTCATACGTTGGTTGTCGTTGATAAAGAATAGACACTGGTGAGTGAAAATTAAGGACTTTGGTGGGTAGAAGATTATGTAGATAGACTGCCATAAGAAGAGAGTATACCCAATATTTGGGGGGAACGGAATCGTGAGACATAAGAGTTCGGGTAATATCATTGACACGGCGTATCATGCGTTCGGCCTTGCCATTTTGGGAAGAAGTTTGGGGGCAAGAGAAACGAAAAACAAGGCCATTGTCACGAGCAAAGGTATGGAAGGAAGAGTTATCAAATTCACGGCCCATGTCACATTGAAAACATTTTATTTTACGTTCAAATTGAGTTTGAACGAAAGAACGAAATTCAAAAATTTGCTATAAACTTGGGACTTGAAATTCAAAGGGTAGACCCATAGATAGTTGGTAAAATCATCAAGCAATATAAGATAATATCGAAAACCGGTATCGATATGTAATGGAGAGGTCCATAAATCGCTTATGTATGATATCAAAACGGTGCAAAAGTAATGGAATTAGATTCATAAAATGGCAATCGAACATGTTTACTAACTTGACAAGAATGACAAAGTTGAGAAGAATTATTCTTATTACAATGAATAGAATTATTTTTGCGTAAGACATCTAAAATGGCCTTGCCGGGGTGGCTAACGGCTATGCCAAATATCCGCGAAAAAAAGAAGGGAAATGGGAAAGACCGGGACGATTTTGTAGGTGGCACGGCAGAATTTGTGATAGGGTAGAGCTCCCAGAACTATCACATCGAAGGATAATCTTCCTCGAACTGGATCCTTCACGGAAAAAAACCGAAAGGATCAAACTCAACAAACACGATTATCATGGTAGAACTTACGAACGGAAACTAAGTTTTTAATGATATCGGGAACAACGAGAGTATTTTTGAGTTGAAGGGTGCCGAGAAGGAAGGGTTATAAGCTTGGTACCACTAGCCATGCTTCGGAATGCTATTGCCATTGCCAACTAAGATGGATCGTACATTGCTAGAATTGAAAACGTTATGTAAAGTACCGAATCGGCGGTAAGATGCGAAGTGGCACCGGTGTCCATGTAGAAGGCATCATCGGGTTGTTGGAGATGCATGGAGCTATACGCCTCGGCCAATGTCCATTTGGTTGAAATGATTCGGTTGTAGGAGCAATGTATGCTTGTCCACGACCACTTCTAGGGAATCGGCCCCGTTGGTTGTTGCGGAAGTTGGTGTTGGGTGGCCTGCGTTGATGTTCAAAAAACATCGGGGCTGAGTGGGATAGGGGCGGGTGGTACGGCCCAAAAGGTGGCCAGTACGGTGGGTAGCACAGCGAGGGAGGGACGTGGGCCTGTTGGAGTCGGCGAAGAGGTGGGCTCGTTGTAGAGACGCACTGGGCTTGATCCATGGCGCTTTGTCACCCAGACCCAGGCCTTGGGACGCGTTCTTGAAGCCTGCTGTGTGCGAACGAGAGTTGGTTATGTTCGTTGATGAAGAGGCGCAGCGAGGGCAGTTGAGCCGCTGGTGATGGAGGTCTTTGTGCTCGTCGTATCTCTTCGGTGCGAAGGCTGTGATCTTGCGGCATCAAACGAGGGCATGGACTCTTGTATAAATGATGCTACGGTGTTGTACTCCTCAAGAAAGACCGTTAACCAATTGAATAACAAGTCGTTTGTCGTTCATCAGAAAATCAAGATCACTCAAACGATCGGATAGTGATTTTAGCTTGTCACAATAATCATCAACACTAGCACAGTCAGAAAATTTAAGATTGACAAACTTACTTTCGAGGTGTGCAGCACGGCTGCCTTTGTTGTCTTGAAAAAGAGTTTTAAGGTGATCCCAAATCTCCTTTGCAGTTTTCCCTTTTTGAGAACGGTAAGCATCAAATCTTTGGTCATGGTGGCGAATATCCATTGACGACAGAGAGCATCTAGCTGTTTTTCGGTGTCGGCATCAATATTCGCAGGTTTTGTTGAACCATTGATGAGAAAAAGTAATCCGTGTGCTTGGAGATGAAGTTCGAAAAGGAAAACCCATGATGAATATTCATCTTGTTTGATATCCAAGAGAACAGGAACTAGGGTTTTGATGTTATTGATGGCAAAAGCTGGGTGAATGGATTTTTTGTCACCTGCCATTGTTTTAGAATTTTAGAGAAAAGAGGATCAGAAAGGGGCTGATACCATCTTGGATTCGATGATAATGTCCTTGGAGAGAATGTTCTCCAGGATTTGATTATATATCCTTAACCAAAATATCTTTGGAAAATACAAAGTAGTTAAGACGGAGATTATTCTCCTTATTCTAAATACAGAAAGAAGATCATATTCTATTTAGTTAAGACGGAGATTATTCTCCTTATTCTAAATACAAAAAGAAGATAATATTCTATTAAGAACTCATGCAGAGAAATTCATTTGGGCAGTAAAAGCCTCTGGAGCAACGGAGGAAAAACTGTCGCACTTTATATACAGCTATGCAATTAGCACCCCATTTTTATTGATTGAAGACGTCGCATCTGAATTCGAGTAGCTGCACAAGAAGTTTCATGTTCCACCCCCATCCTTACCGTATGGGGAGGAGCTGTCAAAGGCTAGCGACGCTTCCTCAAAGGCGCCCAAGGCGCGCCTTTCATAGTGTGGGCGCTACCCCAGGCTAATATTTACGTAACTCCATAGTATATGATAATGGATCGAAACATTTTCATTATCATATAATAAAAAAAGTAATGTTTTTGCGAATTTATTAATTTATCACGAATTAGTTTATCGAAATTCTATTGTATCATGATGACATTTCAATAGATAAGATTATTTTTAATTAACTTTATTAGAGAAGTACATGATCAGTAATATGGTCCGTATGCTTGCATTACTTATTACAGACCTTTAAGAAACCTTTATATTTGGGGAAGTAATAATTAAAGCATTCTTCGCTTATTCCATTAACCTGTTGGCAGCACACTTCGAAACTCCATTATCCCTCTCAAGCCATATGCTGAAACTTACTGCACATATAGCAGTCATAGCCGGAAGTGTCAGAACCCACCCAACGCAGAAGAATAACCTTTGGGTAGAAACCAATCCATCGCTGTTGACACCACCATCACCCGAGACGACGACTGTGTGATCATCAGTAGCTGTGGTTGTGGATATATTCATCAACGTCAACATGGTTACTAGGATTGCACATGTTATAGCAATCAACATTGGCCTACAAAAACTCATTTTTATTCGAAAGGTGACGGGTATAATCTAAGTCAAGATGAAAGAAAGAGGTAGATAAGATGGAGGATTTGGACTTGGGATATGAAAGAAAGAAAGGTTTTGGTTTTTATAGAAAATCTGAATACGGAGCCGTAAGTTACATTCTTAAAGAAAGGGTGCAGTTTCTAATTTAATTTACTTTTTTACAAAACGTTTTGTTGCATGTGATGTGTGATATATGTTCCAAACATGCACAAGTTAATAACATTTTACAAGGAGTTCCACTGCATGTCTGGCACTGCTTTGTTAAACTCTTTTGCTATAAACGTTTATACCTGTATCGTGAAAACGGTCACTTGTCCGGTGAAGTGGTATGTTAGGTACAGCAGACAGATTTCTAGCATCAAAAGCAAATAAATAAAAACTGAAAATGCTTGGTGCCCCCATATTTTGCCCCCATTATGTTATGTGTCATTATTTAGTGGTTCATTTTTTAATAATGGATCCCTGCATCCTCCAGTGGGTGGGTGGGATTGATGGTCTCGATGAAACGCACCTAATTAGGGCAAGAAATGGGGGAGTATTCTGGGGTGGGTGTCAAGCAATTCCGGATAAAAGTCTTCATATTGTTACAAAAATCGATCAATCTAGCAATTCTTTTGATAGAAACATTCCAATAAATATAGGTTAATTAATTAACACACCAAAGGAAAGTGATGTCCTTATGTTGCAACGTGCACAGACTAGATGGCTTAGAGCATTGCTAGCATGCCCTGTTATATGTGTTAGCATGACTTGTTTGTAAATACATACTGTATGTAGATTTTGAACAACGAATGGATTCAATACATTCTACGATTTGTTTTGCCAAATGTTTGGGTATTGCGAAATTTGATGCATATGTGCATTGATATTCAGTGAAAGATGTCCCATCACACACAAATCACTACTGTACATCTAGTGAATTACTTGTTTTCTGCACAGGCCCAGGACAGTTGAGGGAAATGTACTTATATATATATGTTCGTGATCATAAGAGCTGGGTCATAAGGTGGAATCCAAGTTATTCCAAGCTTGGAAAAGTATGAAATGTCAAGTCCAATGGCTTCCAAATAGTGGTGTTCCACCTTTTTCCCAAAGCCACCTTCCATAATTTTGTGGAACAAAACATGGAATGCAAGTATAACGCGAATCAAAATAGCGCTCACCGCAAATCTAAATAGCGCTTAAAAAACTCTAAAATGAATAGCGCTTATATAATATTCTGGCTATATAAAACAAAGTGTATATACGTGTCTAATTCTTATTGGCTAAAGTAGTTTACATTAAACAAAGTTTATATATGTGTTTGACCACGTCAATAGTCAGTGGGCCCATCAAAATTGTAAAAAATAAAATTACGTTTGTCTAAAGGGCCCCTAGCTTAGCTGGTCATCCCAGTTCCCAAAGTTTAATGCGCTCAGGAGGTCCAGTTTCGGAGTCCCCAATGGCGTGATATTGCGGAATTAACATGGAAGGTAGTGTTAGTTTGCCCCCTTGTGACACAATCTCGCCCCCTCCCACCGTTTAGGCTCCTTGGCAAGGTTCCCTATGAGGCCCGTTGGTAGGCTAGCACAAAGAACCTGCTTCAATTAATGTAGTAGTATGTCGTTGGAGCTTAGCTTGTTAGGCTTCCAACTAGTTAATGTAATAATCGTTATATAATCTAAAAGGGTGTTTACTTTTTTTTTTTCTTTTTGTTACTGAAACACTCCATTGTTATTTTAATGGTCGGTGGGTCCCATGAAACGCTATTGTTTTTAGCGTTTTGTGATTCCATCATAAGACTTGAGCTTCCATGAACAATTTCAAATGCGAGGTGGCATGGAAGATGAAAGATGTAATTCTTCCACCATAAAACTTGCTCAGTCTTTAAGTTTTTGTATTCGGTTCAAGTATAAGGATAGCGAACATAGATTTTCTATGCTTCAATATTATTGTATACACGTTGTTGCTCTCGCTTCTAAGTGGGTCGGCTTGATTAAAATTTTAGTAGATGGCTTGGAGCTTAGCTAGCACTACCTTGTTTTTGGGTTAGCATGACTTGAACGTTGTAGATACATAATCTTCATTTATCTAATGATGTATATGTCTCAAAATGGAATTAGTTTTGTACGGCGAGTCAATGCCTGAATGAACTTGATTTTATCCGCATTGTCGTATTTCCGATTACCTCTTTGCGGTATTCTGTCTTTGGAGAGGTAAAGTTAAGATATTTTCTAAGTATTAGATGAGTTTTGAGTGGAGTTGTTAGTAATTTGCACCCTTAATTGTCTAAATGTGCGTTTTTGTTATACCAAATAACATTGTACGGTATCTTTTTATCGATCGTTGTTTACTTTGGTTGTGTATTTGAATTTTTCTTTTGACAATGCAAATAATTTTTATGATGTATGAAACTCGGAAAACACGATAATCGAACCCTTGCATACTCATTGGAATTCTTCCTTTTCGAATTCAAATTCTTCTCTTATAGAAAATAAAAAAGAAAAAAGGCATGACAATGAAAATTCGTTAGCATGGAATTAATTGGATCTTCGAATCACATTGTATATATAATTTGAGTAGAAATTCTGGCCTCACATTGAAAGTTGAGCCAAAAGCTCGGTTCTAGGAGCTTCGGCCCTCGACCAATAGGAATCGAGAGTTACATTCTATTCTAGCGGTTTTGTTGCACTCGAAAGGGTAGGTGGTGACAACCCTAAGCCAAAAACAAAACCCTAATTATCTTTGTTACACTCGGTGTCTCGCAAATCGAATACGAAGCTTCTCCAAACCTTATTTCTCTTTTTATTTTTTTGCCGCATCCTTTCCTCTCCATTTTCTTTTTTATGTAAACCTTAAAAACTCATGCTCTGAATTGCTATTGGTATATTACAGTGCGCATATATGAAGAGAGATTCAAGAGGCGATATAAAGGTTTCAAGATCGACATAAGGGATGCGGGTGAGGGTTTATCTCATTATGTTTTGGATTGACCCTTTTCTTCAAGAATAGTTGTTTTGATTTACTCTTATTTGTTTGATAGGGATTTCCCAGTTTTAAAGTTCATTTGGCTTAACATGGTTCTTCGTAGCAGGTTAGAAAGTTCAAGACCCAACTGGAGATGAAGAATAGACGCCAGATAAAACCTAAAAATTATCGCTTTTGGTAAATCCTAACCCTATCAAATAAGACTTTTATTATGATGCTGTGATATTATCAACAACTTATTTCTACAATGATACACCTAATTCTCTAAGCTTTGAAATAGTATGATATACTATCGGTAAAAAGAACTTTCACGCAGTAGTAAAAATTAGCTCTCCAATACTATCAAACCCAATGCATAAATATATGATTTTATGTAATTTACCTAACGTTTATTAGGTTGCTTTCGAAGTATATATTAGGTAGTGTAACACTCGAGAGGTTTTTTACGTGGTATCCACATATTTGATTGAGCGAGAATATGAGGATAAATTTGTTCCACTTGTAAGAGCTAGATATAAATTTTGTAATTTGTATCACTGTTCTAATTTGTAAACATGGAATTTTAAGTCTAACTATTTATTCGATCAATTAGTTGTGTTTGGTTCAATTGTAGATGCCTCTGAAGTTTAGAATAGTTTAAGATGTTATAATAGGGCTTAGGCATGTTCTTTACTATTTTAGTTGAGTTAGATATGGTACAAGTACTTCAACGCCCAATGAAAAACAATACGATTTGCTAACTTTATTTACAGGGGTACTCAAAGCTACAATTTTATGGTTATTTGCGGTATTATATTATCCAATGTATTATGAGTGTGGCAAATGACGATGCATGGGTAAGTGAAGGGAACCTAATGGTGTTACATGTGAGTCATCATTTCTGCCATAAATGAGGTGCCCTCGCTGCCCATTGTCGGGAACAACACTTCTTATGCATTTATAGGTACACAGTTAAAGTGTTCTACAGATGGATGTCTTGCATTAATGTATCTATGTTTAGTAATCATGTCATTGATTCTCATTATTAGAGTTAGTAGGAAACACATATGATTGATGAAGAAAATCTAACGATCCCTTCATTTGGATGTAACATCTTCCTCACGGGCAACCGATAAAAATAACATCCATGCTCACTTCTCCTTTTTTAGTTTACTCTTTTCAACATCACCTTCCACTGTGAGGATTCCATGTTGGATGTGATCATTATTAAGGGTAAACTAAACGAATGGGAAAAGAACATGAGTAGGTTTCTATGGCATATGAACCACCTTACAAGTCATTTGTCAGCAAGCATCTAAGTAAGTTATTTTCCTTTCTGTGGTATTGATAAATTTTTGCATAAATTTAGTTATCCTTAATTATATTTTCACCACACCTTGAATGCAATTAACATGATTTATTGTGTTTGTGGAAGATTCTCTCAGAGTTATCGATTAGGTGCATAATTGTATATATATTTGGCTCTTTAATTGATATATTTCGGTTTACTAATATTGCAGGTAATGTGTTGTGAGGTTTGTATGCCTAGAACTTGAACCCAAATCACTGTGAGTCCTGGTAAAGTCAGACAATGTTAAAGTCCCTACATTAGCCGATCCACCAAGAATGTCTCATCTTTGATTTACCGGTGCCGTAAAGCATCTAGAAAGCTCTCCGACACTTAAGAACATGGATCACTCATCAAACGAGTAAGCCTCATATCGAATTAAATGTAGTTATTGATCACAGTTACGTACTCCTTTGTTATATAAGGATGATCTTATTTTTCAAGCTTCTAAATACTCTAATGACCAAGAAAATATTAACTCTTTGGACAGGTTGCGAACTGATATTTTTCCAGGCAACTACAACCACCAATAAAATCTCTAACAACGTTATGCAGAGGGGTACTCTTTTCTCTTTGAATGAATTGATGGATTTACACTGTATGGGGTACTCTTTTCCCTTTTAATGAATTGATGGATTTACACTGTATAAAGACAAAATATTTTGGTGGAACGAAGAAGAAGATGGGAGTTCGTGAAATTCGGATTATTAAGGATTTTTGTGTCAGGATGCGACAATTAATTGTTTTTCTTTGTGAATATAAGAGGGGATAGGTATTGTATATGCTATCTCAAGACATTAAAGTCCGTTTAAGGGAAAATGTCCGATTTATATACCCCCAATGGTTAAAAATAAATTTTCATGGGAGCTATTAATCAGAATATGCACTCATTTTGAAATTTGTTATTCCACATCTGTTGTGCTTCTTCACGTATTCGCTCATCACCATCCCTAAACATTTGATAAGTTTTACGGTTGTTGAATGTTAATCATTTTTATTGAAGAAAAATGTGCTTTGATCGAGAGAAGACGACTCATAACAATTGGAAACCCTTAATTTGATTATTTGATATGATAGTCCTATTTACTAGCATTGTTAAATAATGGCTTTCTCAAATTTTATCTATGAACATCTAGCCCGTACAATGCACTGGGCAAAACTAGTACTATAATTCAATTAGGACGTGAAATTTGGATGTTTGAAATCTCTTTCACTCAAATTCTTACCACATATCCTCCTCCCTAAGAGAACGTGCATTGAGTAAATTGTACTTAGTATTCCGTCCCTCCTCTTCCCGATCATCGGCTATGCCGGCCTTGAGCACACGAGATATAGTTTATCCAACTCCGGTACAAATCATTAT